>JAHDVF020000269.1:0-421633 GCA_022606425.2 Lepidostoma basale | reverse complement strand
GTGTATCTTTACATCTTCTCTGTGACTCATTCTCTCTCTCAAGTCGTCAAAAAATATAAAAGGCTTTTTATGGTATCAGAATTTTAAAATAATTTAAAAATTTTCGAGACAGCTATTTCGGCAACCGATGTTGACATCACAAAGTGTTACACAATTTTTTTTTACTGTTAAAATTATTTTTCGTGACTTTTCGAACCTTTATGTGCATTTGTTCCAATGTCAATAAATCGTGACGTCATTCTTTTGAATGGTGAAAATCTGGAACAAGTAGATGAGTCGAAGCAAGTTCAGACACAGTAAGGACCAAAAAAGTTTTGAGGACTTCCGAAATGAAGACACTGAAGACGATAGCAAGCAAGACACTGAGAGATCGCGTGAGGAACACAAGAATAAGAGAGATATGTGAGGTTGAGGATTTTATAAAAAAGAGCAGACAGCGAAAAATGGACTGGTACGGTCATATTCAAAGAATGGACACCACCAGACTCCCCTATATTGCATTGCATAATCAGCCTCATGGGACTCGTCCTCGTGGAAGACCTCCTAAAAGATGGAAGGACAGCTGGGAATCTACCTCACAGGAGGAGCGACACTCTGGAGAACATACCACATAGGTCTACAATAAGGAAAAAGAGAAAAATAAGAAGTAGATGAGTTTGTATATTTAGGAAGTATGTTTACAAATGAAGTACAGGGTGACTGCAACTACGACGGAAGGATGACCTGAACAGACATGTCGGAATAACCTGAATGCAGTCAGCACAAGACAAGGGGTGGACGGGAATAGGCTGAAGAAGAAGAAGAATGAGATGTTTACAAAGGATGGGTGAGTGGGGAGGGATATTTAAATAACGGTCGGGACAGACCACAAAGTGAATGGTGCACTTAAAGCTAAAATGGCAGTGCACAATGGTATTCTTGTACTGACCCTTGTGTATGGAAGTGAAGCAAGGGACTGACTGAAACTTTCTCCCAAATGGTTGTCAACGTCGGGGGGACCCGTCAGGACACGTGAAGAAGAAGCAGAAATGACGTTCGTGTGTGACACGATGAATTGATGTTGAAGAAGCGAGAGAAGTGTGTCAGGGAATAACAGTGTGGCGTTCGATTATTTTTACTTACCGCTTCGGGAGACGGTGTGATGGTTAGTTAGTTAGTTGAACTTGAAAATAAATTAGACGCTCTCTTAACCGGCGCCGCTTTTTTTTCTTTTTAAAAAAAAGACTAATATCAAGGATTAACATCAATGATATTAGAATTTATTTTACAATCTTCAATGTGAGCAGAAAATAGCTCATTATTATGAAGTAGGAATCTGGTCGTGTCCAGGCTTGAACCCATGTCCCCTGGATCAGGAGCCAAGTGTTCTATTCCCTGGACCACCACCCGACCGTCCCACCCCATTAACCGGCCTCTTCTAGGAAGTCTAGGAGACAAGTAGATAGATTTTCAACTGGAATGGGTTCTTGAAGGTGATGACCCTCTTGAAAATGAAATGTTGAATGATGACGAGATAGTTCAGACTGTTATCAACGAAGCACTAGAAGAAGAGGAAGTCGACTGTGAGGAGTACGAAGAAGACAATACGGTTAGCCACGACGAAGGAAAAGAGGCTCTACAGGTGGTGGCGATGTACATTCAGCAGCAGAAGGATTCCACTGCAGCAGATGTAATGTTCATAAAGAAATGGCGTGACTACGCTTTTAAAAAGTCGATTCAACACAAGAAGCAGCTGAGTATTATAGAATTTTAATCCATTGTAGGCCTACTTTTATAAAAATTGTGATAGTTGAGTGATGTGTGGCTTTTTCCTGTACATATTTTTTTACAGTTTGTGAAATGTTAATTTTAAATGTGTGAGTTTCTAATACAGAATAAAAGTTCTGTTTTCTTAGTGTTTTGAAAAAATTGTTTTTATTTACCTTCTCTTTAACCGGCTTTTTCGTTATCGTGTCTCGTCAATGCCGGTTAAGAGAGCGTCTACTGTATATTCATTTTTGAATGCTTTGTCCCAACAGAGTCAAACCTTGCTGAAGAAGATAGCATTGGAAGGGGTCCGCGTGGGCTGTGCCATCAAGAGCATGGCCAACCCGCTCCTGATCCTCAAAGTCCGGGGAGGAGACTTCACCGTGGATGATGAGCACATAAAGAACTACGCCTTCTGCATTTATAACACCCTGGGAATTTCGAACGACGACGGAACTCCCAACAAGGAAGCCGGTTTGAAGCTGATCGGTCCGGAAACAGATCCGGCCAAGTTCTCCGCCGCCATCGACGCATGCGCAGCCACCCCCGGAGAGACGCCAGAAAGGAAGGTGTGGAACTTCCTGCTTTGCTACAACCAGCAGTACCCTGGAGACATCTCTGCTATATAAATCCGGCGCCATTTTAATTTTCAACCTGATTTTCTACATATTTGATCCAATATATAATAAAAAAAACCTTCTGCAATTCATATGTTTTTTTGTTTTTGTTTTAACTAACTACAACTAGACAACAAACATTTGCCCATTGAGGAAGTTTAATATATTTATTAGAGATAATCAATATATTAATAATGAAAGGATCATTAAGATGATTTGGAAATATGGAAAGAACGAATGAAGAAATAATGGTAAAAAATTATATGTTGACGATGTCAATGGAACCAGAAATAGAAGAAGACCGAGGAAAACGTGGCACGATCAAACAAATCAAATATTGAATGTCGGCCATGTGAGGAGTCCGAGGAATCGACGCGCGTGCATGACACGATGAATGAATGTTGAGGAAGCGAGAGAAATATATAAGGAAAGAAAAGTGTGGCAGTCCATTTTTTCTGCCTACCCCTTCGGGGAGACCGCGTGATGGTTAGTTAGTTAGTTATTAGAGATAATTACTAAACAGTTAATACGAATGAAAACGTCACTTTTCTAGAAGTTTTATTATATTTTATGGGATTTACACGTATCGCGTTTCTAAGGCATTATTGAATGTAGCGAAAATCAAGTGGGTTGCTGTTTATATACACGAGTTTAAGGAGCAGAATACTGTAATTATATAAATTTATATGGCTCAAAACATTTTTAAAACCCCAAAATATGGGAAAAAAATATCTGGAACTAGTTAAAAGAATTTTATGTAAAAGAGTTTTAATGTTCCATGTATCAGTATTGAAAGTATACATTGGTCAAACATTCTGCGTTTCAGACTTTGGGGAAAATCGAAGTCGAAGAACTTTAAATAATTAAATTTAAATAAATGCATAATATTCATGGCATTTTTCGCTGCTGGGTCCATTGAGATAGAAAATGGTAACTCTCTCGGTAAGATAGGTACTCTAGATATTGCACGTGTCAAGACCATTGGAATAAGACTTCTAGGAAGACCTATACAGCGTTTAATGGATCATGTTCCGACTGATCTGGTTAGAGACGCCACCCGGTGGATGATGTCAGTGACCTTTGTTTTTTTTTCTCACCGTATCGTTTCTGACTCTGTCTCTTAGGCTTATTCCTAAAATGGCTCTTTAGGTCACTCGTAGTTTCTCGGCACTTTGTTTGGACAATGTAACAGTTTCAAGACCATAAGTACCAACTGGCAGAACGCAGGCTTCATAGACTTTTCGTTCCAGGTTGATCGGTGTTTTCCGGTTTTTAAGGATGTAACTCATGTTTCCGAAAGCTGCCCAGTTTAGTCAATGGCAATGGGCAGGTCTCGTAGCCAGAAGCTCAGACGAAAAGTGGACAAGAAGACTGCTGACTTGGACCGTGGACGGCAAAGTGAAGTGCACGGTGACCGCAACTACGGTGGAAGGATGATCTGAACAGACACGTCTGCCCTCTGCTGTCTGCACAGGACAGAGTGACATGGAAGCGAATGGAGGAGGCCTTTGTCCAGGAGTGGACAGGAATAGGGTGAGCTGGTTAAGCTGGGCGAAAGGTGTAGGATCAAGGAGCTTGGAATAACTTCATCGGAGAGGCTAAAACTCTTCAAGAGTTGTGAAGCCATGCAAAGTTGGTAAGTAATGAAAACATCAGTAAAAATAAACATTTTAGCAGAATGAAAAAAACTGTATTTAAATATCATTTAACTAGTCTATATAATAAATATAGTAACAATGGATGCAAACAAATTAGAAGAAATTTAATCCGGTTTATTGAAAGCAAAGTTTTGTAGATTGTGTATTGTGGAAGAGAGTGGAAGATCGGATGTGATGTTTAGATGGCAGAGATGTCTCCGGGGTACTGCTGGTTGTAGCAGAGCAGGAAGTTCCAGAGCGTGTTGTGCGGGTTGGCGCCAGTGGTGGACATGCAGGCGTCGATGGAGGAGGAGAACTTGGTGGGGTCCGTCTCCGGGCCGATGAGCTTCAGGCCCATCTCCTTGTTGGGGGAGCCGTCGTCGTTGCAGATCATCAGCGTGCGGTAGATGCAGAAGGCGTAGTGTTCCATCTTGGGGTCCTGGACGCTGAAGTCTCCCTGGCGCACCTTGAGCACCATGACCGGGTCCACCATGGTGTGGACGGCGCAGCCAATGCGGATCACCTCTAGAACCGCCTTCTTCAAGATTGACTGGCTCTGTGGATACACGCCAAATGAATAAGTTACAAATACACACACTTAAGCTATATAAATCGCTTTTACTCATTAATACATTGGCTATATCTCTTAAAATTAATAGAAATCCATGAAAAATGTTACTAAAAAATAATTAATACCGTCGGAGATACAGTACAATAGCAGACACGAACGATTTTTTTAAAATTACAAAACAATTCTTTTCCAACACTCTTTTATTCTAACACAATTCTATTCCAACAAACTTACATTACAAAACTCTTTTATTCCAGTAATATTCTATTCCAAAGTTGAAGTTGATATTCCATTTATTTCCAAATAATATACGTTTTTGCCCTTTCTAATGCGTGCATTTAAAAACCTGATTACTCTTACAAGACATTACTTTAATTATTTATCAGAGTGATTGAAGTCACACTGTCTTTGATCTGGTGTAGAACCCACGTGACAATTAAACGGCGATAGATGAGTAGTTGCCTATCACATGTCATTAGAACCAATATACTCGTATTGTAATAAAAATAAATTCTTAACTTTCTTCTATGTTCGCCATACTTTGTGTTGTAAATGTTTTAATTGTCTTTTTCTTTTTTATATACTTTGTATATTTGTACGAGTATAACAAAAATAAAGTTCCAAAATAAATCTTTATAACATCTGCCAAAACTGATCATATTTGTAAACAATTTTATAATATTTTAAATATGTTTAATTTCACAGTAGTGACCTATGGATGTGAGGCGTGGACAATGACTGCGAAATCTGCAGAGCGACTGGATACTTTTGAGAGAAGGGTGCTGCGCAGAATTCTGGGACCTGTGAATGACGGTGAAGGCTGGAGAGTGCGGCATAATGACGAGCTGTACCATATTTACAAAGCTCCCAGTCTCTCCACACAGGTCAGACTGAATAGACTGAGATGGGCCGGTCACGTGCAGAGGATGCTGTCTTCGCGAATCCCAAAAAGATTGCTGGAGTGGCACACATGTGGTAGAAGACCAATCGGACGACCAAGGCTGCGATGGGAGGATGAAGTTGGGAGAGATGGGGCGAAATTGTTACGAGTGTCAGATTGGAGGGTCGAAGCGGAGGATAGGAGGTGTTGGAGGCGAATAATACTGGTGGCTAAGGCTCGATATGGGCTGTAGGGCCATCGAAGAAGATCTTTATAATATGTATCACTGAAGAAGGACCGGTTGTTCGAAACATATCCGATATGTAATTTTTTTCTTCATCTAAAGTAAGTGTTGTATATACAAAGTACTCGTATATAAAAAAATCGGATTTAGACGACCTGTGTTATGCCAAAAAAAGGAATCCTCAGTTAGAATGTATGATGAACGATATTTAATACCAATTCTTATCGAATGATGTTTAAATACAATAGAATTTTATTTTGATTACTATTATTGCCCAATGCCAACAATTATTTTGGCGTTGGAAGGCAAGTCTTTTGAGGATACAACTAGAAATAATCTAAAGGGTTCAACAGTGTGTACAATGATATAATAATAAATAATAATAATAATAAAAATATGCTAACTTTTAAAGCGCCGTTTTTTGTGATGTAATCACCTCAAGGGCGCATTAAGACGTGTTTTAAATCTATAAATCTAAATGTGAACGCTGCATATGATTTTCGCGATCGGTTAAAAAGTATAGTAGAAAAAAGTATAAATGTTTAAATTGGGTATGAGATATGAAAAAGATGGGTTTTCAGTTTAGATCTGAAATCTGTCGGATCATTTATGCATCTGAGGTGTGAAGGGAGATTGTTCCAAGCTGATGGACCGGCTACCGCGAACGCTCGATCCCCGAAATTTATATTCGGGCAACGCTTCGGCTCAACTAATCTTCCTGTTGCCGAGGAGTTCGCCGAGCGAAGTGTGGATTTCTTTGTATTTAGGCTGTCCATTATACGGAGTTCAGATATATATAATGTGGTGCCATTCCATGTGGCGCTTTGAAGACTGTCCAGCAGAGTTTATACTGGATTTTTTCTGGACTTTTAAGCCAGTGAAGTTCTTTGAGATGTTGTGTTATACATATAGGAATTTTTTGGAATGCCTTTAATAAATCTTGCTGCTGCATTGAATTGAATATGTATATTCTTTGTCCAAATAGAGTAACATTACGTTTCATCATCCAAGTATGATTGACAAACTGATAGTTTATAAAATAATAATTGAATTATACCTGTCCCACAGCCAGAGCACAAGCAAACACAGCGAGGAGGAGAGATAACTTCATGATGAGGTATTCACTTGTAGAGATGAACTGATTTGCAAAACGGAATTCTCTCTTTAAATACCAAAATGATTCTAAAGCTATCACTGTTGGAGATGTCAGAATGTCAGGAATTCCCAAAATTTATGTAAACTCATACGAAATAATTTGCTTTCGATTGTCAGCCACCATATTTGTCCATCAATCAAAAAATTACAGAAAAAATCCTATTTGAGTTATATGGATATTACGCTAACACATTTAAAACTTTTTTTATAAAACTAACTAACTTACCATTACGCCGTTTCTCCGAAGGGATAAGCAGAATGGCCCGCCACACTGTTCTTTCCTGACATACTTCTCTCGATTCCTCAACATTCATATATCGCAGCATGCATGATCGTCGATTTCTCCGACTCCGACATTCAATATTTGTTTTCCTCAATATCTAGTCCCATTTCCATCGTTAACTTATTCTTGTTTTACCATTCTTTTCTTCATTAATTCTTTCCATGTGTTTAAAACCATTCTAATTAACTAACTAACCATCACGCCAATTCCCCGGAGGGGTAGGCAGAGAGGATGGATCGCCACAATGCTCTATCCTGGAATACCTCTGGGGCTTCCTCTGCATTCATACATCGTACCATGCACGCACGTCGATAATTCCGACTTTCGAATGTGACCGCCTTTTAGTACCTAATTGATTAATTTGGTCATGCCATGTTTTACTCGGTCGACCTCGGCTTCCTTTTCCACTCACGCTGCTTATGTACAACTTTTTAACTATTCTACTCTTTTTCATTCGTTCCATATGTCCAAACCATCTCAGGGATCCTTTTTTAATTTTATCAATGATGCAGTCATCTGCCTTAAATTTCTTTCTTATTTCAACGTTCAGTATTCTATCATACACCGTATTCCCGCACTTTCTTCTTAGTGATCTCATCTCTATGGCGTTTATCCTGCTTTTATCCTTCTTTTGCCAGCTCCAAGCTTCACTTCCATACATGAGAGCCATAATAATGATCCTTTAAATATTTTGTTTATAACTTTTCATTCGTACCGCATTCACTTCTTATATTTTCATTGGGGTAGGCAACAAAGTGAATGATGCACTTAAAGTTCTCACCGTAAACAAAAACCTATCTGCTAAAATGGCAGTGCACCAGGTGTGGAAGCGAAGCATGGAACTGGCAAAAGAAGGATGAAAGTAGAACAAATGCAGTAGAAATGAGATCTCTTAGACGAATGTGTGGATAATCTATGTATGATAGAGTGTCGAATGAAAATATAAGAAGTGAATACGGTGCGAATGATGGTATTTTTAACAAAATAATGAAAGGATCATTAAGATTGTTTGGAGACCCGGAAACAATAAATGAAGAAAGAATGGTAAAAAAGTATATGTTAACGATGTAAATGGAACTAGAAATAGAGAAATACTGAGGAAAATGAGGAACGATAAAATAAATCAAATATTGAATGTCGGCCACGTGAGGAGTCAGAGGAATCGGCGCGCGTGCATGACAGGAAAGGAAAGTGTCCATTCTTTCTGCCTACTCATTCGAGGAGACGGAGTGATGGTTAGTTAGTTAGTTAGTTATATGTATAATGCATGTAGCATTACGGAGATCTTCACAGAGGGTATCAAATTGGATAAAATTGAAAAACTAATTGAATTATGCATAATAGATCATTTTCAACCGAATGGTGAGCTTTTTAATGTGCAAATTTGACGATAGATTGACGTTCTGATCCGTATCACATTTTACGCACAATTATAGGAAATACCCAGCAACTGACAGACCTAACAATAAGAGTTTTCAGTATATAAGGGGAGCATTTCGTCTAGGAAGTCAGTTCATCTCTCGTAGTGAATAGTATCAACATGAAGATCACTCTTATCTTCGCTGTGCTCGCCTGTGCGCTGGCTGTGGGACAGGTATATAAATAAACTAACTAACTAACTAACTAACTAACCATCACGCCGTCTCCCCGGAGGGGTAGGCAGAAAGAATGGAACGCCACACTGTTCTGTCTTGACATACTTCTCTCGCTTCCTCTACATTCATACATCTTGTCATGCACGCACGTCGATTTCTCCGACTCCTCACGTGTCCGACATTCAATATTTGATTGATTTGATCGTGCCACGTTTTCCTCGGCCTTCCTCTATTTCTAGCTCCGTTCACGCCGTTTACATATACCTTCTTTACCATTCTGTCTTCACTCATTCTTTCCATGTGTCCAAACCATCTTAATGACCCTTTCCTTATTTTGTTCATAACACTTTCATTCGCACCACATTCACTTCTTATACTTGCATTTGTCACTCTATCAAATACAGATTTGCCACACATTCGTCTGAGAGATCTCATTTCTACTGCATTTATTCTACTTTCATCCTTCTTTTGCCAGTTCCATGCTTCACTTCCATACATAAGGGTCGGCACAAGAACACCATTGTGCACTGCCATCTTGGCTTTTTTGGATAGGCTTTTGTTTGCGATGACAACTTTAAGTGCACCATTTATTCTGTTGCCTGCCCCAACCCTTCTTTCAATATCCTTCTCCACCCTCCCATCCTTTGTAAACATACTTCCTAAATAAACAAATTCATCCACTTGTTCCAGATTTTCACTGTTTACACTAATGTTGCAGACTGTCATGCTTTCTTCTTTTTCGAAAATCATTACCTTAGACTTATTCACATTCATCATCAAATCGGATCGCTTGCATACCTCATACATACTAGACACCAGGGCTTGCAGTTCGTGCTCGTTGTCTGCAAGTAGCACAGCGTCGTCCGCATACAACAAACAGCTTACTGCCATACCTTCCATTTTTGCACCTGCTTCCAACCCTTTCAGCTCTTTCATACACTTGTCCATATATAGATTAAACAACCATGGAGACATTACACACCCCTGTTTTACACCTTTATTGATAAATAAACTGTTTTTAATAATCATTTGTTTCTCAAATAATTGAAATTACATTCCATTGTATATGTTTACCGGATTGATAGGTAAAGTGTGTTCATTTCGGGGATAATGTTGCAATACTGTGAATGACAGTGTGTTTATAAAAAAGCAAGACACTGTTTTTTTAATTTTTTTATTAGAAAAAGCACAAAACCTTCTACCACGTACAAAATATCAACGTCAACGTTGGAATAGAAGAGTGTTGGAATAGAATATTACTGGAATAAAAGAGTTTTGTAATGGAAGTGTGTTGGAATAGAATTAAGTTAGAATAAAAGAGTGTTGGAATAGAATTGTTTTGGAATTTTAAGAAATCGATCGTGTCAGCTATTGACTTGTATCTCCGATGGTATTCATTATTTTTTAGTAACATTTATCATGGATTTCTATAAATTTTTGAGAGGTATAGTTAATGTATTAATGAGTAAAAGCGATTTATATAGCTTAGGTGTATGCATTTGTCACTTATTAATTTGGCGTGTATCCACAGAGCCAGTCAATCCTGAAGAAGGCGGTCTTAGAGGTGATCCGCATAGGCTGCGCCGTCCACACCATGGTGGACCCGGCCACGGTGCTCAAGGTGCGTCAGGGAGACTTCAACGTCCAGGACCCCAAGATGGAGCACTACGCCTTCTGCATCTACCGCACGCTGATGATCTGCAACGACGACGGCTCCCCCAACAAGGAGATGGGCCTGAAGCTCATCGGCCCGGAGACAGACCCTGCCAAGTTCTCCTCCTCCATCGACGCCTGCATGTCCACCACTGGAGCCAACCCGCACAACATACTCTGGAACTTCCTGCTCTGCTACAACCAGCAGTACCCCGGAGACATCTCTGCCATCTAAACTACACATCTGATCCTCCTTTACTCTCCACAATACATAATCTACCTTGCTTGCAAATAAACCGGTTTAAATCTCTTTCAATTTGTTCGTATTTATTGGTGCTTTATTCATTATATTGACTCGACTTGGATGACCTTCGTGGCATACTAGTAAGAACTTCGACTGCCACAACAAATGCCAAGGGTTGCATTATGATTATCACACTGTCTTTGGTCTGATGTAGAATTCACGTAACATGCAAACATTCCAAAACAACAAATAAACAATCTTCAATCTGCAGCAAGACTCATTAAAGGCATTCCAAGAAAGTCCCATATAACACAACATCTCAAAAAACTTCACTGGCTTAAAAGTCCAGAAAGAACCCAGTATAAACTCTGCTGGACAGTCTTCAAAGCGCTACATGGAATGGCACCAAGTTATATATCTGAACTCTGTATAACGGACAGCCTAAATACAAAGAAATCCACTCTTCGCTCGGCGAACTCCTCGGCAATAGGAAGATTGGTTGAGCCGAAGCGTTGCCCCAGTACAAATTTCGGGGATCGAGCGTTCGCGGGAGCCGGTCCATCAGCTTGGAACAATCTCCCTTCACACCTCAGATGCATAAATGATCCGACAGATTTCAGATCTAAACTGAAAACCCATATTTTTCATATTTTGTACCCAATTTAAACATTTATACTTTGTTCTACTACACTTTTTAACCAATCGCGAAAATCGGATGTAGCGTTCACATTTAGATTTTTAGATTTAAAACACGTCTTAATGCGCCCTTGAGGTGATTAAATCACAAAAACGGCGCTTTAAAAGTTAGCATATTATTATTATTATTATTAATAAAATAGCGATTAGCTGGCTATCACATGTCATGAGAATCCATCTTATAATGAGTAAAAACAAATTGTATACAGAAATTGGATTCTTATAACCTGCTGTATACAAATGTGGAAAGTAACAGAAAACTAAAACTAACTAACTAACCATCACGCCATTTCCCCGGAGGGGTAGGCAGAGAGGATGGATCGCCACAATGCTCTGTCCTGGCACACCTCTCGGAATTCCTCTACATTCATACATCGTACCATGCACGCACGTCGATTATTATGACTTTGAATGTGGCCGCCTTTTAGTAATTGATTAATTTGGTCATGCCATGTTTACCTCGGTCGTCCTCGGCTTCTTTTTCCACTCACGCTGCTTTTTAACCATTCTACTCTCATCCATTCGTTCCATATGTCCAAACCATCTCAGGGATCAGACATCTCTTCAACTAAACAGATCTTCCTCTATTCTAACAATACATCAGATACATTGCTTTCAATAAACCGGCTTAGATCTATTTCAATCGTTACTATATTTATTGTATAGACTTAACGATATTTAAATACAGTTTTTGTTCATTCTGCTAACATGTTTCTTTTTACTACAATAATATTTAAACTACTTACCAACTCCACCTGGTTTTACATCCCTTCAAGAGTTTTAGCCTCCTTCTTCTTCAAGTGCCCTGTCGGGTCCCCCCAACGTTGGCGATCACTTTGGCTAACCTCTCCCTGTCCTGCGCCGCTCGGAACAGCTCCTGCACACTTCGGATGCCGGTCCACTCCCTCACGTTTCGCAGCCAGGACATTTGTCTCCTTCCGGGCCCTCGGCGTCCCTCAATTTTCCCCTCCAATATTAGTTGTAAGTGTGGTACTTTTCTCCACGCAGTATATGACCCAGATGTGAGATCTTTCGAACCTTGATAGTTGATAACAGTTCCCTGTCAACTCTAGCTCGCCTCAGGACTTCGGTATTGGTAACCATGTCTGTCCGGGAAACTCTGAGCATTCGGCGATGGAGCCATATTTCAAATGCTTCCAGTCTGTTCATTAAGTTAACTTTCAGGGTCCAAGTTTCACACCCGTGCAATAAAACCGACCACACATAGCATTTGATCATTCTCTGGCGGAGTTTCAAGTTTACGTTATCATTGCAGAAGAGTGATTTCATTTTATTAAACGTAGCTCTTGCGGCCTGAATTCTGCATTTTATCTCAAATACAGTAGAATACAGTACAGCCTGTACAGCCTCCTTGATGATGTTTAAATTATTCCAAGCTCCTCGATCCTACACGTTTTGCTCCCAGCAGTTCATTAATCACAGAACATTATCCATAAAACGCTGTCTAGGTTTTCCAAGAGGTCTTATTCCGGCTGGTTTTGATGCGTACAGGGTCAAGATTATCTGGTTTCATTGATTCAATATACATTTCATTACCAGTTTCTGTCTCAATAGATCCAGTAGCTGAAAATGTCATGATACCATGTTTAAATTCTAAATTAAACGATATTTTTTATGTGAATTCAGTTATTCGAAACATCAAATGATTACTTTATAATAGTAAACACGATTGTTTAGTGGTTTTACTAGGATTTAATTTATATAAATTGCGACAAATATGTTTCGCCGTGCGAGGGCATTCTCAAATTGAACCTAATCGCCAAATATGTATGAAAAAACGATAGTTTTCAAGGAGTTTTATTATAATATTTATGTATGACATGTTTCGCCCTTCTAAGGCATTATCAAATGTCCATTTACAGTCTAAGGCATTATCAAATGTACATTTGATGATGCCTTAGAAGGGCGAGACATGTCATACATAAATATTATAATAAAACTCCTTGAAAACTATCGTTTTTTCATACATATTAATATTTTCATACATATTTAATTGCAAACGATCTGGAAATATTTCTGTAATGTTTGTAATTTTTATTGAAATAAATGAAATGAAAATGAATTAATGAAATAAATTTAATATGGAGTTTTACATCATTGTTCAAGAAACAATAAATAAGTGTGCCCTTATATTAAATTAAGAAATCTTTAGAGTGGGAAAGAAAGTATATAATGCAATGTTTTGAGTTGTTAAATAAAACAATTTGAAGGTTTTTAACTAACTAACTAACTAACCATCACGCCGTCTCCCCGAAGGGGTAGGCAGAAAGAATGCACTGCCACACCTTTCTTTCCTGACATATTTCTCTCGCTTCCTCAACATTCATACACCGTGTCATGCACGCGCGTCGATTTCTATGACTCCTCACATGGCCGACATTCAATATTTGATTTATTTGATCGTGCCACGTTTTCCTCGGTCTTCCTCTATTTCTGGTACCATTCACATCATTAACATATAATTTTTTTTACCATTCTTTCTTCATTCATTCTTTCCATATGTCCAAACCATCTTAATGATCCTTTCATTATTTTGTTCATGACACCATCATTCGCACCGCATTCATTTCTTATATTTTCATTCGACACTCTATCATACACAGAATATCCACACATTCGTCTAAGAGATCTCATTTCTACTGCATTTATTCTACTTTCATCCTTCCTTTGCCAGTTCCATGCTTCGCTTCCATACATATGGGTCGGTAGAAGAACACCATTGTGCACTGCCATTCTAGCTTTTTTGGATAGGTTTTTGTTTACGATGACAACTTTAAGTGCACCATTCACTTTGTTGCCTGCCCCAACCCTTCTTTCAATATCCCTCTCCACTCTCCCATCTCTTGTAAACACACTACCTAAATACACAAACTGAACTACTTGCTCCAAATTTTCAACATTCACGCTAATGTTGCAGACTGTCGTGGTTTCTTCCTTTTCAAAAATCATTACCTTGGACTTATTAACATTCATCATCAGATCATTTCGCATGCATACCTCATACATACGATTCACCAGGACTTGTAGTTTTTAACAATTCAAAAATTTGTATTATATACTTTCTCCCCTTAAGATTTCTAAATTTAATATAAGGACACACTGTTGGGCGATTAGGTTCAATTTGAGAATGCCCTCGCAAAGCGAAACAAATTTTCAAAATTTATATAATTGATATAAATTAAATCCAAGTAAAACCACAAAACAATCGTGTTTACACGATTGTTTTGTGGTTTTACGTTAATTATAAATTAATAATGGAGTTTTACAAAACTAATACCTCAACCTTCAATCAAATGATTATCCAAACAAAGTGCCGAGAAACTACGAGTGACCCAAAGAGCCATGTTAGGAATGAGTCAGAAAGGATACGGCGAGAGAAAAAAACAAAGGTCACTGACTTCATCCACCGGGTAGCGACTCTAAAATGGCAATGGGCAGGTCACGTAGCCAGAGGCTCAGACGAAAAATGGACAAGAAGACTGCTGACTTGGAGACCGTGGACGGCGAAGAGAAGTGCAGGGCGACTGCAACTTGGTGGAAGGATGATCTGAACAGACACGTCGGAATAACCTGGATGCAGCCTGCACAAGACAGAGTGACATGGAAGCGAATGGAAGAGGCCCTTGTCCAGGAGTGGACGGGAATAGGCTGAAGAAGAAGAAGAAGAAGAATTGATTTGAAAGTGCAACGTTTTCTTTTGTCCTTCTCTATATCGTGTTCTTAACTTCGTCACACTTAAAAAATGTTAATGAACCCATTTGAAGTAATTACTTAAGCATACTTTGAATTATGTCAAATCATGCTATTAATATTTCAATATGAAAACATTGTTTGGTGAAGAGGCAACGTCACTTTTTTCAAACCGGTAATACAAATTTATTATACTAACTAATTCACTAACCAACAAGCCGTCTTGCTGAAGGGGTAGGCAGAAAGAATGGACTGCCACACTTTAAACGATGCGGCACTCCATCCTTCTCTTTTCGCCCCCGCGGGAAATGTATTATTTCTTGAAAAATAATGTACAGAAATGTACATAACCATTATGTATGGAAGTGTAGCATGGAACTACCAAAAGAAGGATAAAAGTAAAATAAATAAACTAGAAATGAGATCTCTTACACGAATGTGTGAAAAAACTGTGTATGATAGAATGTCGAATGAAAATAATGTATAATGATAGAATGTCGAATGAAAATAATGTATAATGATAGAATGTCGAATGAAAATAATGTATAATATAGGAAGTTATTGCAGTGAAAGTGTTGTGAACAAAATAATGAAAGGATCGTTGAGATGGTTTTGAAATGTGGAAAGTATGGTTAAAAAATTATATGTTAACGATGTAAACGGAACAAGAAATAGAGTAATACTGAGGAAAATGTTGAACGATCAAATAAATCAATCGTACATCGTGTCATCCACGCACGTCAATTTCTCCGACTTCTCACGTGGTCGATATTTAATATTTGATTGTGCTACGGTTTCCTCAGTCTTCCTTTATTTCTTTTACTTTTACATCGTTTACACATGGTATACCTTCTTTACCATTCTTTCTCCATCCTTTATTTCAATGTGTCCAAACCATCTTAATGATCCTCTCATTATTTTGTTCATAACAATTTTACTCGCTTGCCATTTCTTTATTATATTTGCATTTGACACTCTATCGTATACATATTTTCCACATATTAATAAATGTATGAGATTATGCCTTAGCGAGCGAAATAAGTCATTTCCATAAAATATAATAAAACTTCTAAAAAACAGACAATTCAATTAACATTAAAGAGTAAAAAAATCTAATTATATTATCAAACTTGCATTTAATATTGCCATATTAAGGCGAAACATGTCACTGTCATAAAATATAATGAAACTTCTAGAAAACATACGTTTCGATGTGTATACATGATTTAATATGGAGTTATACATTATTGTTCAAGAAATAATAAATATATTTTAAAGCATCAATAAATAACAACAAAATTTTAATTTTAATTGCGATTTCGTTAATACGATAAGTGCTTGCTTGAACTCACCAGGCTTGTGTTTAGATAATATTATTGAAGTTGATAACAATTGATTATTTAAACAATCAGAATGACACACACAATGTCAAGTGTGTATCATAAAGAACCAAGCACGTAACATAAAAAAATACTTACTTTGTTTATTCACTTCTATTAATTACAATATTCTGCACACTTCAGAGCAGGGTCAGCATTCCACAATCGTTTTATTGTATCTATTTTTCTTTATATGCACGACAATATAACTAACTTCGTGTAATATATATGGTTGTCTTACAACTAAGTTGTGGTGACATAGATACCGGCCATTTTGGTGACCGTTCGCACTGCGCAGCCACAACTGCACATGCGCCTACGTACGCGCCTGCGCTTGTGGTGCGCACGCGCTTTTACAGACTGCATTAAATAAAAGTCACTCTCTTTTCGATCACAATTTTCAGGGGCGTTTTCGAATACAAATAATAAGTTATGTTGTTTCTTTTTCCGTTTGACAGCCCTATATTACGTAATTCGAATAGTCTAAAATGTATGTATTGTATTTGTTTATGTATTTTTTAGGAAAAATAATTGACCTTTGTCATAGCTTTCAAAGGATTTTTTCCTATAAAAGAGCAGTTCTATCTAACATCATCAGTTGTCATGTAGAAATTTAAAGCCATGAAGTTGATAATATTTGTTTTTGCTGTGACTTGTGTGATGGCAGTTGAAGAAGTAATATATTTTATAACACATAATTTCTAACTAACATACTAAACATCAAGCCGTCTCCCGAAGGGGTTTCCAGAATTAATGGGCTGCCACACTTTTCTTTCCTGACTTGCTTCTCTCGCTTCCTCAATACATCGTAACATGCACGCACGTGGATTTCTCTAACTCCTCACGTGGCCGATATTCAATATTTGATTTATCTTTCTATGTTTTTAGTTCCATTTTAATAGTCAACGTATACTTTTTTATCATTCTTTTATTATTATTTATTAATTCCATGTGTCCAAACCATCATAATGTCCCTCTCATTATTTTGTTGATAACACTTTCATTCGCCCATCATTCACATCTTATATTTACATTCGACACTCTATCATATACAGCTATTCCACTCATCTTTCTTTTTCCAGTTGAGTGCTTCCCTTCGATACATATGGGTCGGTACAACAACACTATTGTGCACTGACATTTAAGCTTTTTTGGATAGGCTTTTGCGATGCCAACTTTAAGTGCACCGGTTTCGCACACAACGAAGCTATGTCAGGATTACAAAATAAGCTAAATAAATAACAAAGAAACCTAACAAACTAACTAACCATCACGCCGCCTCAGTTCTGTCGTAGGCAGAAAGAATGGACTGCCACACTTTTCTTTCCTGACATATTTCTCTGGATTCCTCAACATTCATACATCATGTCATGCACGCGCGTCGATTCCATATTTGATTAATTTGATAGTGCCACGTTTTTCTCGGTCTTCCTCTATTTCTAGTTCCATTTACATCGTTAACATATAATTTTTTTATGATACTTTCTTCGTTCATTCTTTCCATGTGTCCAAACCATCTTTATGATCCTTTCATTATTTTGTTCATAACACCATCATTCGCACCGCATTCACTTCTTATATTTTCATTTGACACTCTATCACACACAGAGTATCTAAACATTCGTCTAAGAGATCTCGTTTCTACTGCTTTTATTCTACTTTCATCCTTCTTTTGCCAGTAGAAGAACACCATTGTGCACTGCCATTTTAGCTTTTTTGGATAGATTTTTGTTTGCGATGACAACTTTAAGTGCACCATTCACTTTGATGCCTGCCCCAACCCTTCTTTCAATATCCCTCTCCACTCGCCCATCTTTTGTAAAAATACTACCCGAATGCACGAACTCATCTACTTGCTCCAAATTTTCACCATTCACGCTAATGTATAAGAAACAGAAGGGTAAATGTGTTCGTGAACAAGAAGTAGGGTGGAATGATGCGTCATTTGATTTGATTTGATTTGGTCATGGGTTATAGTAAAAAAATAACATTGTTAACAGCTTCGGGTAAGCGGTGGGTAAACTTCTATGTCTTTATTTAACTGTAAGTTTGTTCATTTGTATGTGTATTAAAAGTCACTGTTGGTTCTTCTTCTTCCTCAGCCTATTCCCGTCCACTCCTGGACAAAAGCCTGCTTCATTCGCTTCCATGTCACTCTGTCTTGTGCAGACTGTATCCAGGTTATTCCGACACGTCTGTTCAGATCATCCTTGCACCGTTGTTGCGGTCGTCCTGCACTTCTCTTTGCCGTCCACGGTATCCAAGTCAGCAGTCTTCTTGTCCATTTTTCATCTGGCTACGTGACCTGCCGATTGCCATTTTAGAGTCGCCACCCATTGGATGATGTCAATGACCTTTGTTTTTTCTCTCACCGTATAGTTTCTGATTCTGTCTCTTAGGCTTATTCCTAACATAGCTCTTTCCATGGCTCTTTGTTTTGTTACCCCACTTAATATTGTTAACTCTCTTATTAGTAATCTAACGTCTTAAGTTAATGATTTTAAATATTCAAACATTTTAATCTACAGAGAGAACTTCTGATGAAGAAGGCAGTGCTGCATGCCGTGCGGATGTCCTGCAATCTTAGAAGCATGGCATGTCCAACCCTGATCCTCAGGGTGCGCAATGGGGACTTCACCATCAACGACGATAGAGTGAAGAACTACGCCTTCTGCATTTACAGCACACTCGGCCTGATCAACAAGGACGGCTCTTCTAACAAGGAGGTCGGCCTTAAACTGATTGGACCAGAGACAGATCCTGCTAGATTCTCTTACTCCATTGACGCATGCGCTGGTACCACTGGAGAGAACCCAGTTTATAAACTTTGGAATTCACTTCTTTGTTATAACCAAATGTACCCTGGAGATATATCGGCTATTTGAATCAATAAAATATATTATAATAGTAATTAATTCACCATTCTGTAGTTCGGAGGAGTAGACAGAGAGGATGGACTGCCATACTGCTAGGTCCTAACATACCTCTTGAGCATCTTCAACATTGAAACTGACATGTGAATTGTGGCGTTGAATATTAACATATATACAACTTCCAAAATTTATCAGACATGGTGGTCATAAGAAAGGTGGAATGGGGAATGTTGTAATTACATAAAGCGTGCGCTTAACCCAACCAATGACAGGTCATAAGTCCTGTAAACACCTCGATCACCATATTCAGTGTCCAGTTTGCATCTTCGTCTCTATTGAGATAAAATTAATCCTATTCACGCATCGATTTAATCCATCCTAATTCAGCATATCGTCGCCCCAGAGCAATAGTGAGATAAACCAGTGCCATCTTGACAATATAACAAGCCGTAATGTTCCGTAATGTTCCTTGCACTTATTTGAGTCTCCTAGGCCCTAAGAGACTCAAATAAGTGCAAGGCCTCCAGCAAGTCAAACCATAAACAATATCAAAGGAACATTCTCTCTTCTCTGGTTTCAATCCTGGGATTGGTTTGCAGCAATTTCCTCCATTATTCTCTTCCATTTTTCCCTGTCTTGTGCGGCTCTTTTGAGATCTGTATATGATGAGCAGCGCACGTCCACCAACAGGTCCTCCAGGTACTCTCGGCGTGGGCGTCCCCTAGAGTTTGTCCCCTTGATCATACCCTCCATTATGGCATGCAAGAGACCTTCTTGACGTATTACATGGCCGATCCATCTTGCACGCCTTTCGGACAAGGTACTGAGCAGGTGCCTTCCTCCTTCGATTCCTTGAAGAACTTCCTCATTCGTGATGTGGTCTCTCCAGGAAATTCCAAAGAGTCTTCTATAGGACCACATCTCAAAAGCCTCTAGTCTCCGCTTATCCCTTTCGGATAGGCACCATGTCTCGCAGCCGTACATCAAGACACTCCATACATAGGTCTTGATGAGGAGTATTCTCAGTTTTAGGTCTATATTATTTGACTCTATTATTTTCGACCTTTTATTAAATGCAAGCCTAGCCTGATGTATACGGCTGTCGACCTCGCTCTTAGACCGACCGTCCCATGTTATTTTGCTCCCGAGGTAGACAAACTCCTTGGTGTTCTTTAGTGGAACTCCTGACATCACTACTCTCATCTGATGTTGCGTTCGGCCTACAGTCAGCAGCTTTGTTTTGTCCTTATTTATCTTCATGTTGTAGCTATCTTTAAGGAACATTACGGCTTGTTATATTGTCAAGATGGCATATATAAGGTTCCCACCACCACCCGAGACTGCTATAGGACGCAGCGATGCCCTTTCGTCAGTCTCGCTGCACTCTCTAGGCCTGTTCCTTGTCCATCACTGAGATGGCACTGGTTTATCTCACTATTGCTCTGGGACGACGATATATAAGATATGTAAATTAATTTAAACCAATACCAATTGACGACCTTCGAAGCCGAGTGATAAATGCTTTGACTGCCACACCGAAGGTCCTAGATTCGATTCCCAGCAATGGCAGTGTGATTGTCATACCGCCATTGATCTGGTGTAGAATTCACGTGACAATAAAATAGCGATTGAATAGCTACCTATCACACGTCATGAGAATCAATACGATAGCTATACCATTAACATCGATTTGGCTCGCGCTGTAATGATATAAAGAGCGATTCAACAAAATAATAATAATAATTAGAGATGAAACGGATATTCGGTAACTATTGGGTATCCGACCTATCTGGCCTTGTTTTACTATCCGACCGGATAAAGGATAGTTATTAAATATCCGTCAGGATATTGGATAGTTAAAAATTATAAAATTTTGATTAAATGAATGCAATTAATGCTACTCTTCATATTAGATAGGTATGATACTTATGAAAATTAAACACGTGCCAAAAGAATGAAAATCTTAATTGTATCTCAATAGAGACTAACTAACTAACTGACTAACCATCACGCCGTCTCCCCGAAAGGGTAGGCAGAAAGAATGAACTGTCACACTTTAACTGATGCAGCACTCCATCCTTCTCTTTTCGCCCCGCGTTTTTTTTTTTAAATTTTAGTACATAATGTAATAACATAATGTTTTTTTCGATGTTGCACATGTTGACATGGACGATCCGGACTTTTGTGTTTATTTAATTTATGTTACACGTATCCACCGCTTTTTAAATTAGCTGTAATTAGGAACTTAACCAGCAAGAACTTTAAAATAATATTGAAGAAATTATTCAAATTGTCATTGGAACAAATGAAAAAAATATTTTTACACATGTCAAAATTCTTTATAAAAACGAAAAAACGAATAAACTTATATAATTTTAACAGCAAAATAGTACAAACGTATTACTCAATAGAAACGAAGATGTAAATTGTTTTTTTGGGAACAGAATGTGGTGGCCGAGGTGCTTACAGGACTTATGACCTGTCATTGGTTGGGTTGAGCGATCGCTTTATGTTTAACAACATTCTCCATTCCTCCATTCTTATGACCACCACATCTGCCAATTTTTTGGAACTTGTATACTCGTATATGCTAGAATCCCACGCTTATCTTTACATATTTTAGTTCACTCTAAACTAGCGTCATCTATTAAGATTGGGGAGCATTAACCAGAAAATCTTTAAATTGTTTTTCTGGGCGGAATGGGGAATGTTGTTAAACATAAAGCGATCGCTCAACCCAACGAATGACAGGTCATAAGTCCTGTAAGCACCTCAGCCACCACATTCTGTTCCCATAAAAATAATTTACAACTTCGTCTCTAGTGAGATACAATTAATCCTTATAAAAAAATAATTTATCCGCAATGGGTAAAATCCAGTATTTGTCTACAAGAATTTGTATTCATTCAAAATGTTGAATGAAAATCTCATTAATTTAAGTATTTATTTATTACAGGTACAAGTGTACAAAACAGTTTATTGATATTCAAAATTATCTAACCTCTCCCTGAGTCATGGGCGCGTCCAGTAGAAAAAAGGCTTAAAGGAGTATGGACTCACCGACGCGTCCGCGTCTATAGAACAAGCGCTGTCTGAATTTAATAAAATATATATTTACTGTTGACATCTGTGGATTTTGTCACGTACTTTTACAAATATTTAAAGTGGTATCCTACATTTTTCTTCTTTCGGTGCCGTATCAGGTCCCACCAACGTTGGCGATCACTGCAGCAAAGGCATCTCTATCTTGCGCCACTTATAACAGGTTCTGAACTTTTCTTAATCGTGTTCACTCTTTGATGTTCCGCAGCCAGGACAACTGCCTTCTACCAACTCCCCGACATCCCTCCACTTTACCCATTAATATCAGTCGCTCACCCATTAATTCTCCCCTTAGCACATGACCCAAATAACCTTTCTAATTTTCACACTCGACAACAACTCTCTATTGGCTCTGGCTCTCTGTAGTACGTCTGCATAACTGAACTCATCGGTCCACGGTATACGGAGCATTCTGCGGTATATCCACATCTCGAACGCTTCCAACCGGTTCATTACATTCACTTTCAGGTTTCACAGTCATATAGTAGAACATACCATATATAACATTTAATCATTCTTTGTCGGAGTTTCAAGTTAAGATTATCGTTGCAAAATAATGTTCTCATTTTATTAAATGCAGCTTGTGCAACTTCAATTCTGCGTTATATTTAAACATTACCGACCTAAAAATTCGAACAACAAAATATCTGTGACGTCATTCTCATAGAGTGCCAATCATTTGCCAGGAGTTGTGTTGACATATTAGCGCTCGCATTTTTTTAATTTGTTTTACGTGTTTTTAGTATATCATTCACTGTAAATACACTCTATTCTTTCGTATTTAGTATTTGTACTATTCATTTTATTTTATTTACGTATTTAAAGCATAATAAAACAATTTTCCGCTGTTTTTTGTTAGAATCGCGTGTCTGCAAAGTTTCTAGTGTATTTTTGACATACATGTTTAGAAAAGTATCTCTCTTTCTTTTATTTCAGTTTTGTTACATTATAAAATAAACATTATTGAAAATTCTATTTTATTCTAAATTACTTAAAAGCAAAAAATCTCACTATATCTAGGCAACCTACAAGATGTAAGCTGACTGTTGATGATATACCTGTGGAGCAAGTAGTGAGTTTCAGATATTTGGAAGTAGAGATCTGCAGCCATAATGACCTTTATACCGAAGTACGAGAACAAGTCAGTAAAGCCTCTGCCGTGTCAGGGTGTCTGGAGAATCTGGTCTGGAAGAGCAAGCATATAGACAGCATGAAAAGAATTTATAAAACATGCGTTCGACCTATCATGACGTGCGCTGTAGAAACGCGGGCCGACACTGTGCGAATTAAGGGACTACTAAGAACATCGGAGATGAAGGTCCTAAGATCAATTAACGGAAAAACTCTCCGAGATCGAGTCCGCATCGTAGACATAAGAAAAACTTGCGAAATAGAGGATATCGTTCAGTGGAGTAGATCCAGAAGAAGATACTGGAGGGACCATGTAGCCCGAATGGATGGTGACAGATTTGCATATACAGCCGTTTATGAAATCCCCTCCGAACACCGCCCACCTGGAAGACCGCCTAAGAGATGGAGGGACAGCTGGACCTCATCATCCGACGATACATGATTTCTGTGTCACAGATCGTCAGATCTACTAAAAGAAGAAGTATAGTATTAGAAAACTGCACAGTTTAGGAATGGTTAAACGCAATAGGCAGGAAGTTAAATATGCTTACTCATTTTAATACATATTTAATGGTATTAAATATGTTTTGGGATACACGTTGTAGCGTAACTGTGTGAGGGTAATTACTTTCATAATATGATGCTAAATTCAATACATACAGAGATTTCCGTTGCCATCTATTGATATCAAATCACATAATAAACGTACATGTAGAACTGTGTTTAAATCGCGTAAATTATATGCTTACTGATATGGAATATATATATTCTTTTTCTTCTTCTAGTACAGTGACAGGTCCCCCTATCGTTGGCGAAAACTGCAGTGAAAGCATCTCTGTCTTGCGCCACTTTATTTTTTATTTATTTTTATTTAATTAATTTAGTTATAAAAAATTAAAAAAAATTCTTACAACTAGTATATTGTCCGCTAAGAGTACAAAACTGCTAACAAAAATAAGTCGAGAAAGGCCATGGAAGACATGGCATGACCAAATTACTGAAAGGCGGTCATGTTCGAAGTAAGGAAAATCGAAGAGAGTGCGTGTGACGATGTGTGAATGTAAAAAAAGCGTTATGTCAGTATTTAACAGTATAGTATACAAGTGTAGTACGCGTAGCTGTTACACCTCTAAAATTAGTCATACTATTCATCTAAAACAAAAAGCATTATCAAAATATATGCAATGATAACGTAAACTTGACACTCCGCCAGAGAATGATCAAATGCTATGTGTGGTCTGTTTTATTGTACGGGTGTGAAACTTGGACCCTGAAAGTTAACTCAATGAACAGACTGGAAGCATTTGAAATGTGGCTACATCGCCGAAAGCTCAGAGTTCCCTGGACAGACATAGTTACCAATATCGAAGTCCTGAGGCGAGCTAGAGTTGACAGGGAACTATTATCAACTATCAAGGTTCGAAAGATCTCATATCTGGGTCATATACTGCGTGGGGAAAAGTACCACCTTCTCCAACTGATATTGGAGGGGAAAATTAAGGGACGCCGAGTGCCCGGAAGGAGACAAATGTCCTGGCTGCGAAACGTGAGGGAGTGGACCGGCATCCGAAGTGTGGAGGAGCTGTTCCAAACGGCGCAGGACAGGGACAGGTTCGCCGAGGTGATCGCCAACGTTGGGGGGACCCGACAGGGCATTTGAAGGAGAAGAGAAAATTTATTACAACGAGTGGACATTTAGTTTGAAACAAATCCGCCATTAAAAAAAGCATTTTCCACTTTTTAAAATCAGATTTGAAACAAATCCGGTAGTGTCAACAACATTTCAGAATAAAAGCGGCAGTTACTAAATGAACCAATCAGAATGCGAGATATGGCATTTTTCAAGATGGCGTCCCATACAAATATCGTTCGTATGAAAAGGTGTTGATAACAAACATGGCAATGTCAGAAAATTTGTAACAAAAACGTCAATGTCAATTATAAAATAGCAGATATCTTGGAAAAGAAACTACAGGTATAAATAAAATTTACTCAAATTATAGCTGCACGCTATGTAATATTTAAAAATAGTTGCATCGTATAATCTTAAACAGGTTTAAATAAAAACATTTTCATTGTTCACCAACAATTTGATGATGCTGACATTGCCGTTTTTGTTTCTATACGCCTCATATATAATTTTTTTTTGTTTTCGTGTGCGTAATTTTGAAACAGCAATGTTATTACAACCATCCAGTTCGGAGAGACCAAAGAAAACGGTTATTACCCCTGGCTGTACCCAACTGATTTCTTGCTGGGTATGCTGGACTACCAATCATTGTAAATTAGACGAACTATCCATTTGGGTGTTAATTTTTTTCAACTGATTCGTGGTCGAATACATAACTCGGATATTTTGAATGACTTGACTTTGTTTGTCCCTGACAATTATCTGCGACAAAGGCAACATAGATTATTTCACCTGCCACTGTGTAGAACCAATTTACCTAAGGTTATGCCCGTGGGCAGGGCAAAAATCTTTCTAATCCGAATCTCTTAGGATGTGGACATCTTCCACGATAGTTAGGCTACCCTTAGAAAACCTCCATCTTTTATATAATATATAATATAAAATTGATATTTGCTTCTCTTGTTCTTCTTACTGTTACTTGTTACTTAATTGTTCTTAATTTTTAAATAATCTCGTGTTTTTAGGTGATTATGTCTGTTGTTTATATTGTAATTTTTAAATTTCACAATTGTATTTTCTTTTTAAAATAGTTTTTTTGTTTGTTTTTGTATTTTAATGTCATAAGCTCTTTGGTAATAAACTGTAATTTTTATGATTTAAAAAGAAATTATAATTGAAATGACGAAAAAGTGACAGTAGTGTAGATTGTGAGTTTTATTAAGAGGACCGTAATATAACACAACGTATATCCCAAGAGTCAACCTTGTGACGCAGGTATAAACACAATTATTACGCATCATAACAAAAATATTTATCGGAACCGAAATACAAATTAGCCTAATTATTATTATTATTATTATAGATCGGTATCTCAAAGAAATTATTTACGTAAGCTAAAATTCACATTTTTAATATAACTATCTAACTAACTAACCATCGCGCCTTCTCCCCGAAGGGGTGAGCAGAAATAATGGACTGCCACACTTTCATTTTCTGACATATTTCTCTCGCTTCCTCAACATTCATACATCGTGTCATTCATACATCGATTTCTCTGACTCCTCACACGGCCGACATTCGATATTTGATTTATTTGATCGTGCAACGTTTTCTATCTCCGTTCACGTAATTTACAATATACCTTATTCACCATTCTGTCTTCACTCATTCTTTCAAACCATAGTAACGACCCCTTCATTATTTTGTTCATACATAACAATTCGCACCGCATTCACTTCGTATATTTTCATTCGACACTAGCATACACAGAGTATCAACACATTCGTCTAAGAGATCTCATTTCTAGTTATTAGATTTTTGGGGTAAGTGGTGAGAGTTAAAAGCAGTGGAGGTTTCAGCGTTTATTGCAGGTCACAAGTAATCATACGTTAACAGTATTATGTACTCGTGATGGAGTGTGCGCCTGGACGTCGATAGCAGCTGGGGCTGACGGCTCATTGGGCAGTAGCGTCGGTCGGCGGGAACGAAGACTCGTCGGAAGTTGGTGTGGTGTAGCAGTGAAGACGGTTGCGTAGCTCGGTAGGAGGGTAGACTTGACGGCGTAGACTCGTGTCGGTTAGAAGTCGCAAGAAGGAATACTGACTGACGTATTGGGTGGTCGGAAGTACCGCTTTTATATGCTTTGCTTGCCTTTGTACACGATGCCCTGCTCTAGTGACCTAGTGACCAAACTGAATAAATCTGGGCCCTCGACTCATCAGTTTTGATAAGTAGGTCCTGAGTCAGGCGTTTTCGGTTATTCGTGTAATATATTTCATTATGACATATGGTGGTTCAGCGTCGAAGTCCACTTACGTGGATCACCTACAATGTTTTAGTTCATTACATTCAGTTATGTTATACGACATATGTACATATGTATGTACATATTTGAAAAGTTTTCGATGTGCAAATAAAATTAACACATTTTCAATGTCGTTTTTATCATTTTCCGTGTTATACGACCTTTTCGCATATCCGACCTTGCCGCGGCCGGTTTTGGTCGGATAATCGATACTCTACTTTAGTTAGTTCGTTATTTATATTTTGAAGCTAACAAATATTATTAATCATTAAAAAAAGGTCATGTTTTTGTTATATTGTCAGTAAGTTTGACCAATTAAAAATGAGTTTGTATAAATTCGCATTAACGCAACACGTGCGGAATTTGTTTTGTTCAATGTTTACATAGCGTAACGTGCATTTAAAGTAATCAATTTTCCGTATATTATAAATGAAAGGACAAATCTGATTTAGAAGCCAGTCGGTCATATCAAATAACCAAGTCTTCATCATGAAGGCAATAGTTTTCATCACCATAATTTCCTGTGCGCTGGCAATGGATCAGGTAGTATATTTCCAATAACTAACTTACTTACTAACTAACTAACCATCACGCCGTCTCCCCGAAGGGGTAGGCAGAAATAATGGACTGCCACACTTTTGTTTCCTGACATATTTCTGTCGCTTCTTCTAATATTGTAAAACTCTATATTAAATTTTTAATGTGAATGAAAACATCTCTTTTCAAGAAGTTTTATTTAACCTCTTTTATCTGAATGACATTTTTCGTCTTCTAAGATAATTTTAAATAATGTAAGAAATTTGTCATTCCGATAAAATATGATAGAATAAAACTTTTAGAAAATGGACGCCTTTGTTCACACGTAATAATTGTACTGTCTTTATGATGCTTTTTATATATTCTATAAAATAAAATAAAAAACCAACTAACCATCACGCCTTCCCCCCGAAGGGATAGGCAGAAATAATGGACTGCCACACTGACATAACATTCATACATCGTGTCATGCACGCGCGTCGATTTTTCTCACTCCTATCTTGATTTATTTGATCCTGCCACGTTTTCCTCGATCTTCCTCTATTCCTAGTTCCATTTACATAGTTAACACATATTTTTTTAACCATTCTTTCTTAATTCATTCTTTCCATATGTCCAAACCATCTTAATGATCCTTTCATTATTTTGTTCATAATACCATCATTCGCACCGCATTCACTTCTTATATTTTCATTCGTCACTCTATCATACATAAAGTATCCACACATTCGTTTAAGAGATCTCATTTCTACTGCATTTATTCTACTTTCATCCTTCTTTTGCCAGTTCCATGCTTTGCTATTTCGCTATTCGCTATTTCCAATAATATGAATGAAAATGTCTATTTTCTGTAATTTTATTATAATATAAAAGCTAAGATTGCAGTGCACAATGGTGTTCTTGTGCCGACACTTATGTATGGAGTGAAGTCTAGAACTGGTAAAAGAAGGATAAAAGCAGAATAAACGCGACTTCGTGGCAGAGTGGTAAGAGCTCTGACTACCATACCGAAGGTTCCGGGTTCGATTCCCGGCGCTGGCAGTGTGTGCTGTTGTCACACTGTCTAGTCTGGTCTAGAATTCTCGTGACAATCAAATGGCGATAGATTAGCTACCTATCACATGTCAATGAATCAATATATCAGCTAAAAACATATTGTATACAGTAAATGGGTTCAAGCGACCTGTTGTATAAAAAAAAATGCAGTAGAAATGAGATCTCTAAGACGAACGTGTATAAATCTGTATATGATAGAGTGTCAAATGAAAATATAAGAAGTGAATGCAGTGCTATGAACAAAATAATGAATGGCTCGTTACGATGGTGGTGGTCTAGGGGATAGAACGTTTGACTCCTGATCCAGGGGACATGGGTTCAAGCCTGGACATGACCAGATTCCTTCTTCATAATAATGAGCTATTTTCTGCTCACATTGAAGATTGTAAAATTAATTCTAATATCATTGATGTAAATCCTTGATATTAGTCTTTTAAAATTTTTTTTTTTTAAATAATGAGACAGAATGGTGAAGAAGGTATATTGTAAACTACGTGAACGGAAAACGTGGTACGAACAAACAAATCAAACATTGAATGTCAACCACCTGAGGAGTCGGAGAAATTGATGTGCGCGCATGACACGATGTATGTATGTTGAGGAATCGAGAGAAGTATGCCCGGAAAGAAAAATGTGGCAGTCCATTCATTCTTCCCACCCCTTCGGGGAGACGTGAAACTTGATCTTCATCTATTCCTTGTTATATTAACATCGTTTACTTACATGTACTTTCATTGTCATTATTTCTTCATTAATTCTTTCCATGTGTCCAAACCAACTTAATGACCTTTTTAATTATTTCGCTCATTGTTCAACATTTGACCAACCTTTAAAATTTGATATAAGAAAGGAATGTAGAGCGGAAGAAGGTCTTATGAATAAAATTATGAAAGGATCGCTGCGCTGGTTCGGACATATGGAGTGCATGGGTGGAGTAAGAATGGTTAAGAAAGTATGCGTCAACAGTGTTAATGGATTACGGAAGCGAGGTAGACCAAGGAAAAAATGGCATGACCAAATTAATCAAATTTTAAATGTTTGTCATGTTAGAAGTCAGAAGAATCGACGTGGGTGTATGACTCGTTGTATGAATGTGAAAGAAGCTAGAGAGGTGTGAAAGGATACTACCTACCCCTGCGGAGAAGCGGTGTGATGGTTTGTTGTTGTTGTTGTATGAATCCACAACGCAAAGTGAATGCGATTATAAAAAAAAAATCAAAATATTTATTTATTGAAAATTTTCAGAGCGAAATACTTTTGAGAAAAATCAGCTTGGACGGTATTCGAGTTGGATGCATTGCGAAGAGTCTGGTCATGCCAGAACTGGTGATCAGGGTCCGTCTTGGAGACTATACCGTGGATACTGAGGAAATGAAGAAGTACGCCTTCTGCGTCTATCGCAGCCTGAAGATATTCGACGAGAACGGAACAGTGGACAAGGAAGTCGGTCTGAAGATGGTCGGTCCAGAGACAGACAAGGAAAAGTTTTCTGCAGCTGTTGATGCCTGCACTGACGCAGCGGGCGAAACCCCCGAAATAAAAGGATGGAACTTCCTCGTCTGTTACAACCAGCAATACCCAGGAGATATCAAAGCTTTGTAAACACCCTATATATTGTTTCTCGAACAATAATGTAAAACTTTATATTAAATAATAAATACGAATGAAAACGTCTGTTATCTAGCAGTTTTATTTTCCTTAACCCTTACCACTCCATTATTTTTTGATATTGTTTGTCAGCCAACTCTAATTTAAATAATGTCAAAATATTTTTATTGATAGGTAGTTACAAAAAAAATAATTGTTAAAAAATCATTTGTAATTATTTATTCTTCAAATAAAAAACAATTTACAAAAAACATTATAGACTACTTATAGTTTTGCATAGTATGGTACTATTTAAAACAATCTCTAGGATGGAGACCAGGTTTTCTGGAACAGGTCTCACAAAACCACACTGTTTCCGGTCTTCCCCCTGGAATCTTTCTGTTACTGCACACAGTACAGTCTTTAGAACCTTTGTCCAGTTTCGCAATGAAGTGGGGCTTGTACTCTAATCGCTCCTCTGCATGACGTATCACGCAAAGTTCCCGCCATTGGTTATGTGAATTCGTAAGGATTATTTTATAGTAAAATTAAAACGGAAAACAGTCAAAATCGATGTCGGCTGGCATTCGACAAAGGAGTGGTAAGGGTGAAATTTTTTGTTTATAAAACAACTGTAATATGGTGCCGTCATATTTGATAAGACTAACTAGCTAACTATCCCCCCCGGAGGGGTAGGCAGAGAGAATGGATCGCCACATTGTTCAATCCTGACATAACTCTCGCGCCTTTTCTACATTCACACATCGTGACATGCACGCTCGTCGATTGTTCCTAATTCATTAATAGACTTTCAGTAATTGATTGATTTGGTCATGCCATGTCTTCATTGGCCTTCCTCGACTTATTTTTTCATTCACACTTCTTAAATATATCTTTTTAACCATTCATCCCTCATTCGTTCCATATGTCCAAACCATCGTAGTTACCCTTTCTTTATTTTATTTATCACGCATTCATCCGCCTTACATTTTTTTTTACTTCATCATTAGTTATTCTATCATACATTTTTTTTCGCACATTCTTCTTAGTGACCTCTTGTCTACGTTATTAATCATTTTTTCATCCTTCTTTTGTCAACATCAAGCTTCACTTCCATATGTAAGCGTCGGCACTAGAACTCCATTGTGCACTGCCATCTTTTCTTCAGTCGATATATTTCTATTTGCGTTAATGACTTTAAGTGCACCATTTATTTTGTTTCCAGCTCCAACCCTTCTTCCGATATCTTTCACCATTTTTCCATCCCTTGTAAACATGCTAGGTGTTTACTTAACATCAAAAGGTGAATTTTTTTTAATTCATAAAAAAAATCGTGATTATAATTGCGTTAAAAATGCTGCGTGAAATCCACTCTAAAATCACACATTTTTAGGTTCTTTAGAATTAGCAGAATGGCGCTTGAAGTTGTGAAAATTAGAGATATTTTGGTTCTGGGCCATGGAACAGCTGCCCTCCCTCGAAGATTAGTGAATGGTCCACACCCCCCGAGAGATGCTAATGTTGGACGCGGTCATTTGTTCCTCATTATATCAGCCGTGGGTAAAAGCGATGAAAACACTTTATACTTTCTTGTTAGATGCTACAGAAAGTATTTAATTTTTATGGTTTAAAAATAAATACGAGTACATATTACCCACCGCAAAATGTATCGATTTTTAACTATCTAACTAACCATCACGCAGTCTCCCCAAAGGGGTAGGCAGAAAGAATGGACTGCCACACTTTTCTTTCCCGACATATTTCTCTCGCTTACTCAACATTCATACATCGTGTCATGCACGCGCGTTGATTTCTCTGACTCCTCACATGGCTGACATTCAATATTGGATTTATTTGATCGTGTCACGTTTTCCTCGGTCTTCCTCTATTTCTGATTCCATTTACATCGTTAACATATAATTTTTTACTATTCTTTCTTTATTCATTCTTTCTATGTGTCCAAACCATCTTAATGATCCTTTCATTATTTTGTTCATAACACCATCATTCGCACCGCATTCATTTATTATATTTTCATTCGACACTCTATCATACACAGAGTATCCACACATTTGTCTAAGAGATCTCATTTCTACTGCATTTACTCTACTTTTATCCTTCATTTGCCAGTTCCATGCCTTGCTTCCATACATAAGGGTCGGTAGAAGAACACCAATCAAATCGGTTTATTTTCTCAAAAGATATTACAAACAACAATTATAGTTTAACGCATATATTGAGGACAGGTAAAATATAATAAATATATAATACCAGGAACGCATGAGAGATGGTTCGACATTAGGAATACAAGATACTCTCCAAAGTCAAGAGTATTTGTCTTCTGAACGTACTTTCACGAATATGAAAGACATCGATCTCCGAAGCGATCATGTTCAGCAGTTTCACCAGAGGCAGGTTGGTTCTGCATGCTGGGAGATAAAACAGTCTGTGCTGACGCTGTCGAAGATAACCATCCAGAACATAAAGATGGATAGCCTCCAAGATGACGGAATTATCAAAGAATCCCCTGATAAGTCTGAAGATAAGTCTTTGTTGCCTGCCCCAACCCTTGGACGGACGGACTAAAATGGACGATGAGACGCATTGAATCAGAAAGCGGAAAGTATTTTAGGCACCCGTAGAGATTAGGACAACCTTGAAAAGCTCATCATCATGGGCAAAGTGGAGGAAAAGCGACCACATGTACGACCACCATGCCGCTGGTATATTCAAATCAGGGTGCTGACTGGTCTCTCATTAGCTGCAGTCTGGAGACTAACGGGTGACAGAAGCGCATGGCGTTCCATGGTCAATAGCTTACAGCAGCATTTCCTAACCATTTTTGGCTTGCGCACGTTTTTTTAAAGGTTTGGTTTTTAAACTGGCAACATTGTTTCAACAAATTCACAATTTGACAGTCAACAGTTGAATTGTAGTCAGTACGTTTTGCCATTTTACTATAAATAGATTGAAGTCAGAAAAGTGCTTGCAAATTGTTGCAAATTTATTATGAAAATCATGGTTCGGTTCGCCAAACTTATCGTGCACTATGTCCATTTTTACGGTCGACATAATTGTCCATCCGAGCAAGTTATTCGGAAGACCATGAATCGTTTTTGCACCACGTACACTCTAGTGGATAATACGCATCCACAAAGACGACAATTGTCAAAAATTGGATTTCACGATTGCGCTTCATTCGAGCTAGCCGTGGCGCTCATATACCCGAAATCATATTTAAACAATAATGGCATAAAATTATCTTTTAAATAAAGCCAATATCATAGACATAAACATTATTTTAATGTGTTTTTTTTCATTTTGTACATCATATACAGTTTGTACATCATGCTTAATTGTACCACTTCGTAAAAATGATTGTATTTCGTGAAATTTGTTATTGCGATTGTGTTATAAATTTTATAGGGTGGTCATGTATTCATATCACATAATGAGATAAATTGCATTGAAACACGCCTCAACGTCATATATATTGTATTGTTCTATCCTATTGTATCGACTTTTAAATGCGTTTTTATATTAGTCTTTCTTTGTTTAGTTTTTATTATTTTTTTACACCTGAAGATGGAGATATCCATTCCAAACATGTCGTGTTTTTTTTAAATATTTTGTGGATTAAACAAAGTTATTTTTTAAAGAAGAGTAGAAAGTCGGGAGTAACATGTGTCGTCGAAAGGGTAGCTAAGTTTAAATGATCATTTGCGGGACATGTTGCCAGATTGGTAGACGATAGATGGACAAGAAGTAGAGTGGAGACCTCGCGAAGACAAAAGAAACAGAGGGAAACCTCCCACACGATGGTCCGATGATATTAGAAGAATTGCTGGCGATTGGATACAAAAGGCACAAGATAGGAATACTTGGAGAAGTATGAGGGAGGCCTATGTCCAGCAGCGGACGACATCGGCTGTCTAAGTAAGTAAGAAGTAAGTATAAAAACCACTTTAATATGAGTAAGTAGTGCCAACCGGTTTCACCTGTAGCGAGCTTCATCAGGGCTATACACAAACCACAGTTAATAAGTTAAGTATTAAAAAAGTGATTAATCCAATCTTCATATATGGCGCTAGTGTGTAGATTGAAATAAAATATGTGAAGTGTGGTGTTACATAGTAGCATACATACAACTTCCAAAAATTCGTTAGACATAGTGGTCGTAAGAAGGGCGGAATGGGTTGTTTTACATAAAGCGTGCGCTTAACCCCACCAATGACAGGTCATAAGCCCTGTAAACACCTCGATCACCATATTATGTTTCCAATTTGCATCTTCGTCTCTATTGAGATACAATTAATGATTAATTAAGTTTTTAAATATGTCAAACGACTAAATATTGACTTCTTACCAAAAAAATATAATTTTGGTTAAAATAAAAACAATCACGAAATGAAGGGTTAACTTTCAAACAGAACTAGTATGATATTCGATTTTCGCGATTCGATCGGTATTAGGTTATTATTTAAAATTTTGGGTAGGTACTGTGCCGTAATTAAATCGTAGAGTGCGTTGTACTGTACGCTATTTTGGATTCAAACAGGTAACAATAATATTACAGTTCTTTTTATGAAATACAAATTACAAATTGTGGTGAAATTCAATCGAACATAATTCATCTAATCAAATATATATATTTTAACATTTTTTTTTAAATAATCAAGTGAAAAGATTAAAAGATATTTAATATGAAAAGTATAAATTCAATTACGATAATTTAAAATAATTTAGATATAATAAAAAAGTTGTGTGTTTTTACGTAAAATATTTTGAGGTTAGTTTTGATTCCAGTATACACATTAGAATTTATTTGGAAGCAAAATATAAACGTATGATCTCATTGTGAAGAAATCGAAATAAATTCTGCCATATAGAAGGTGAGTTTTAGATTACTTGTTTATATTTGAATTTAGAACTAAAATTAAAAATAATAGCACATTGGAAGAAGACGCAGAAATGATCTGATATTGATTTAATATTTAATAATATTTGTTGTACATGAACTTTATTATATTTATTTTTATATATGAGCATGGAATTGGCAAACAAAGGATGAAAGCAGAATGAAAGTGTGGTTAATCTGTATATGATAGTGTCAAAAACAAATATAATAAGTGAATACAGTGCGAATGAAAGTGTTATGAACAAAATAATGAAAGGATATATGTTAAGAAAGTAAATGGAACTAGAAAGAGAGGAAGGCCGAGGAAAAGTTAACATGATCAAATCAATCAAATATTAAATGCCGGCCTTTTTATTTTCGATTTTTTTTTCGAACAGATAAAGGTTCGAATAATCACGAAAATTTGACATTTTATATATTATTGTAACACCCGATGATGTCAACATAGGTAAACGAAACAGCTGTTGCGAAGAATAAAAATACGATTGTGATACATGTTTTTTTTTTAAATTTAACAGATTAATTTTCATAGTCATAGATTATTTATTTAAACAAAGCCAAATGCAAATCCAACATTTTTACATAAAATAAAATCACAAACAAATCAATGTTCTCATGCCTAGGTTCTCAATGTGGGCGATAACGCCCCCTTGTGGGCGCTTGAGACTTTCAGGGGGGCAGTAGAAGACCCAGAAAAAATAGAGCGTGGGCAGATAAAAAAATATACCTAGTCTTAAAAGACAAAAAAAACAGGCTTATCATTTCTTCCTTTTCTTCGTTCGGTATTCTACCATATGTTGTTTTCAGATACATAAAAATGCAGTAAAAATGAGATCTCTTAGACGAATGTGTGGATATTCTGTGTATGATAGAGTGTCGAATAAAAATATAAGAAGTGAATGCGGTGCGAATGATGGTGTCATGAACAAAATAATGAAAGGATCATTAAGATGGTTTGGACATATGGAAAGAATGAATGAAGAAAGAATGGTAAAAAAATTATATGTTAATGATGTAAATGGAACCAGAAATAGAGGAAGACCGAAGGAAAACGTGGCACGATCAAATAAATCAAATATTGAATGTCGGCCATGTGAGGAGTCAGAGAAATCGACGCGCGTGCATGACACGATGTATGAATGTTGAGGAAGCGAGAGAAATATGTCAGGAAAGAAAGGTGTGGCAGTCCATTCTTTCTGCCTACCCCTTCTGAGAGACGGCGTGATGGTTAGTTAGTTAGTTAGTTAAAAGATTTAATAATATTTTAAAATTCAACTATGTGTTTCTAAATATTTGGAATAACTTTTATGGGAGGGGGGCTTTGAACGTTCATATTTCTTGTAAAGGTGGCGGTGACCCAGAAAAGATTGGAAACCTATGTTCTAATGGCATGGGTGAGCCTGATGCTTTGATATCAACATTTCAATATTTGACTTCAATTAAGTCAGGTTTAACCTTAAATCTCCTCTCCAAATTGTTAATTTTTTTTAAGGAGATTGGCAACCACGATGGATCCACTCTCTGTTGGATCCCCAGTTATTTTTTTCCGTCATCCTTATCTCATCCTGTATCTCAACCCCATTGCTACATCGGTTCCCACCCAAGACCCAGGACCCACCGACCCCTGTTACCGTCCCTCGGTCTCCAGCCAAAACTTTGGTCCCTGTCTAAGGTTACCTCCGAGCTATAGGTTCCGTGCTGGTACTCCTGAAAAGACAACATCCAAATTAATAAGATATCGCCTCTTTTGTTTTAGATCAGAAGAAATTCAAAAAGAGAATCATCTGTAGAGAAACGGACAAGATGTGCCGAGTAAAGTTCCATGATCCTATTGTTCCATTGAAGCTGATAGATTTACTACAGAGCAATTTATTGATTGAGGAACTAGTGGCAGAAGTTGAAGATCCTCAACCAATGGGAGATATGAGTGAGTTTGAATTTAGAATTGTAAGAGTCGAAAATGTGCACTATAGACAGAATCAAAATGTAGAAGAGATGTCAGACATTGTTGATATTAACAGCGAAGAAAATGTCGAAAGCGATGACGGAAGAAGTGTTGTCCAAGAAGATGATATTTGCAAAGAAATTAAAGAAGACACAGTAGTTAAAAGTGATGTCGCAACTGAAAACAAGTATGTGGTTTTTAGACGAAATAGGGTACCGTCTTGCACCAGGAAAAAAGCAGTTAAATTTCTTAAATCTCCCAAAAAATGTTTGCTGTTCAGAAGACGTAAACGCATTTCGATGCGTAAAAGACCCATCAATCTATCGACATGTCTTCCGGCTAAGATATTCATGAGCGATGCTGTGAAAAAATTGGTTAAATTTGACGTTTCTAAACTGTTGAAACGGACCAAAAAATGCTTTGTACCATTTTGGAAAAGGTAATCATTAATATCATCAGCCAGTATCCATCCACATTTGGACGTAGACCTCCTCCACCTGTTTCCGTGTTTGCCAATCCTTAGCAACAAGCATCTTTATCGTCTTCTTCTTCTTCGTCAGCATTCATCGGTCCACTGCTGGACATAGGCCTCTTCCCTTCCTTTCCACTCGTCTCTATTTTCTGCCAGCAGCAGCCACATTTCCTCCCCCACGGCAGCAACGTCGTCGGCCCACCTTTTTTGCGGCCTACCGACGCTTCTCCTATTTTCCCATGGTCTCCAACTTATTATTTTCTGGGTCCATCTATCCTCACTTTGTCTCGCCACATGACCCGCTCATTGCCACTTCAGTCTCGCTAGTCGTTCCATGATGTCCGTTATTTTTGTTCGGCGTCTAATCTCCTCATTTCTGATTTTATCTCGGAGACTAACGCCGAGCATATGTCTTTCCATGGAACGCTGCGTGACTCTTACTCTCTACATTTCTCTTGGTGAGGGTCATAGTCTCCATCCTATAAGTCATCACCGGCAGTATGCACGAATCATAGACTTTTCTCTTTAGACATATTGGAGTTTTCGAGTCGTCCTTGTATCGAAGTTGGGGATGTCCTGGGTTTCGGGTGGAAGTTCTAGGACACCAGCAAAGGAGACGTTTTGCTTATCTATCGTCAAGTTGCGAGCGATATAGACTGTCCAGCGCCATTTGAGCGCTGCTACTTTTCCTATGTTGTCCGACTCTACTGTTCTGACTCTTTACTTTCATAACTGTACCGTGGTTTAATACAAGATTAAAAAAAAAATATATCTTCTCCATTTAATTCATAGATCTGATGATCTGTGACACAGAAATTGTGTTTCCTGGGATACTGGTTTTAAACAATTATATTAATACAATTTTATATATATAGTCTAGTTTAGAAAATAGTTTTGTATATTAGCGTATTTCTAGAGGCTAATAATCATAAATAGATATTTAAAATTATTTTTTGTTTATTGAAAAATGATGTAAAACTCCTTATTAAATAATTATTATGAATGAAAACGTCTGAATTTTATTAATTTTAGATAAACGTGGAATTCCATAATGACGAATTTTTATAAAAAAACACTGTTTTTTCCACTTTTGAGTTTAATTTAATGTTTCGAAGGCTTCACCTTCATCATCGGGAGAACGATGTAAACAGTTTATATCGTTCTCCCGATGATGAAGGTGTTAGCCTCCGAAATATGTCGAGAAAAATAAACTCAAAAGTGGAAAAATAGTATTTTAATTCATAAAAATTCGGCTAAGTTTTATTATATTTAAGATTGAATGACATGTTTCGCCCTTCTTAAATCAAATATCATTTGATAATATTTTAGAAGGACGAAACATGTCATTCCATCTAAAATATAATAAAACTCCTAGAAGACAGACGTTTTCGTTCAAATTAATTATACATATTTTAAAAATCACATTTTCATAATTGTTTTGTATTGTTGCTTGAATAATGTAAAACCTCATTTTAATTTTTTTAAAACTTCAGTATCGGGTGGTGGTCTAGTGGTTAGAGCGCTTGTCTCCTAGCCCGGGGGACTTGGGTTCAAGCCTGGACAAGACCGGATTCCTTCTTCATAATAATGAGCTATTTTCTGCTCATATTGAAAATTGTAAAATAAATGATAATATCAGTGATTTGAATTCTTGGTGTAAGTCTTTTTTTAATAAAAATAAAAAAAATAATTTATACATATAAAAACATGCTTTCTGTAAGTTTTAATTTATTTTATGGGAATGATATGATATTGCTAAGGCATGCCTAAGAAAGGCGAAACATTAAATTCCCATAAAATAAATTTAAACTGTTAAATTATAAAAACTTTGTTTTACGTATCACAATTGTATTTTTATTTTACGCGACAGCTGTTTCGTCAATCTATGTTGACATCATCACGTGTTACAATAATATATTTTGATATATTATATTATTGTAACACCTGATGATGTCAACATAGGTTGACGAAACAGCTGTTGCGTAAAATAAAAGTACAATTCTGATACATAAAACACAGTTTTTTAATTTAACAATTTATTATGTTAAAGTATCATAGTGTTTCGGCCAAAACAATGGACTATTTAAAACACATTTGATAGAAAAATAATTCTATTTTATTAATAATTATTTTATATGGAGTGTTACATAATTCTTCAAGAAACAATATATTCATATTTATTACTTTATACTAAAAAAATGGATTTTTGTTTATATTCATAAAAAAATGATTTGTTTCGACTAGGAAGGGCTGTATTTAATGTCCTTAAAAAAAGTTATAAAATTAACTTTATTCTTAAAAAAAAATTATAAAAACAATAACTAACCAACACGCAATTTCCTCGAGGAATGTACCACAAGACTACTTTCCTGACATATTTCTCTCACTTCTTCGATATTCGAACGCAGTGTCATGCACGCACGTAGATTTCTCAGACTCCTTCCGTGATCTATATTTAATATTTGTTTAATTTAATCATGCCATGTTTTCTTCGGTATTTATCTATTTCATAATAACGTATATAAAATGAAATGTTTATAATTTAACCCGGCAAGGGCCTTTCGGGACACGGCTCTTGTCAATCGAGAGTTACATATAAAATAATCTAACTGCCATTCGTTTTGCCTACCCGTTCAGAGAAACGGCGTGATGGTTAGTTAGTTAGTTCAGATTTAAAATTGTAATACTTTTTTTCTGATAAAAATATGAAAAAAAAACTTGTTAATATGTATGTATAAAAAAAGTATTTAAGAAATATTATACAGTAGCGAGCACAGAAATCTTTTCACACTGAAAATATCGGCTTTTTGTAATTATATATATATTTTTTGTGATTCCTTGATAGCTTTTCACTCCAAATTATTAAGCAACACTGTTTAAAGATGATCTGCAAGAAAAGTGCCTTCTTAGGGATCAAAAAAATTTTTTTTCTTAATTTTAGAGTTAATTTGTAGATTTTCGATCTTTTGTCACAAAAATTAAAAATGCTCTTCTTCTTCTTCCTGTGCCGTGTCAGGTCCCCCTGACGTTGGCGATCACTCCGGCGAAAACCTCCCTGTCCTGCGCTGCCCGAAACAGGCCATCCACCGTCCTCATTCCGGCCACTCTCTAATGTTGCGCAGCCAGGACATCTGTTTTCTGCCAACTCCCCGTCTTCCCTCTATCTTGCCCTCCAATATAAGTCGGAGGAGGCGGTACTTTTCTCCACGCAGCACGTGACCCAAATATGAGACCTTTTTCACTTTGACATTCGACAACAGCTCTCTCTTGGCTCCGGCTCTCCTAAGTACTTCGACGTTACTGACCTTTTCGGTCCAAGGTATACGAAGCATTCTTCTGTGTATCCACATTTCGAATGCTTCTAACCGATTCATTACGTTCACTTTTAGAGTCCATGTTTCACTTCCGTATAATAGAGCTGACCATATGTAAGCTTTTATCATTCTTTGTCGATGTTTAAGATTTAAATTATCGTCACAGAAGAAGGGTCTCATCTTACATAATTTGCTCACATAATTTAAATAAACACACGTTTATTTCAAATAAAATTACATAGGTATATAACACTAACAATTATCAAAAACCAACAAAATCAGTACTTTGTTGTTCCTCCTTTTTTTTAAATAACTGCTTCAATACGTTTAGGCATGGATTTCACCAAATTATGTATTTAGTCTTGGATAAATTTTTCAATCACACTTTTTCGATGAAGTTTTTAAGGTTTTCCTTTGACGGAGGCTTTCAGTTGAAATCATCTTGGAAAATGCACTAAAAAACCGATATTTTCAGAGTGAAAAGATTTCTGTGCTCGCTACTGTATTATTAGGGTGTTAATATAATCTTATACTTAGAAAATTGAAAATAACTTTGTTAAATCCACAAAATATAAACATGAAATGTTTCGGAGGATACCTCCCTCCATCTTCAGGTGTCAAAATACTTTCACTTTTATCTTTATTTCGACAGCGACCGGTTTCGCCAGGCTCGCTGCCATCGACAGGCTGGACTCGACCAGTCTGTCGATGCCAGCGAGCCTGGCAAAAACGGTCGCTGTCGAAATTAAGACAAAAGTGGAAGTAGTTAAAAAACATCGTTTTATTTAATTATTATTTAAAATAAACGTCCATCAAGAGATTTCAGTAAAATCATTTGATATAATAAAAACTTAACAAAGAAAGACTAATATAAAAACACATTTAAAAATTGGATACAATAATTTAAATATAAAAATTAACCTGGGCTATTTGTTTTAAGTACTTAATTATTTTTATTAGTATTCATAACAAAGAGCCCACGTTAATTTTTAAATTTAAATTATTGTATCGAATTTCAAATGTGTTTTTTATATAGTCTTTCATTGTTTATTTTTTATTATATTTTTACACCTGAAGATGGACGTATCCTCCGGAATAAGTAGTGTTTTTTTAAATATTTTAATAAAATATTTGTAGATTAAAGAAAGTTATTTTTAATTTTCTAATTATGGAATTCCACAGTGTTAATGCCTTAGCGTTCAATAATATAATCTTGTTTTATGAGAGAATCTAACGTTTTTACTGAAATCTGTTGATGGAAGTTAATTTTAAATAATAATTAAATAAAATGATGTTTTTTAATGAAAGATCTCGACAGACTGGTGGACCAGTCTGTTGATGCTAACCAGCTTGGCGAAATTTATAGAAACGAGATATCAACAAATTTTTGTTCAAAACTTTGTACTAGGGTCATTCATAAAATAAGGTTCCCATATTTTTTAAAAATATACGCCTTTATTGTTTTCTTTAGCATTATACTCGTACATCATTTTAAAGCTTAAAACTTACTCTATTTTTCTACATAATTGCCGTTTCTGTCTAAATACTTTTGCAGACGATGCTCCAACTTTTGTATCCCCAAGCCATAAAATTCTGCCGCCATTCCTCTGGGAAATCGAATAACCTCTTCTTTGACTTCATCATCAGTATGGAAACGCATTCCACCCAAGTGTTCCTTTAATTTTCTGAATAAGTGGTAAACACTAGGGGCTAGGTCCGGACTGTAGGGTGGGTGGGGCAAAATAGTCCAGCCAAACTCTGTTAGCAGTTCTTGAGTTTGATTTGAGACATGAGGTCGAGCGCTCAAAACGTTTCTAATTGTGGTTTTATGTGAGCATTCGTGGTACCCACCGGGCACACACCTTTCGATAGCCTAAATTTTTAGTTAAAATTTTGTGAATTGTAGTGTTGGAAGTCCCAGGAATACGAAGAGCAAGTTTGTTCATGATAATCCTCCGATCCTCAAGCATTATGCTCTCAACTTCGCATCTGGCGGAAACAGCGATAGGAAGCTCCATCGTCGATGGAGGCCAGGCCGACACTGAGGGGTGTAGCGTGGCGGGAGCAGCAGGGATAGAGAGTGGAGGAGTTGGTGAGTCAGCCAGTGTTGCCAGATTTCTTCCAGCGCGTCGCTATCTTTATTGACAGCATAGGGAACCTTACTTTATGAATTACCCTCGTATATTTGTTAGTAACACGCATGCATACAAGATGTATGTATTATATATTGTTTATTAATTAATTTATGTATATATATGTAAACTTTTTAACCTGTATGATTTACACATTTCAAATTGAGGGCTGGCTATTACAAAGGCTTAAACATAAAGCAGAGAAAATAAGCTAAAACTGTTTTTTCTTCCATCTGTTATGTACCACGGATGGACTCTTTAGGGTGACCATTGAACTACACTAAATTATTCAATCATAACGTACTTTTGCACAGTTATTGCTCTTTATGTTTAAGACCAATTGGCAAACTCATTTATGACTTTTTGTACACTTCATCATTCATCATTAGCCGTCTGCCATCCACTGCTGAATGAAGGCCTCTCCCAAAGCCAACCACCGACCCCTGTCCATTACCGCTCCCATCCATCCATGTCCAGCAATCCTCTTCAGATCATCGGTCCACCGTGCAGGGGGACGTCCAACTCTGCGGAATCCTGTACGCGGTCTCCAATCCTGAACCCGTCTCCCACTTGTACACTTGGCACCTTTGTAATGTCCGGCCTTTGATTAAATAAAAAAAATAATAAATAGCTGTAAAAAAATGTTTTATTTTTTATTTATTTAACTAATTAATTATGACTAACTAACAAACAACCATGCCATCTCTCCGAAGGGGCTTACGGAAAGAATGGACTGCCAAATTGAATATTCATACATCGTGTCATGCACGCATCTCGATTTTTTCAACTACTCCTATGGTTGCCATTTAAAATAAAAAAAATAAAATAACCATCACGCCGTCTCCCTGAAGTAGGCAGAAAGAATGGACTGCCACACTTTAACATCCTTCTATCCTACTCTTTTCGCACCCGCGGGAGCCGCGATGTGATGGGTTGCGAACTTCATCGCCACCAATAGGCGTCTCCCGCGCACACTTCGATCGCCCAACGCCAAAAAAATAAATCTAAAACAAATAATATAAAATACAATGATACGTATATGCAATAAAATAATAAAATAAAAATAATATAAAACAATGTTACTTTAAGATAATCAAATGATTTTACTGAAATCTCTTGATGGAAGTTCATTTTAAATAATAATTAAATAAAACGATGTTTTTTAACTACTTCCACTTTCTTTCCAGCGAGTCTGGCGAAACCGGTCGCTGTCTAAATAAAGACAAAAGTGGAAGTAGTTAAAAAACATCGTTTTATTTAATGTTACTTTAGATGGTGCAAATGTTGTCAGTTGGAATTTTGAATTGAATTTATTATAGTTTCTCCAGGTATCCCTTTTTTTTCATTCACTGTAATTAGGCACTTATAACGATCCAACACCTGCAAGAAGTTATAAAGAATTATAAAGTGCGGCAACAATCAAATTGACCAAAATAATTTACTTATACATGAAATATCTCCAAATTTACGGACGCACCACATGAACCAAACCAAATTTTCAAAATTAAAACATGCAGATATTTAATATTTGAATAATTTTATCATTTCACGTTTTCCTCAGGCTTCTTCTATTTCCGTTTACGTCTTTAGCATATATACTTTTTAATATTCTTTTCATGGGTCAAAACCATCATAATTTTGCTTTATTTATTTTGTCCATAATTTCATTCACTTCTTATATAATATTTGCATATAACACTCATCATTTACAGATTAACACATCATCATCAGCCGTCTGTCATCCGCTGCTGAATATAGGCCTCTCCCAAAGCCCGCCACCGCCCCCTATCCATTGCCGCTCCCATCCATCCATGTCCAGCAATCCTCTTCAGATCGTCGATCCAGCGGGCAGGGGGACGTCCAACTCTACGGAATCCTGTACGCGGTCTCCACTCCAGAACCCGTCTTCCCCATCGGCTGTCGGTTCTCCGACAGATATGGCCAGCCCACCGCCACTTCAGCCCGCCTATCCGTAGGGCCACCTCAGTCACCTTTGTTGTCGAATAAATTCGTTTCTAAATCTGTCCCTCAAGGTTATTCCAATCTGTAGAATCTGTAGACTAGACCTTTTGTCAATGTCCACGTCTCGGCCCCGTACGTTATGACTGGCTAAACGCACTGGTTGAAGACTTTAGTCTTGAGGCATTGTGGTATTTTGGAAGTGAGAACATGACGTAATTTCCCAAAGGCTGCCCAACCAAACTGAATTCTTTGGTCGGCTTCTTTCTCGAAATTGATATTTCATTTCTTCTGCATGTATTCTATTTTTATCCTTCTTTTACCAGCTTCATGCTTCTTTTCCATTAGGATGGCTTTTAGTTATTGCAAGCTATGGCAATTTAAAAAATATATACGTCTCACCCCAAATTCTTTTCCTTTATAGCTAGTTAGTAACTGGTCGGTATAAATATACCATTGTTCACTGCCATCATAGTTTTTTTTTCACAATGAAAACTACCAACTGTCAGAAGTCAGGCGTTCAGTATCCAAAATTGTTCCCCGAATTTTTACGAGATAAACCTTTACCAACAATGTTGGATGCTCTCTCCGACAAAATCGTACCTATGCATTATTTAGATTCACTTTCGCAATTCAAATATACCTATATAGGTAGCTACTTTTAGAACGTTTAGTTAATGGTTGGTACCTATGGTTGCTATCTCAATTATGCAATAACTGGTTGGGAAGGCTAACTGAAAAAGGACTTTCGACATACATTATTATTTCTTTTTATTAGAAGTTTAAACCTTGCGGTCAATCTTCTCTTTTAGATATGATGCACCCGTCAAAGGGTTTCTTTTTGGTGCCTCCATGAATCAAATCAAATCAAATCAAATCAGTTTATTTCATGAATAGACATAACAAATTTTAAGACATCAATTGAGAACAGTATCATAGTGTTTCGGCCAAAACAATAGACTATTTAAAATCTATATTATTACCATGGAATTCCACAGTGTTAATGCCTTAGCGTTCAATAAATTAATTTATACTGTTAAAAAGTTTCAATCCTGGGATTGGTTTGCAACAATTTCTTCTATTCTTCTCTTCCATTCTTTCCTGTCTTGTGCGGCTCTTTTGAAATCTGCATATGATGAGCACCGCACGTCCACCAACAGGTCCTCCAGGTACTCTCGGCGTGGGCGTCCCCTAGAGTTTATCCTCTCGGTCATACCCTCCAATATGGCATGCAAGAGGCCTTCTTGACGTATTACATGGCCGATCCATCTTGCACGCCTTTCGGACAAGGTCCTGAGCAGGTGCCTTCCTCCTTAGATTCTTTGAAGAACCTCCTCATTCGTGATGTGGTCTCTCCAGGAAATTCCTAATAGTCTTCTATAGGGCCACATCTCAAAAGCCTCTAGTCTCCGCTTTATCTCTTTCGGATAGGCAACATGTCACGTAGCCGTACATCAAGATACTCCTTACATAGGTTTTCTCAGTTTTAGGTCTGTATTATTTGATTCTATTATTTTATATTTATGATAAGGTTTGCTGACGATATTGCTATGGTTGCTGAAAGTAAAGAAGAACTGCAAGAGGCCTTAACAACTTTGCAAAGCATTCTTCAAAAGAACTACAACATGAAGATAAATAAAGACAAAACTAAGCTGCTGACTGTAGGCCGAATGCAACATCAAATGAGAGTAGTGATGTCAGGAGTTTCACCAAAGAACACCAAGGAGTTTGTCTACCTTGGGAGAAAAATAAAATGGGACGGTCGGTCTAAGAGCGAGGTCGACAGCCATATACATCAGGGTAGGCTTGCATTTAATTTATATATAACTAACTAACTAACTAACCATCACGCCGTCTTCCCGAATGGGTAGGCAGAAAGAATGGACTGTCACACTTTAACCGATGCGGCACTCAATCCTTCTCTTTTCGCCCCGCGGGAGACGCGGTGTGATGGGTTGCGAACCTCATCGCCACCATTAGGCATCTCCCGCGCACACATCGATCGTTCAACATCCACACAATAAATCTAAAACAAATATATAAAAAATACAATGATTTAAAATCAAATAACAAAATAATTTAACACATAATGTTCTTTTTAGAAGGTGCACATATTGTCTATTTAATTAATGTTCCACGTATTCACCGTTTTTTTTTAAATTAGCTTCAATTAGGCACTTCAAACGAACCAACACCAGCAAGAACTTAAAAATAATATTGAAGGAATTATTCAAATTGTCATTGGAACAAATGAAACATTTATTTTTACACCTGTCAAAATTCTTTATATTGACGAAAAAACTTGTATAATTTTAACATCAAAACAGTACAAACGTATTACGTGTCACAATTAACTATTATAAAGTGCGGCAAAAATCAAATTGGCCAAAACAATTCACTTATACAGGAAATATCTCCAAATTTACGGGAGCACCACATGAACCAAACCAAATTTTCAAAATCAGAACCAGTATATATATTGTACAATAAATTTATATATTGTATAGAACTTAATTTATACATTGTACAATAAATCTTTTTTTTTAAAACAGGTATCGTTACAGTTCCAACAGCCTCGATAGAGCATGTAGGATGAATGATTTCTGTCTAATTAGCTTAGCTGCTGATAGATGGGTGTTTTATCTCGACGTCGACAGATGTCGCCCGCTTCCAATAATACAATAAAGCTTTGATTATACCATCCCAATATTAGCGCTGGCCCGTTGGCCGTGAAAATAATCGATTTATAGATATCGTCATAGATAAAAGAAATGGCTTTTTTATTCATAAAACATTGTTAGGTAACCATCTTGTATATTTCTGCTTTCAGTATTATCATGTCATTATTATTTATATTTTAAGTGCGCCGTTTTGTAAAATCAATTACTCCAAGGGCGCACTAGGAAAAAACTGACCGAACAGTGCAGTCTTTGTATTACAACACTTTTTATTTTCACTGAACTCAGACATACAAGTAACCTTTATCAATGTATACAATTTTAACCATCAAATAAAACAGAGCGGTCACTTATGTACTAAATGGCGATCGAAATATGTGTAAAAGTTGAAGAGGTATAATTAGGAATGAGGAGAGTAACGGGAATAATTCGAGTGGAAGGGGTATAATTAGGATTGAGGAGAGGGGAGATGTAACGGGAATATATCGAGTGGAAGGGGTATAATTAGGATTGAGGAGAGGGGAGATTTGATAGTCTCTTTTTAGACGTTTTAGAAGTCTCTTAAATTTAACGTCAATATCCTCATACTTAATACTAATATGGACGCTGCCCTCATCTTTTGGCAAATTTTGGCCACCGAGTAGCCGTGCCTTAAGCCTGACCTTAAGTGCACTGAGAATCTGTCAGAGTTTAGATCGAGATTCAAAACGCACCTTTTTAAATGATCATTTCCTGACGTAATTGTTGATCGACTGCATCAGGTGCAGCCCTCATACTTAATATGTTTATTTTTAACTAATTGATAAAAAGGATCATTTTCTGCAGCGCCCTTGAGATAATAAATTACGATTTTTTTATGAATTAGAACACTGTTTTTCCACTTTTGAGTTTATTTTTTCGACATGTTTCGAAGGCTTACACCTTCAGTATCGAGAGAACGATATATAGTTCTCCCGATGATGAAGGTGTAAGCCTTCGAAACATGCCGAAAAAATTAAACTCGAAAGTAGAAAAAAACAGTGTTACAATTCATAAAAAATCGTCATTATGGAATTCCACAGTGTTAACGCCTTAAGTTTATCTAAAATAGATGATTGATTCATAAAATTGGCGCTCTATTAATTATCCAATTTATTATTATATTAAAGAAGTTATTCCATGCCAACGGACCCGCAACGCTGAAAGCACGATCGTAGAAACTTTCTTTATTGGCTCTAACTGTAATTGTAATGTAAGCATTTGTTTTTATAGATCAGAGTGAACGTTGCCTTTCCGTTGGCATGGGTGTCACGCAAAGATTGCGAGTGTCGAGCCTTAAACACTGTCGAACACAATTTTGACCCAGTGAAATTCCTTCAGGAGCGGCGAATATGACAATGTTGTCCCATAATTAATCGGGCAGAAGCATTGAATACGCTTTGTATTCTGCATAATTGATTATTTGGCAATCCAGCGTTCCGTTACATTCCGTTACAATTATCTAAACGTGATACTATAAACGAATTTACGAGGGTCATTAAAAAAAAAACAATTGGGTTATACGGATACATTTTTAGATCTTATTATTATGTAATGATTCAGATATATTTTATATTGAGTTGTAGTGAGACTCCTTGTGTCTTTTGGTAGTTCATTGTAAAGTTTCAGTCCATTGTTCAATATCCTTGATTGTCCTGTCATAGTTCGTGCATTCGGTAAGTGATATCTGTCACAGTTCCTGGTCCAGTGTCTGTGTATATCTGAATTTTAGTTAATTTGTAGCTGCTGTCTGTTGTCTTTTCCATGGCCACTCTGTGTACAATTTTTAAGGTCTCATATTTGGTCAGGTCTGATATGTCTATTTGTTTTGTTTGTCTGTAAAGTTAGTAGTTATATATTTGAGTTGTCTCAGTTGGAAGAATCCAGATTTAACAAGCCTCAATATGTGCGTATTATAAGACAGATTGCTACGAGTATATATTGAAAGCAAAAAACTTTTAACTCCTTGACAGAGATATTTATATCCTTACTATTTTTAAAGGGTCAGAATCCAGAAGATGTCATGTCCCCCCGACGTCGACTGTCACGTGAGAGTAAGCGTCGTCTCGTCTTTCATTATTTTGTTCATAACACCATCATTCGCACCGCATTCACTTCTTATATTTTCATTAGTTACTCTATCATACACAGAGTATCCATACTTTCGTCTAAGAGATCTCATTTCTACTGCATTTATTCTACTTTCATCCTTCTTTTGCCAGTTTACATGCTTCCCTTCCATACATAAGGGTCTGTACAAGAACACCATTGTGCACTGCCATTTTAGCGTTTTTGTTTGCGATGACAACTTTAAATGCATCATTCACTTTGTTGCCTGCCTCAACCCTTCTTTCAATATCGGGTGGCGGTCTAGGGGATAGAACGCTGGGCTCCTGATCCAGGGGACATGGGTTCAAGCCTGGACACGACCAGATTCCTTCTTCGTAATAATGAGCTATTTTCTGCTCACATTGAAGATTGTAAAATAAATTCTAATATCATTGATTAAAATCCTTGGTATTAGTCTTTTTAAAAAAAAAAAATTAAAAAAATATCCCTCTCCACTCGCACAATTTTTGTAAACATACTACCGGAATACACAAATTTTTCTACTTCTATTTATCTACTTGCTCCAAATTTTTACCATTCACGCTAAAGTTGCAAAACAAGAAATCATGACAGTCAACAAGCGTGAATGGTGAAAATTACTAATTTATTTACAAATAAATTTACAGACAAGTTTGACAAGACATCTGATTATACCTCGACGCCACAAAAGGAGTAGAAGAATAGAGAAGCTATCGGGAGACGGTGTCGGTTCCACTGCCATTATCATCTCATGCTCTAGATGTCTCCAGAGCTTGTGGAGCCACGTCTTGACTCTATAGCCATATGGGAACCCACATGCTCAGGACAGTCTTCTTCGGATACCAGAGACAGCCAATTGGTAAATATAATTGAAGTTAACTAATTAACTACTTTCGCTTGTACCCAAGCCTCATTGGGGCAATATAAGAACTTTTTTCTTTTTTTATACACTTTGTTAACACTTACATTAAAAAAAATACATAGACATGTTTCGGACAACCAGTCCTTCTTCAGTGATAAATATTATAAAGATACATATTTAAAATATTATAAAATTGTTTACATGATCTGACAGATGTTATAAATGTTTATTTTGGAACATTTATGCTTTTGTTATAACAAATATTATGATTCCACCCGCGGAACCGGGGTGGCAGTCAATGCACTTACCACTCGGTCACGAAGGTCGTCGTTATATCAGTCGAAGGTGGTATTTTTCTCCCCTTAGCACATGACCCAAATATGAGACCTTTCTAATTTTCACGCTCGACAACAGCTCTCTATTGGCTCTGGCTCTCTGTAGTACGTCTGCATTACTGACCCTATCGGTCCACGGTATACCCACATCTCGAACGCTACAAACCGGTTCATTACATTCACTTTCAGAGTCCAGGTTTCGCTGCTATATAGTAGAACAGACCATATAGAACATTTAATCATTCATTGTCGGAGTTTCAAGTTAAGTTTATCGTTGCAAAAGAAGGTTCTCATTTTATTAAATGAAGTTTGCGCAACTTCAATATAATTTTATAACTGTCTTCTTCTTCTTTGCTAGCTTTCTCCCCTCCACTGCTGGATATAGGCCACTTCCAATTTCCTCCACTCGTCTCTATCCTGCCCCCTTTGTATCCAAAATTTTCCAACCCTTTTGACAATATCATCGGTCCATCTCGTCGATGGCCTTCCGACACTTCGCCTATTTGACCATGGTCTCCAACTGAGTATCCTGGGTGCCCATTTGTTGCCACCCTGTCGAGCCAAGTGTCCAGCCCATTGCCATTTCAATTTTGCCACTCGGTCCATAACGTCCGCAGCCCTGGTGCGGCGTCTGATTTCTTCATTCCTTATGCGGTCACCCAAGCTCACACCAAGTATCTGTCTTTCCAAGAACCTCTGTGTATACTTGAGCCTGTGGACACTTTTTGCTGTAAGAGTTGTCGTCTTTAGTCCGTATGTCATCATGAACAGTATACACATGTCGTAGACCTTTTTTTTGAGACAAGTCGGTATTTCATCATTATCAAAGACATGTCTCAGTTTACCAAAGGCGGCACAGCCCAGTCCAACTCGAGGTAGCTCTGCAGTTTGATTCTCTTTTCCGAGTCTGATTTTATGACCAATGTATATTTATAACCAATAACTATACCGTGGTTTAATACAAAGTTTTTAAAATTCTTTCTCTCTTTTCCCGGCGTCAGTCAAGAGTCAGTTTTACATATCAAATCAAATCAAATCAAATCAGTTTATTAACTCAGTAGACATTACAAACAGGAACATGTTTAAGGCATCTATTAAGTACAGGTAAAATATTATAAAAATACAACAAAGTACCAGGAACGCATTAGAGATGGTTCGACATTAGGAAGACAAGATACTTTCTAAAGTCAATAGTATTTGCCCCCTGAACGTACCTTCACTAACATGAAAGACGTCGATCTCCGAGGAGACCGCGTTCAGCCGACTAATTGCTCTTCCCACCGGTGTCGCCAGAGGCAGATTTGTTCTGGCGGCCGGTAGGTAAAACAATCTGTGCTGTCGCTGTCGGATATATCTATCGGGGACAAAAAGACCAACATCCTCCAGTACGGCCGAGTTCTCGAAGTATCCCCTAATTAATCTATAGAAATGGGTAATTAGATGTCCATCTCTTCGAAGCTGTAGAGAATTGGTTACGAGCATTCCCAAAAGAAATGCCGTGGGATAGAGCCAGGGATAGCTATCATACTCCCTCATGTAGAGATACCTCAGAAATTTTTTCTGAACCCTCTCCAGCATAACGGAATATCTCGCTTCGTGAGGACTCCATATCACAGAACCACTTTCGAGTCTGCTTTCAATGCGTTGTATATGACTCTGAGCACATTGGGATCCCTGAAAACTCTTCCGGTCCGGACGATGAACCCCAACATCCTCAGTTTACCCCAACATCCTTAATAACTATAATGTATAACACACATGTTTGTCAGTATTGTGGGTAACGAAACTGCATTAAGGTGACATTATTGTGGTGACACAAAGCTGATATGTATTAAGGTAACTAAGCATACGGTTGCAGAATAACACGGTCCCCCAGGTAAGCAGGAACCAGAAACCCAGGTGTTAAAGCAATATATAATATATCGTATAATGTGAACCTACTCTGCATATTCCATACTGCAGTCTATTATTTCATATGGAGCTACTTATTTACTTGACTATGTAATACCGAGTACGAGACTTATCAGGGGTAACAAACAGTTGATTATTATAAAAAAAACATCGATTCCGAAATGGAAATGAGTTGCAGAATAGAGATTGCGTGGGCCGCATTCAATAACTGAGGTATCTCTACATGAGAGAGTATGGTAGCTATCCATGGCTCTATCCCACCGCGTTTCTTTTGGGAATGTTTGGGTCTTATTCTCTGCAGCTTCGCAGAGACGGGTTTCTTATAACACATTTCTTTTTTTTGTTTTTTAAAAAAGACTTATACCAAGGATTTCAATCAATGATATTAGAATTTATTATTACAATCTTCAATGTGAACAGAAAATAGCTCATTATTATGAAGAAGGAATCTGGTCGTGTCAAGGCTCGAACCCAAGCCTCCTGGATCAGGAACCAAGCGTTCTATCCCCTAGACCACCACCCGATTAATTAGGAGATATTTTGAAAACTCGGCCGTGCTGGAGGGTGTAGGTCTTTTTGTTCCCGACAGATATCTCTAACCGTGCCAGCATAGATTGTTCTTTCTTCTGGCCGCAAGAACCAACCTGCCTCTAATAATGCCGGTGGAAAACGAGGAGATTGAGAATGCCCTAGCAAGGCGAAACAAATTTGTCACAATTTATATAAATTAAATCCAAGTAAAACCACTAAACAATCGTGTTACGAGTGTGATGGAATACCGAACGACGAAATAAGGCAGATGATTGCATCATAAGTAAAATTAAATAAATGATCCCTGAGATGGTTTGACGAGAGAAGAATGGTTAAAATGTTGTATACAAGCAGCGTGAGTGGAAAAATAAGTCGTGGAAGACCAAGGCAAGCACGGCATGACCAAATTAATCAATACTGAAAAGCGGCCACATTCGAAGTCTGAAGAATCGACGATCATGCATGTTACGATGTACGAATGTAGAGGAAGCTAGAAAGGTATGTCAGGACAGAACGGTGTGGTGGTCTATCCTCTCTGCCTACCCCTCGTTACACTATTGATTAAGCTTTAAGATTTTCTTTAATTTATGTATTAATCAAATCACATGAGTATTTTATCTCAACAGACATTACGAACAATTGTTGATGGTTGAGGTATAAGGAATTTAATAAATCACTCTTCTGCAATGATAACATAAATTTGAAACTCCGACAGAATGATCAAATGCTATGTGTGGTCTATTTTAAGTAAGTCGGTAAATTAGAATCCAGCATAAAATTTAATGAAAAGAAGAATAAGAAATCTTCGTTATGTCGAACTTCCGTAACAGGAACATAACGCGCCAAAAGAAGTTTAACTTAAAAAATAATTAAACCATATTTTTAACCCCTGAGTCAACGTTTCGCTTCATCGTAAGCCAGTCTAATAGCGCAGCGCGATATACCATACCAAAGCACCACAAACCGCAGCGAGTATATGCGCTAACTGAGTGCATAGTAATTCAATCGGTTTCACCATACGCTTTCTTGTATTTTAATTAAAACTCAATTGCTTAACCACAGAAGTTAAATTTGAAGTACGAATAGATTCCAGAAACCATTAATTAGAAACCAACCCTTGAGTATGAGAGCGAAGCATAGACATTACAAACAGCATAAATGTTTAAGACTTCTATTGAGTACGGGTAAAATACAAGGTGCGGCAAAACAATTCAAAGCCGACTGAATTCTTGCGAGGTATGCTAAGCTACCAATCATTGGAGAGAAGGAGGAATATCCATTTGGGAGTTCACTTCTTTCAGCTGATTGGCGGCCGTATACAGAACTCGGATGTCCTGATTGATGTAGGTCTATTTGTCCCTGATACCTTCGTCAAAGACAGCACAGATGTGCAATGCACAATGATTATTTGCCGCGCTGCAGAACCAACCTGCCAATGTTTATTCTTGTGGATAGGGCAATCTTATTGCTCAATCGGGTCGCCTCGGAGGTGGACATATTTCGTGATAGTGTGAGTTGCCTTAGGGATGCAATATCAATGTAATGATTTTTTCTTATTCTTAACCTTAATTTTTTTTAAATGCTTCTCTTCTTATTGTGTAATTGCAAACGATCTGGAATTATATGTCTGTAATGTTTGTGATTTTTATCAAAATAGGGTCATTCACAAAATAAGGTTCCCATATTTTTTTAAAATATACTGCTTTATTGTTTTCCTTAGCATTATACATCATTTTAAAGCTTAAAACTTACTCTATTTTTCTACATAATCGCCGTTTCTGTCTAAACACTTTTGCAGACGATGCTCCAACTTTTGTATCCCCAAGTCATAAAATTCTGCCGCCATTCCTCTGAGAAATCGAATAACCTCTTCCTTGACTTCATCATCAGAATGAAAGCGCATTCCACCCAAGTGTTCCTTGAATTTTGGGAATAAGTGGTAATCACTAGGGGCTAGGTCCGGACTGTAGGGTGGGCCAAAATCAGTTCAGCCAAAATCTGTCAGCAGTTCTTGAGTTTGATTTGAGACATGAGGTCGAGCGCTCAACACGTTTCTGCTTGTGGTTTTCTTTGAGCATTTATGGTACCCACCACGCACACACCTTTCGATAGCCTAATTTTTCAGTTAAAGTTTTGTGAATCGTGGTGTTGGAAGTCCCAGGAATACGAAGAGCAAGTTTGTTAATGGAAATCCTCCGATCCTCAAGCATTATGCTCTCAACTTCGCATCTGGCGGAAACAGCGATAGGAAGCTCTATCTTCGATGGCTGCCAGGCCGACACTGAGGGGTGTAGCGTGGCGGGAGTGGCAGAGATAGAAAGTGGAGGAGTTGATGAGTCAGCCAGTGTTGCCAGATTTTTCCCAGCGCGCCGCTATCTTTATTGACAGCATAGGGAACCTTACTTTACGAATTACCCTCGTAAATAAAATGAAAACAGACAGTGCAGTTTTGAAAGGCCGGTACATCCCGCGTGGTGGGGGTAGGAACCTGGGAGTGATCTCATTGTATCGGGTGGGTCTTGCCGTTTTCAGTCGTTGATATGGTTTGGTCCGGACAACACTGGGGCTTTGCCGTCCGCACGTTTCTTGAAAATGACCGTTCTGTCATCGCCACCCAGCGGGCCTTTCGGCTGCACTTCAATCTTGGGCGTCGTGATACCGTCCCTCACTGTAATTTAATCGTGACTTGGGTGCGTACATTAGAACGAACTGGTTCCACACTAAGACCTAGGGGTTTTGGAAGACTCAAAACCGTAAGAACATCCGAAAATTTAACGAGAGTGAGAGAAGCTATTGAACTGTCGCGTCGCCTCGGCGCTCTTCCCGGAAGCATGCTATTGCATTGGGCATTGCTGACCGTTCACTGAGGAGGATTTTGCATCAAGACTTATCATTCCACTCCCAAAAGATTATGATTGTCCAAGAGTTGAAACCTCCTGACTATGAAAACCGCATGAATCGCTGTATTATATACATTCAACATAATACCAGAAACGCCTTAGAGATGACTCGACATTAGGAAGACAAGATGCTTTCTAAAGTCGAGAGTATTTGTCTTCTGAACGTACTTTCACTAATATGAAAGACGTCGATCTCCGAGGAGATCGCGTTCAGCAGACTAATTGCTTTTCCCAACGGTGTCATCAGAGGCAGTATTTTAATTAAAATTTCTTGTATTTTAATTAAAAATTTAAAACGATGTACGACAGAATTTCAAATGCTGATATAAGAAATGAGTGTAGAGCGGAAGAAGGTATTATGAACAAAATTATGAAAGGATCGCTGCGTTGGTTCAGACATATGAAGCTCATGGATGGAGAAATAATGATCAATAAAATATAAGGTAACGATGCAAATTGAGTGCGGAGTCGAGGTAGATGGGGGAAAACACGGTCATTTTAGAAGTCGGAAGAATCGATTTTTTTTTTCTCAAAAGATATTACAAACAATTTTTATAGTTTAAGACATGTGCACGATGTGCGTTATGACTCATTGTATGAATGTGGAGCAAGCTAGAGAAGTGTGTCATGATCAAGTAATATGGCGGTCCATTCTCTCTGCCTACCACTGTTTATTTACATAATAAAGTTTCTAAATAAAATGCGGAAGAAATCAAACCAATTAATTTTCAAATTTGAATTATTGTATGGAATTTTCAATTGCGTTTTTATACTAGTCTTTCTTTGTTTAGTTTTCATTATATTTTTACACCCGAAGATGGAAATTCTCGGAAACATTTCTTGTTTTAAAACCTTTTTAATAATAATAATGAAAAGTTAACAAGAAAATATTGTCTGAATATGGAAAGTACAAAACTGATCACGGCAATTAAGTCGCTATACACGGAAAGCACTGCTAGTGTCAGAGTAAATGGAGATCTTACAGCCTGGTTTGATATCAACAAAGGTGTCAAACAGTGTTGCGTAATGTCCCCGTGGTTATTTAATCTGTATATGGACAATTGTATGAAAAAGCTGAAAGGGTTGGATGTAGGTGCCAAAATGAGCGGAGTGTCAGTAAGCTGTCTCTTGTATGCGGATGACGCTGTCCTACTTGCAGACAACGAGCATGAACTACAAGTCCTGGTGAATTGTATGTATGAGGTATGCATGCGAAATGATCTGATGATGAATGTTAATAAGTCCAAGGTTATGATTTTTGAAAAGGAAAAAACCATGACAGTCTGCAACATTAGCGTGAATGGTGAAAATTTGGAGCAAGTAGTTGAGTTTGTGTATTTAGGTAGTATGTTTACAAGAGATGGGAGAGTGGAGAGGGATATTGAAAGAAGGGTTGGGGCAGGCAACAAAGTGCATGGTGCACTTAAAGTTGTCATCGCAAACAAAACCCTATCCAAAAAAGCTAATGGCAGTGCACAATGGTGTTCTTCTACCGACTCTTATGTATGGAAGCGAAGCATGGAACTGGCAAAAGAAGGATGAAAGTAGAATAAATGCAGTAGAAATGAGATCTCTTAGACGAATGTGTGGATACTCTGTGTATGTTAGAGTGTCGAATGAAAATTTAAGAAGTGAATGCGGTGCGTATGATGGTGTCATGAACAAAATAATGAAAGGATCATTAAGATGGTTTGGACATATGGAAAGAATGAATGAAGAAAGAATGGTAAAAAAATTATATGTTAATGATGTAAATGGAACCAGAAATAGAAGAAGACCGAGGAAATCGTGGCACGATCAAATTAATCAAATATTGATTGTCGGCCATGTGAGGAGTCAGAGAAATCGACGCGCGTGCATGATACGATGTATGAATGTTGAGGAAGCGAGAGAAATATGTCAGGAAAGAAAGGTGTGGAAGTCCATTCTTTCTGCCTACCCCTTCGGGGAGACGGTGTGATGGTTAGTTAGTTAGTTTTTTTTAATAATTAGTGGATTTAACAAAGTTATTTTCTATTTCCTAAGTATATTACTTCGGAATTCCACAGTGTTAATGCCTTAGCGTACAATAAGTTGAAATCAAACTAGTTTATTATCTCAACTGATATTATAAACAATATTAAAGTTAAATGTATCTGTTGAGTACAGGTGAAATATTATAAACACAATATAATACCAGGAGCGCATGAGGGATGGTTCTCGAAATGAAATCTCTTAGACCAGAGGTTTCCAAATTTTTTTGACCCATGGCCCCCTTTCAGATACAGTATTACACAAGCCCCCCCTAGAAATTTACCTTATTAAAATTAAACAAAACAGAAAAATGCAGTGAACCTATTTTTTTTATATACTTACTTATAGTGTTATATATAAGATACGCCGATTCTGAAATTGTTGTCTAATTAATATTTATTAAATGGAGGCCAGGATTGGGCCGGAGAAGTGTCGGGAGACAGCCAACCAGGTGGAGCGATGATATTGTGCGGACGGCGGAAAGGGCCTGGAGAAAACTGGCGAGAGAACGAGAGAGATAGTATGGGAGTGGAGAAGCTTACCTCCAGCAGTGGATGGAGACAAGCTGACGAAGAAGACAGAAGGATATCAGGAAAGAATTTGAAAAGAAACAGTGGAGGAGGCCAAATCCGTATCTTCGAGAAGAAGGTGAACGTAAAAACATTAATTTTGTTTTAAGGATTAATTGTATCTCATTAGAGACGAAGATGTAAATTATTTGAAAACAGAATATGGTGGTCGAGGCGTTTATAGGACTTATGATTTATGACAGGACTTATGATTGGTTGGGTTAAGCGATCACTTTATGTTAACAACATTCTCCATTCCGCCCTTCTTACGACACCACATTTGACAAATTTTTTGGAACTTGTATATATGCTTCCATTTTCTATCTATTTATATAATTTTTAAGCATTAAGCAGAAAATCTTTATTAATACAATGTGAAAGGCTTTTTACGCAAATATCACATTGCTAGATAACGCCTGGAGTGAAACTCCAATTTTTATGCTATTAACTTGTACCAGTGTTTTTACATCTTCGTCTCGATTGAGATAAAATTAATCCTTAAAAAAATGATTAACCCGCAATGGGTAAAAATCCAGCATTTGTCTACAAGTATTTGTGTACAAAAAAAAAACAAATTCTATAAATTTTGCCCTAAAAATTACGAATTCCGCCATAAAACGTAAAATTAATATGAGCGTGATTCGCCGACCATTATGTATACGCCTGGTATATTAATGTTTACAATATTCATGCCTAACAGGTGACCGAAGCAAACAGCTATGCTTATAAAGTCTCTCTAATGGATTAGGTATTATTAATTAACCCAATATGTCAGCCATATTTTACTCGCAAAAAATAAAATTAAAAATTTGTGTATGAAAGAGAATATATTTATTATGCTTGGAAACACAGACACGAATGATTAGAAGTTCCACGGTGAGATATACGAGGTCTGTCCATTAAATACGCGAACTGCGTTGCTCGGGTGGTCCTCAGTTGAAATTCGCGCAAGGGCACTGGCTACTTTGTTGCCGGGTGAGCCACGAAGTGAATCCGTATACGGGAATTTTTTTGTGGCGTGTGTATTATGCTCTTGTCGACAATGAAGATAGACAAACAGATATGGTACAACAAGTCAACATCAAATTTTGGTAAAACTTGGGAAAAAATTATCTGTAAATTCATAAAATGTTGTTTATGGAGTTAAGACACTGAAGACTGCCATTTTAAGTGGATCAAGGGTTTTAGTGAGAGCCGTGATGACTGCAAGGACGATGCAAGCTCAGGACGACCGTCGACTTCGTGTGTTGATGAGAACATTGAAGTGTTCGGTCTGTTATGCTTTCCAATCATCGATTAACTGTTCAAATGATGAACTAAATCCTCCAAAATGTACAAACTGTTAAGGATACGCGCGTGTGCCAACAACACTTGAGTACAAGTCTTCACAAATATGATAGTTTAACAAGGGGTAGGCGAAGTGTGCGATCGAGTCTCGTGACTTTTCGTAATTTAAAAAAATTTAATTAATTAAATTAATTAAATTAATATAATTAAATTTAATTAATTAAAACCTGCTTTTTTTGCTAATTTTTTGGAAAATTACCCGAAGGTAGGGCGGTTAAAAAAAAGTTAATTTGTTTTTGTAAACAACAGGTCCTATGTTACCTTCCATATCCCACATATTAAATAAATTTCCTTATTTCCCTCATCCTGCATTTTATCTTCTCCCTTCCTCCTGTGCCTCCTGCTGTGCATTATTTATTTTTTATTTTTTCTCTAACATATGTTATTTATGTATCAATTGTGTATTTTCTTTTGCTGTTATATTGCTATGTGTGTACGGCGGGACGTCGAGGGAGAGTAGCTTAGCTTAAATGTGGTGTGGGTCCCCCTTGGTTGCAAAAATACATATATTATTATTGTTATTTTAACGTAAGTCCCGCATGGACGGGGGACGGGCCTAGGGAGTGCACGAGTGAAGCTGACGAAAGGCGCCGCTGCGCCTATAACAGCTTCGGGTAAGCGGAGGGAGCCCTCTATGGCTTTATAAAATTTATTTTTAAGCTATTATATTGATTCTCATGACATGCGATAGGTAGCTAATCTATCGCCATTGATTGTCGTAAAAATCAATTACACTGCAATCGCCAGGATTCGAGCCCAGGACCTTCGGTACAGTAGTCAGAGCTCTGGGCACTCTGCCACGAAGTTCGTAACACGTAGGCTCGTCAATTTTCCGACTCGAACAAGCCCATCTTTTAGAATTGATTAGTTTGGTCGTGCTATGTTTTCTTCGGCTTTCCGCGACTTTTTAATCATTAACACTCCTTGCTTACAATTTTTTTAAAAGCACTGTAATTTTAATTCTAGTGCTATATGTTATAAACTAAGTGTTTTTTTACTTATGCTTTTAGTATGTTAAAATTGGCAATTCTATTTCTTCAAAATATTGGGTGGTTTTTCGTAGTAAATCTCTTGATATGAAAAGCTTAAAATAGTTTGGGGTAAATATAAATTCTTATTTATTGGCAGTCTAACGTTTTGGGGTGGTCAACGGGGGTTGTTCTGTTTACTCGTGAAGGGTAAACCCTTCTGAATATGGAGATCACTCCCTTGGGCTAATATTGAAATGTCAAAGTAGTGAAAACATCTCCAGTGGAAAATCTAACATCTAACATAAAGAGTATATACTCTTACAAGATAATACAACCAAACAGATCTTTCCTCTAAAGTAATCCATTTCTTGATTTAAATATTTTCTACATTAAAAATTAAAAAAAGATCCCTGAGATGGTTTGGACATATGGAACGAATGGATGAGAGTAGAATGGTTAAAAAGTTGTATACAAGCAGCGTGAGTGGAAGAAGAAGCCGAGGACGACCGAGGAAAACATGGCTTGACCAAATTAATCAATTACTAAAAGACGGTCACATTTGAAGTCGGAATAATCGACGTGCGTGCATGGTACGATGTATGAATGTAGAGGAATCCCGAGAGGTATGCCAGGACAGAGCATTGTGGCGATCCATTCTCTCTGCTTTCCCTTCCGGGGAAATTGCGTGATGGTTAGATAGATAGATAGATTCTACATATGAGCCATTATTTTTAAATGTGGAATAAGTATTTTTTTTCCAAGTTTCCATATATCCTAACTAACTAACCATCACACCGTTTCCCAGGGGGGGGGGGGGTAGGCAGAGAGGATGGACCGCCATATCGTTTTGTCCTGACATACCTCTTTTAATTCTTCCACATTCATTCATCGTAAAATGCACGCTCGTCGATTTTTCCGACTTCAAATGTGACGGCCTTTAAGTATTTGATTAATTTGGTCATGTCATGCTTTCTTAAATATAGCTATTCCTGTCATCTCAGGATAGGGAAGAGTTTACCAGAGTGATCGCCAACGTCGGGGGGAACTGACAGGGCACTTTAAGAAGAAGAAGAAGATGCTTCCTTGATCTTCCACGGCTTATCTTTCCACTCACACTGCTTGTATACAAAATTTGAACCATTCTTCTCTCGTCATACGAAAATAACGACTCATATACGGGTAATTGGTTATTGAATACATTCCTAAGAGGTTGTAGGGGAGAATATTTCCGATAAATTATGTCACGTAAGGCATAATGCAAAAGTCAACCATTTTTGAGATAAAACGAATTTAAGTTTTTTAATTATTTTTAATTTATCGGACTATTCAGATAACTTTGTAAAAAAAATAGTAGGGTTGATAAATTGTGGGTAATTGATTTAATGCTATTTAAAAATTGTTTTCTCTATTCCAGAATTTGTATTATAGTATGTTAGTTTACAAGACGCCTCTGGTGATGAAAGTTTTTGAGAGATGTGATCTGAACTGTTGAAATTAAAGTTTTAAAACAGTCGCACGGATAGGTACATTGTACACTGCTGTCCTGAAGTTTTGCAACTGGATTAAATCTTTTCCAAAATCTTATACAGTCTAATACATACGTTCTCAACATTTTCAAGACAACCGTTCCTTATACTTCTTCTTCTTTTGGTGCCGTGTCAGGTCCCCCCAACGTTGGCGATCACTACAGCAAAGGTATTCGCCATAGTGATTCCTGGGAAAAAGTGACCAGAGTAGTTTCCCGATGCCTTCTCTGGTGGATTTTTCTGTCGGGGCTACCTTCCCTTAGCTGGTTGGATCTGGTTTGGAGGCGCCAGAAACTCGCTTTTCATCCCCTCGTTATCTGCTGTGATCACACGATTATGAACCACAAGAGCTGAACATCTGTAAGCCAGAAGAGGTTTTGATTCAAAATTTCTTACGCAAGCCGGGTTTCTGGGCTTCTATGGGAGTAGGCTAGCGAAACAGCTGTTGCGACAAAATATAATCAATTGTGATATTTATAACGAAGTTTTTATTTATTTAAATATTTAATAATGTTTAAATATCAAAGTGTTTCGGCCAAAACAATGGATAATCTATGTATTATTTGTTTACTTTTTACCAAAGTATTATGGACAAAATTATATAGTAGGTTTGGACGTATGGAACTCATAGATGAATAAATAATGATTAAGAACGTTTACGTTGTGTAATGATGTTAATGGACATCGTAGTCGATTAAGACCGAGAAAAAAATTGCATTCAAATCTAATTAAAAGTTGGAAGAATCCACGAGAAAGTGAATGATACAATGGCAGTTCAATCTCTTTGTCTATCTTTCAGGGAAAACGGCGTGATGGTTTGTTGTTGTTGTCTGAAAATTACGCAGTAGTTTTCCATATTAAAAATAGTTCTTGATTATATATTTATAATTTAATTAATATTTTTATTGTTTAAAATGATTCCAAACAAATGAACATCACAGTTCGCTGGCATCTCAGATGGATTATTTGTGGATCTTACAGAAAAGGAAGAAAGATACGAAAACTTGTAGATAGAAGATTGTGGAATTACGAACTCCTTGAATGAGATGAAACAAGATGAGTTGGGTGGAAGATACCGTACTATCTCTATTGAAAGTTTTAAGATGAGATACAGTATATTATCAGTTCTCGCATTACAATTCTCGCTAAAATTAAACACAAAAACTATTTTTAAACTATCATAGCATGAAAAGATAGATTTTGTAAAAATAAAGTTAAAATTTCCTGAAAAGTAAAACACTTGGCATCGACTTCATACAAAACATCTAAATCCCGTATCTTCTAAAAGTGCCCTGTCAGGTTCCCCCGACGTTGGCGATCACTCTGGTAAACTCTTCCCTATCCTGCGCTGTCCGGAATAGCTTCTCCACAGTTCCGATTCCCGCCCATTCCCTCACATTGCGCAGCCAAGATAGCCTTCTCCCTGCCCTCCTGCGGCCCTCTATTTTTCTCTTAATGGAGTACGGAGTCGAGGCAGACCGAGGAAAACATGGCATGACCAAATTAATCAAATTTTAAAGGTTGGTAATGTTAGAAGTCGGAAGAATCAACGTGCCTGTATGACTCGCTGTATGAATGTGGAGAGCAAAAGAGGTGTGCCTGGATAGAGTATTGTGACGGTCTATTCTCTCTGCCTACCCCTACGGAGAAACGGCGTGATAGTTTGTTGTTGTTGTTGTTGTATAGTAAATTATTGTAACTAACAAACCATCACGCCGTTTCCCCGCAGGGGTAGGCAGAGAGAATGGACTGCCACACTACTCTATCCTGACATACCCCTTCCTCCACATTCATACAGCGAGTCATACACGCACGTCGATTCTTCCGACTTCTGACATGACCAATCTTTAAAATTTGATTAATTTGGTCATGCCGTGTTTTCCTGGGTTTTCTTCGACTCCTTTCTGCATTTACATCGTTAACGTATATTTTTTTAACCATTCATTCTTCACCCATGCGCTCCATATGTCCGAACGAACCAAGGGATCCTTTAATAATTTTGTTCATAATATCTTCTTTCGCTCTACATTCCTTTCTAATGTCAGTATTTGAGATTCCGTCATACATCGTTCTACCACTCATACGTCTTAGGGACCTCATCTCTACCGCATTTATTCTGCTCTCATCTTTCTTCTGCCAGTTCCATGCTTCGCTTCCATACATAAGGGATGGGGCCAGAACTTCATTGTGAACGGCCAGTTTCGCTTTCATTGATAAATTCTTGTTTCCAATAACTATTTTTAAAATCCATTCACTTTGTTACCCGCAACAACCCTTTAAGAAGGAAAGAATGGAACCAGAAATAGAAGAAGACCGAGGAAAACGTGGCACGATCAAATAAATCAAATATTGAATGTTGGCCATGTAAGAAGTCAGAGAAATCGATGCATGACACGATGTATAAATGTTGAGGAAGCGAAAGAAATATGTCAGGAAAGAAAAGTGTGGCAGTCCATTCTCTCTGCCTACCCCTTCGGGGAGACGGCGTGATGGTTAGTTAGTTAGTTAGTTAGAATTTGTATACAGTCAAAATGTTGATATGAAGCTAGTTTTTTGATCACGGTAGGTACTTTATCAGAATTGCATACTTGAATTAATCATAGAAGTTATTACAGGCATTGATTACTAGACATACATAGTTCTATTTTCACGTGGTTTATATCAGTAATTTGATACGTGTCGGTTGTCGGTACTTGGTTAAATAAACCAAGCAGCGTTTGCATATTAATTACTTCAATATGCATCGTTCTATCATGACATATAATTATAACATATATCATAGTCAGTGGCGTGCCTAGGGTCAACCAGTAAGGCAAGCCCGTCCAACTTTTTTGTTTTATAATATTAGTAGAGTATATATGCTAATATGATGAGGAACACTTCACATATTTTTGTTCAATCTACGCACCATCTATTAAGATTAAGTGTAAGCATGAAGCAGAAAAACTTTATAAATGCAGTGTGAAAGGCTACTTAATTATCTTACATTGCTAGATAACACCTAGAGATGGCTCTCCAATTTTTATGCTTTAACTTGGACCATTTTTTTATACAAAAATTTGAATGTATACAAATACTTCTGTTTCCAAAAAAACAATTTACATCTTCGTCTCTATTGAGATAAAATTAATCCTTAAAAAAAAAGACTAGCCCGCAATGGGCTAAATTCATTATTTGTCTTAATTTAACAGTTAAAAAAAAATTTTTTTTGAAAATTTTTCGTTTGTATTTAATTACATAACATTATATTGACCTTATTTCCAGGGACATAGCAGACAGAGAAAGGGTGTATATCTTCGGCGCCACAAAACCGAGACATTCTAGCTAAGGGAAGTTAACCCTTACAGAAAATCCCTGGAGAAGGCAGCTGGAAACCACACCGGTAACACAGGAAAGCATTGTGGTGAGAAAGCATTCGCCACCACGGGCATATTTAAATTTATTTATTTTTTCTTGAATAATGATGTAAGACTCTTTATAAATTAATCAATAATGAAAATGTCTGTTTTATAATTTTTTTATTTTATTGGGTCCTTACATATGAAATTGGCGTTTTGCCGTACTGGCAACTTTGATCTCAAATACCTTCTCTATGGTTAGGAATTCCAAATTCAAATTTATACAGCTATTTACTCAAGTATTTGTGTTTCGAAAATTATAATTCATTTGTTTTTTCCTCAATTGTTTTTTTTCTTTGCGTCACTCAGTTTACAAAATGGAAAACTTGAAATATCGCGTTATTTACGAGTACGAGTTCCACCGTGGCACCAGTGCTGCAGAAACGGCTCGAAGGATTAATGATGTGTATGGCGACGGTGCCGCAAAAGAAAACACAGTGCGTTTTTGGTTCCAACGTTTTCGTTCTGGAAATTTCGACCTGCAGAACAAGCCCTGTGGACGGCCGGAGACCAAAGTTGATAATGAAGAATTGAAGGCTATTGTGGAAGCGGATCCATCGCAAACCACGTCCGAGTTAGCTGCAGGCTGCGGTGTTAGTGATAAAACTGTTTTAATCCACTTGAAGCAAATTTGGAAGGTGAAAAAGCTTGAAAGGTGGGTACCTCACAAATTGAGTGAAGCAAATCAACAAACGCGCGTTGACTGCTGCGTTTTATTACTCAACCGGCACAATAATGAAGGGATTTTCAATCGAATCATTACCTGTGATGAAAAGTGGATCCTGTATGCTAATCGGAAGTGCTCATCGCAATGGCTGAACCCTGCCGAACCAGCCAAACCATGCCCTAAGCGAAAATTGACTCCAAAAAAGTTACTTATGAGCGTTTGGTGGACTAGTGCTGGTGTCGTTCACTACACAGCTTTCTTTAATCAGGCCAGACGATTACGGCAGATGTCTATTGTCAGCAACTGCAAACCATGATGGAAAAGCTGGCTGCTAAACAACCGAGGCTGGTTAATCGCTCTAGGCCACTGCTGCTTCATGATAACGCTAGACCACACACTGCACAACAGACGGCTACCAAATTAGAAGAGCTTCAATTGGAATGTCTAAGACATCCACCGTACTCTCCAGACCTTGCCCCAACAGATTACTATTTTTTTCGAAATTTGGATAACTTCTTGCAAGGGAAAAAATTCAACTCTGATGGGGCAGTCCAAACCGACTTCAAAGATTTTATTGATTCCCGTCCGAATGTTTTTTTTAGTAAAGGGATCGATGAACTACCTATGAGATGGCAAAAGTGCATAGATAGCAATGGTACATACTTTGATTAAATAAATGTATTATATTTAAAAAAATCAACTTTATGTTCCTCCCATACAAAACGCCAATTTCATATGTAAGGACCCAATATTATTATTTTTTATTAATAAATTAATTATAAATTAGTCAATGAATGTAATGCATTAAATTAAATTTTATTTAATAATTTAATTTAGTGTATTAAAATTAACAGTTAGAAATGTATTACATTTTTATAGTTTTATATCATTGTTCAAGAAACAATAAATATATATCTATATTTTCGTTTGCTAATGTTGCACTGACCACCAATGGCATCTAACGTTTATGTTATATATGAAAATTAAAGGCGATATTGGATGCCGTCACATTACATGCAATTTATCAAGTAAACGAGGTGTTATCAAAAAAAAAATAAACGTAAATTTTTGAGAATTAAAGTAAATACATATTATTTCTATTTATCATTTTTATACACTTTGTATATACAACACTATTATTAAAAAATAAATATATAGACATGTTTCGGAAAAACAGTCCTTCTTCAGTAAAGATACATATTTAAAAAAAAATTATAAAAAAAAAACATTAAAAAATATTATAAAAATATTATAAAATTATAAAATTACATGATCTGACAGATGTTATAATGACTCTCTAATAATAATTTTTCTGAATTTGCTAACCACCTCATAGAAAAATATCATTAATTTTATAAAGATATTGGCGTTGAAATTTTGCACGTTAAAAATAGAAATATAACTTTGATCAATTTAGAAATTTTAGAAATTAAAAAAGTTATTGAAAATATAGAAAATAATATAAGTTATCAAATAAATTTAACGTCAAGTCCAATCTTTGATTTATTTCCTTTGTTGTGAGTAATTACCTGAACCCCAATAATAACTTTAAATTATTATTTTTAGAATTAAATTGAATCATAATATTTGTTATAACAAAAGCATAAACGTTCGAAAATAAGTCTTTATAACATCTCTCAGATCATGTAAACAATTTTATAATCTTTTTATAAATATGTATCTTTACTGAAGAAGGACTGTTTGTCCGAAACATGTCTATATAATTTTATTTTTTAATAAAAGTGTTGTATATGCAAAATGTATAAAAAAGAAAAATAGAAATAAACCATCATAACAACACAAAGTAATACATATTGCTTTTTTAAAATCATCATTATGTGTTTAAAAATAGTTCACGTCAGATATTATAAAACTATTGCAGCATTTTTTCTTTTACTTAAAATGCATGAAATAGGTGCATAGGTTGGCAACCTTTTTTGAACCACCAGAAAAAAAAATCAAACACTTCGGCAAATATTAAAGTATGGCGATTTTTTTAGAAATAAAACAATAAATAACTAACTAATCAACATTCCTGATATGTCTCGCTCCCTTAACACATTCACACATTCATTTCTCCGACCCACGTGGTTGACATTTAATATTATTTTTTGACCGTGTCACATTTTCATCGGCCTCCCTCTTATTCTAGCTCCGTTCAATCATTATTTTAATGTGTGCAAGCCATCTCAGAGACCATTTAATTATTTTGGTCCTAACACTTTCATTCGCACATTTATTCGTTGTTATTAACTTCCACATTAATATAAATGTGTAATTTTTTTAATTTTATATTAAACGTTTATTTTATATTTAACCCCTGACGTTGTTCAGGGACCCCCGAATCAATTTTAATTTTCCATGGACCCCCTGAATGATCTTGGGGAACCTTGGACGGACCATTTTACGGGCGTATGTAGTTGAACTCCTCCTAAACGGCTGGATCAAATTTAATGAATTTTTTGTGTCTGTTTAAGCGGGTTCCTAGATGGTTGAGATTCACAAATAGACCCGGTAGTTGACCGTTAAAGCCTTGTGGTAATTTATGAATAATTGACCTTTTGAGAATAATTAATAGTTATGTTTGTTTACCGTAGATGGCACATGCGCAAATCACTTGCATTGTAGCGTGGCGTAAATTTAAAATTCTGTTAGCTGTGTTTCGATATTCCATGTATGGCATGTATCAATTGCGTGCGTATTGAGTATATATGTTAGTTTATCATTAAGTATACAGATTATCGTAAATACGAACTTTGGCTGAACCAACTAATAGCAGGAAAGCCAACGTTCGAGCAGGACAACGTCTGTCGGGTTCGCCAGTCCAGTATATAGTATAGTATTTCCAGTACATAGTATATTACTAGTAAGGAGTAACAGTTTGGACAGACAATTTCCCTGGACGAAATAATAATATAATCAAATTCTGGCAAGACCATCATAACTCATTTATGACACAAAATCACTTAAGGTCTGGTAACTTAAACCAATTTTCATGTCTTTTTTGGAGGGCGTTTTTTTGTAGCAAAAGATAAATATATCGTTTTGGATATTTATGATGTCATTATTTACATATTAAAGATAGGTACCTACAAAAAAATTATTTTTTGAAACAATTTAATAGCTTATTATTATTATTATTATTGATCGAAGTTGGCACCTCGAAAAAAAAGCGCGTGGGTGGCGCCGGTGATTTTTGCTCTTGATGTTATCTGAATTCAAAAATCCTTGAAAAATCTTAATCTAAAGACATGTCATTCTGGTCGGAACTACAGAAGTTAAATTTCATGGATAAATACCAAAATTGCGGACTTTGAAAAAAAAAGTCAGCAAAGAAGGGGTTGTAAAATAAAAAGTTAGGGGTGAAAAAATGTCTCGGTAGTTCCGACGAGAATGACATGTCTTTAGATTAAGAATTTTCAAGATTTTTTTATTTCAGATAACACCAAGAGCCAAAATCACCGAGGCCACCCACGCGCTTTTTTTTTGAGGTGCCAACTTCGACCAATAATAATAATAATAAACTTATATTTTTTTTAAAATTTTTTTTCTGTATTTTTAATATGTAAATAAAAACATACTTAATATCCAAAACGATCCAAAAAAGACATGAAAATCGGCTTAAGTTACCAGATACTACCTTAAGACATTGTGGCTCTCTGGTCCTAAATTACATATATATATATATATTTGCGTGGCATGTTACCATATTGTTGCTTTGAAAAATGATGTATTGTAGTTGGAATTGTACAGGCGGTATTATGAAAAAGTTACTATTCATAAGTTTTGTGATATGAAAGAGAAAAAAAAATACACAAAGAAGCTCTTCTCTGAGTGTCTCAGTTGAAAAGCTTCGAAAGCTTAATACGAAATATGACTGAAATCCATTCAAATAAATTATAAGTTCTATCTGATATGTAACATATTATTCAAGAAAGAAGAAATTATAATATTTAAATTGTCAATGTAACAAATAAAAAAAACATTTTCACAATTGTCAACTTTCTTTATATAAACGAAAAAACTTATATATTTTAACATCAAACAGTACAAACGTATTACGTGTCACAATTAACTATTTTAAAGTGCGGCAACAATCAAATTGGCCAAAACAATTCACTTATACACGAAACATCTCCAAATTTACGGGAGCACCACAGGAATCAAACCAAATTTTCAAAATCAGAACCAGTCTTCAACAATTCATTTACGAGTATATTAGAAATTTCGCCACTAGTATCAATAGGCAGGAGGCTTAGCAGATCGCTTGCTTTCTATTTAGCTAGCCTCTGGTTCAAATCCCGTGACATGCGTTTTTTCAAACGATGAAAAATTTTAAGATTTTTTTTTAGAAATTGATTGGCTATTGCGGTTTCTTACTTTGGCTTTGGACTTTTAATACTACAATCTTGCAAAATCTCACCCCAAGTCAATTTCCCTATCTCCCCCTCTCCTTGTTAGTGGAAGTCATGCTGTTGTGATGCAGGGTGGTATTTCACGGAATTTTATACGTACCTTTCAGCAGGGTATGTCCTACCCTGGCGTTTCCAATTTTTTTTAAATAAATAAATAATCGAATATTTAAAAAAAACTGGGATGTGACAAAATATCTTCACAATAATATTTTTTTAGACTTATTGACTAACTAACAATCGCGTCATTTTAACAATTTGATCCTGACATAACTGTCGGATTTTCTCTATATTCATAAACCGCGATAATCACGCTCGTCGATTTTTCCGACTTCGAACAGCAATTGAGTAAGGGATTTATTTGGTAATGTCATGTTTTCTTCGGGCTTCCTTGACTACTTTTTCCATTTGCACATGTATATGTGTCGAATGATTTTACTGAAATCCCCTGATAGAAGTTTTTTAAAAATAATAATTAAATAAAACAATATTTTTTTACTACTCTTATTTTTGTATTTATTTCAACAGTGACCGGTTTCGCCAGGCTGTCGATGCCATCGAGCCTGGCGAAACCGGTCGCTGTTGAAATAAAGACAAAAATGGAAGTAGTTAAAAAATCATCGTTTTATTTTATTAATAATTTTATTTTATTAATTCTTTTCATTCATTAATACTATGTGTCCGAATCATCCTAGTGACTATTTTTGAATTTTATGTTATATAAGACGTATTTTTGGACGTTTATTTACGTTATTATTTACATTTTTAAAGTTTTCTACTTTCTTTATCATTTACATTTATATGATATAAAAAAACTCGTAAAAAAAAATATTTCGTTAGCAAAATTAATGTGTTTGGCATTTCTTAGAAAAATTATAAACAGATGGTTTATTTCAAGTTAATGCGATCGCAAATGAGCTGTTATACATAAACCACAGTTTAAATGACTCATAAAAAATAAACTAAACAATGATAAATTGGTTTTGATAAAAATCAGCCATTTTTTCTGACAAGCGTTGAAACGCAGCGCTAAAACTCGAGCGAAAACTCTTAAAAACACATCCGACGCACGAAAACAAACAAAATGGCCAAGCTTAATGAATGCGTTTGTTTATTGTTCCACCATCACGCGATGGCGCGTTGTTTTAAAAAAGGAAGCCAGAGGAAAACTTATCCCGCCATTGCGAACGCCATAGACGACGTTCAGGAGCGAATTTCCCCCAGTGACTGTTTTGCTCTCTGTCCGTGAGGACGCGCGACGCGTTCTCTATTCAAACTTTTGTACGCGAAAAGTTTTCGAATCCGAATTCTTTAATAGTTCCAAAACTAATCGATTCGAACGCTGTTGCGTTTTTGAGTGTTGCAATTACTAAAAATCGAAATAAAGTGCTTAATGCAATTAATTAAAAATATGTACAATAAAAACTGTGTTTTAATTTAATAATTCTTAATATTTTTTAATAAATAAAACAAACAATAGTGTTTAAAAATAAATATTACAAAAATAAAAAAATAAATATTAAAAATTATATTTTAATAAAATTAAAATAGTGCTTTTAAAAAATTAACGTAGTTATAAAAAAGTTAATAGTTAATACATTTTTAATATTGAAATAAAACAGCATATTTCTCATATCAAAGAAGTTATTACATTATCGATAGATTAAAATAAATACGTGTTTTGTGTTTGAATTTGATTACGAAATGCATTTTTAATACTTGCTTAAAAGAATATTAAGAAGTGTGTGTTTTGTGTTTTTCGTAAAAATAGATTTTATGTGACCCGCCATTTTGGGTAAGTATTTTTTTAAATCTTGAAATTGGAATTGGAATCTGCAGATGATTCTTTACATGCAAATCTCTGGAAGACTTTGATTATATATTAATTAAAAGAATAACATATGTATTTAATTTCGTGCTCAAAATATAATGATTGTGATGAAAAGTCAGTTGTAAAAAATATGTTTGTTCTCACAGCAATGCGATTATTTCTCCATCTAAAATTAGATCCATTGTTATGTTGTACTAAAAAGAACATATTACGTACTGCGTATTTTCTAGAAATAACTTACTATCTCGTATATATAAGGTTAACGTCGACAAGCCTTGAATTATTTTGACTAACGTTGTCACAACTTATACCATTATAACATAAGTCATCAATACCTACGAGGTCATGATTTACTGCGTTTTTATTTATAAAATTATCACTTATGCCGTTTTAAATATCATTAATTACTCTTGTGATGGTCCAGTCATCATGACTTATTTAGAAGTAAGTCGTCGATGATTACATCGTCACGATTTACTGGGTATAATTTTGCGACATCATCACTTGTGCTATTGTAAATTATGTCATTTAGAATAACGTCGTCATGATTTAGGTCATTTATGAAGTCAGTCGTCGATTCTTACGTCGCGTCGTCACGATTTACTGGGTATACCTAATTTTGAAATATCTTCACTTGAGCTTTTGTTAATTTTCTTGAAAAACGTCGTCATGATTTATTTTGTTAAGACAAGAGTCGTCATAATTTAGGCCATTTATGAAGTAAATCGTCGATGATTACGTCGTCACAATTTACTGGGTATAATTTTGCTATATCTTCACTTGTGCTATTGTAAATTATATCATCTTGAATATCGTCGTCATGATTAGTTTTGTTAAGACAAGAGTCGTCATAATTTAGGCCATTTATGAAGTAAATCGTCGATGATTACGTCGTCACAATTTACTGTGTATAATTTTGCTATATCTTCACTTGTGCTATTGTAAATTATATCATCTTGAATATCGTCGTCATGATTAGTTTTGTTAAGACAAGAGTCGTCATAATTTAGGCCATTTATGAAGTAAATCGTCGATGATTACGTCGTCACAATTTACTGGGTATAATTTTGCTATATCTTCACTTGTGCTATTGTAAATTATATCATCTTGAATATCGTCGTCATGATTTATTTTGTTAAGACAAGAGTCGTCATAATTTAGGCCATTTATGAAGTAAATCGTCGATGATTACGTCGTCACAATTTACTGGGTATAATTTTGCTATATCTTCACTTGTGCTATTGTAAATTATATCATCTTGAATATCGTCGTCATGATTAGTTTTGTTAAGACAAGAGTCGTCATAATTTAGGCCATTTATGAAGTAAATCGTCGATGATTACGTCGCCTCGATTTACTGAGTATAATTTTGAAATATCTTCTCTTACGTCATTTAAAATAACGTCGTCATGATTTATTTTGTTAAGCCACAAGTTTTCGTGGCTTCGTGGCTTTGATAGTGTCAAATGAAAATATATTTTCCATTTTTTATTTTCAAATCAGTTTATTTACTCAAAAAACATTACAAATACATAGCATAAATATTTGAGGCATCTATTGAGTACAGGTCAAATATTATATACTCGTACATATAACAGGACGCATTAGTGATGGTTCGACATTAGGAAGACAAGATACTTTCTAAAGTCAAGAGTATTTGTCCACTGAACGTACTTTCACTAATATGAAAGACGTCGATCTCCGAGGAGACTCCGAGTTCAGCAGACTAATTGCTCTTCCCACCGGTGTCACCAGAGGCAGATTGGTTCTGGCGGCTGGTAAGTAAAGCAATCTGTGCTGTCGGAGATATCTATCGGGGACAAAAAGACCAACAACCTCTAGTACGGCCGAGTTCTCGAATTATCCCCTAATTAATCTAAAGAAATGGGTTATTAGATGTCCATATCTTTGAAGCTGCAGAGAATTGGTTCCGAGCAGTCCCAAAAGAAATGCAGTAAGAAGTGATTGCAAGACGAATAAGAAATGATTGCAATACGTATGAAAGTGTTATGAATAAAATATTGAAGTCACATGAAAATAATGAATGAAGAAATAATGGTGAAGAATGTATATGCAAACAACGTAAATGAAACTAGAAATATAGAAAGACCGAGGAATACGTCTTCTTCTTCTTTTTCTTTGCTAGCCTTCTTCCCTCCACTGCTGGATATAGGTCTCTTCCAATTTCCTCCATTCGTCTCCATCCTGCCCCCTTTGTATCCAAGATTTTCCAACCCTTTTGACAATATCATCGGTCCATCTCATCGGTGGCCTTCCGATACTTCGGCCTATTTGCCCATGGTCTCCAACTGAGTATCCTGAGTGAGCATCTGTTGCCACCCTGTCTAGCCCATTGCCATTTCAATTTTGCCACTCGGTCCATGACGTCAGCAACCCTGGTGCGGCGTCTGATTTTTTCATTCCTTATGCAGTCACGCAAGCTCACACCAAGTATCAGTCTTTCTTTGGACCTCTGTGTACATTTGAGCCTGTGGACACTTTTTGCTGGAAGAGTTGTCGTCTCTAGTCCGTATGTCATCATGGGCAGTATACACATGTCGTAGACCTTTCTTTCTCCTAAAGGAAAGGTCTACGAGGAATACATAGCACGAGCAATATTCAATAACAAAGATATATACGGTTAATTTATATTACCAATATTAATTTGATCATTTTAGATTTTCCTTGGTTTTTCACGATTTCTCGTTTCATAAACTCTACTCTCAGAAATCACGAAGCAAGTAAACATATTGATAACAATTGTTGCATTTTTTCTTGTAATAATATAAGTTTTGATACGAAGTCCTTACTGGCAATGGAAACATATTGTAACTAACTAACTAACTAACCATCACGCCGTCTCCTCGGAGGGGTAGCCAGACATAATGGAACGCCACACTGTTCTGTCCTGACATACTTCTCTCGCTTCTTCTACATTTATACATCTTGTCATGCACGCACGTCGATTTCTCCTTCTTCTCACGTGACCCACATTTAATATCGTGCCACGTTTTCCTCGGTTCCTCTTTTTCTAGTTCCGTTCACGCCGTTTACATATACCTTCTTTACCATTCTGCCTTCACTCATTCTTTCCATGTGTCCAAACCATCTTAATTCATACAACGCACGCCGGTGGGGAGAGCAATCAAACTGCCGAACATGATCGCTTCGGAGATCGATGTCTTTCATATTCGTGAAAGTACGTTCAGAAGACAAATACTCTTGACTTTGGAGAGTATCTTGTATTCCTAATGTCGAACCATCTCTCATGCGTTCCTGGTGTTATATACTTATTATATTTTTCCTGTTCTCAATAGATGTCTTAAACTATAATATAAAAAATGTTTGTAATATCTTTTGAGAAAATAAACTGATTTGATTTGATTAATGACCCTTTCATTATTTTGTTCATTACGCTTTCATTCGCACTGCATTCACTTCTTATACTTGCATTTGACACTCTATCATTTACAGATTTACACACTCTATCATTAAGATCCCATTTCTACTGCATTTATTCTACTTTCATCCTTCTTTTGCTTCTATGCTTCACTTCCATACATAAGGGTCGGCACAAGAACACCATTATGCACTGCCATCTTAGCTTTTTTGGATAGGCTTAATGTGACACGCACGATCAAATTTTAAATGTCGGCCACATGATGATTCGGAGAAATGCGTGCATGGATGACACGATGTAAGAATGTTTAGGAACGAGAGAAATATGGCAGGAAAATAACAGTCACGGTACATTATTTGTGCTTACCTATTCTGTAAAAAAGGCGTGATGGTTGGTTAGATAATTTAAAAACATATTAAACATTTTTTGAAGAAAATTGAGGCAGCAAGAGCTACGTTTAATAAAATGAAATCACTCTTCTGCAATGACAACGTAAACTTGAAACTCCGCCAGAGAATGGTCAAATGCTATGTGTGGTCTGTTTTATTGTACGGGTGTGAAACGTGGACCTTGAAAGTTAACTCAATGAACAGACTGGAAGCATTTGAAATGTGGCTCCATCGCCGAATGCTCAGAGTTCCCTGGACAGACATGGTTACTAATACCGAAGTCCTGAGGCGAGCTAGAGTTGACAGGGAGCTGTTATCAACTATCAAGGTTCGAAAGATCTCACATCTGGGTCATATACTGCGTGGGGAAAAGTACCACCTTCTCCAACTGATATTGGAGGGGAAAATTGAGGGACGCCGAGGGCCCGGAAGGAGACAAATGTCCTGGCTGCGAAACGTGAGGGTGTGGACCGGCATCCGAAGTGTGGTAAAGCTGTTTCGAGCGGCGCAGGACAGGGACAGGTTCGCCGAGGTGATCGCCAAAGTTGGGGGGACCCGACAGGGCACTTGAAGAAGAAGAAGAATTTTTTTATTTGAAAATTAGTTTTAATTTGCCTTTGTCCTTGTCCCGTTCTGTTACTAATCAAATATATTTATATGGCCCTTATAATTAATGAAATTGTCTACATTTTCTGTACATCAAAGAAAACAAATAATGCCCCACTTGAGTATTTACTTGGAATATTCGTTTACCATTCATTGGAAATAAGACGAAGAATCCATTTGGATGTTCTTATTTTTAAACTGAATTCTGTTCGAATAAATCACATTTGGAATGATATTCCATTGTTCTTTCAAATCTTGAGGGTATAGAAAAAAAATCTGAGATATATATCTACACGAGGGAGTATGGTAGCTATCCGACGACCTTCGTGGCAGAGTCGTAAGAGCTCTGACTGTCATACCGAAGGTCCCGGGTTTGATTCCCGGCGATGGCAGTGTATTTGTCACTATGTCTTTGGTCTAGTGTAGAACTCACATAACAATAAAATGGCGATTGACTAGCTACCTATCACATGTCATGGGAATCAATATAATAGCTAAAATCAAATTGTATACAGTAATGGTGTTCTTCTACCGACCATTTTGTATGGAAGTGAAGCATGGAACTGGCAAAAGAAGGATGAAAGTAGAAAAAATGCAGTAGAAATGAGATCTCTTAGACGAATGTGTGTATGCTCTGTGTATGATAGAGTGTCGAATGAAAATATAAGAAGTGAATGCGGTGCGAATGATGGTGTTATGAACAAAATAATCAACGGATCATTAAGATGGTTTGGACATATGGAAAGAATGAATGGAGAAAGAATGGTAAAAAAATGTGAAAACGATGTAAATGGAACAAGAAATAGAGGAAGACCGAGGAAAATTGGCACGATCAAATAAATCAAATATTGAATGTCGGTCACGTGAGGAGTCAGAGAAATCGACGCGCGTGCATGACATGATGTATGAATGTTGAGGAAGCGAGAGAAATATATCAGGAAAGAAATGTGTGGCAGTCCATTCTTTCTGCCTACCCCTTTGGAGAGACGGCGTGATGGTTAGTTAGTTAGTTACTTTGTAATATATTATAAAAAAATTTCAAAGCAACCGTTTTTTTTTCAAAAGACGGAGAAGAAAAGGAAGAGCATATAAAAACACGCGCGTATTCTAATGCAACGTTTTGTCAAAATTTTAAAACAATTGATAAATAACAAAATTTAAAAGCAATCGTATTTTTCCAAAAAAAGAGGAAGAAAAAGAAAATTATATAAAAACAACCGCGTATTGTAATGCAAAGTTGTATCAAAATATCAAAATTTTAAAGCAATCATTTTTTTTTCAATAGAAGAAGAAGAGGATTAGATTCCATTCAAACTACTCTCAAAATCTACTTTGGACAAATAAGAACAAACTGTGAAATTTTTCAGCGAAATCGCTGTAATAATTTTTGAGAAAATCATGGCCAGACACACAAACATTCATTTTTATTTACTCGTAGATTTTAACTGTTCTTAATACTAGATGCATAAAATATTAATTTTGTTAGTTATGTACGAGTTTATTGAGAAAATAAACTGATTTGATTTGATTTGATCTTGGTATCTTCTACGACCAATCCTTCAGAGATCGTTGCTGTCTTAACAGATCGCAAGATCAACATAAAAAAATAAGCAGATAAAGAAGAAAACATCTGGTTTTAGGTGTTTTATTTAATTTTATGGGAATGCCTTGTTAAGGCAATATAAAATGACAAAAAACAATAGAAAATTTGTTCCTTTTCTAACAGTTACAAGTTACAATTCCATTCTTAACGATTGGCACTAGAACTCCATTATATTCTGAAGATATTTAGTGTTGGTTTAGACTAAATAATCTCCAAAATATATTTTTACGAAGTATTATATAATTTTATGGGAAGGTCTTGTGAAGGCATTATAAAATGTTAAAAACAATAGAAAATTCCTTTATTTTCTAATTGTTACAAGCTTTAATTTCATTCGTAGCGGTTGGCACTAGAACTCCATTATATTCTGAAGATATTTAGTGTGAGTTTTGACTAAATCATCTTCAAAATACACATATCATCGCTTCAATTGTTAGATGTGAAAGACGTCAGTCTCAGAACGTCTAAAAGAGCCTTGTATCAACAATATATTATATAATATAAGAGGTCTCTGTGATAGAACTATCTCCATTATATGATAAATAATAACCGCATAGTGCCTTTGTGCCCTACGGCGTGGAGAATGGGTTAACGTGGTCATTGTGAGGCTGACAAAGGGTTTTCTAACGTTGTTAGCAAGAAAGTCATCCAAATTTTAACTCAAGTGAATAAGAAAGGTTTCTTTTAAGACGCGAAATGTTAAATTGCATATGAAAATTCGGCGGCAGACTGCATAATGAAGAGTTTTGTTACATTGAAAATGATAATGCTTTCTTTATATTAAAAAAATATATAATAAAATACAGTAGAGATGAAATCTCATAAGCGGCCCTTATACGATCAAAAATATTGCCTAACTAACTAACCATCACGCTGTCTCCCCGGAGGGGTAGGCAGAAACAATAGACCGTAACACTGTTCTGTCCTGACATTCAGGTATATCTCTCGATTCCTCTACATTCATACATCGTGACATTTGTCGCCACTTTACGTGATATCTGTCGCCAGATAAACTGCCATCATCGGTGCTAAAACTGCAGTTGATATAAGTCGAACTTCGTGGCCGAGTGGTAAGTGCATTGACTGCCACCCCGAAGGTTCCGGGTTCGATTCCCGGCGAGGGCAGTGTGATTGTCACACTGTCTTATAGAATTCTGTATAGAATTGACGTGACAATAAAATGGCGATAGATTAGTTACCTATCACATGTCACGAGAATCACTAAACTTACTAATTAACTAACCATCACGCCGTCTAGCCGAAGGGGTAGGCAGAAATAATGGACTGCCACACTTTTCTTTCCTGACATATTTCTCTCGATTCCTCAACATTCATACATCGTGTTATGCACGCGCGTCAATTTCTCTGACTCTTCGCATGGCCGAATCACTCCTCATACTCCTCACACAGAAGAAAGATGCTTGGTTGAATATGCTGTCGATAAATCAGAATGACAAAGTTATGTATGAAAGAGCAAAATATTTGTGTAAGGTATGCAAGAAGAGAGTGAAGTCGGTAGTGAAAGCGCGGAAAGAAAAGCTGAAGGAGGAAGAAGGGCTCAAAATGACAAACAACTTCCTGGCAAATAAAAGAATCACTATGATAGCTATAATACCCTTTACATCGATTTGGCTCATGCTGTCATGATGTAAAGAGCGATTAAATAAAAAATAAAAAAAAATAATGCAAAATTAAAAAAAAGGTATGTGAATAGTTGAGTCAAAATAAGTATATTTCAAACAAAACAATATAAAAAATCGATTGGAATTCAAAGCAGAGGTTCTCAAGCTTTTCCCCCCTGACACCCCCTACTGATTTTTCGTGTTTTATGTAGACCCCCTGCCTCCCTAATATTTTTTTTTTACAAATTCATCAATAACATAAATTAATTTTTGAAGTTGACACAGTGCTACTCACTTTGATAGGGTTTGCTGTAGAAAATAAATATTTATAATAAATTATATGTTTAGCTATAGCCATACATTTATTCATCAAAACGAAACAAAATGCATATCCAACATTTTTAAATAAAATAAATACACAAAAAAATGTTTAAATGGGAGGGACAATTTTATGAAATATACTCGTACATACAATCATTCACATAATTATGAAAAGAACCTGGGATGGTTCGGACATATGGAACGCATAGATGGAGAAAGAATGGTTAAGAAAGTATACGTTAATGATGTTAATGGAGTACGGAGTCGAGACAGACCGAGGAAAACATGGCATGATCAAATTAATAAAATTTTAAAGGTTGGTCATGTTAGAAGTCGGAGGAATCCACGTGCGTGTATGACTCGTATGAATGTGGAGGAAGTAAGAGAGGTTTGCCAGAATAGAGTAGTGTGGCGGTCCATTCTCTCTGCCTACCCCTGCGGGGAAATGGCGTCGTGGTTTGTTTGTTTGTTTACATACAATTAAGAACATTTTATCCTATAATAATAAAGTATTACGTAATACCAACGTAAGTACTATCTTTGGAGTGGATTATTACTTTTGCGGGAAGCGAAAATTTTGGTGACGGCCTGTCTAAATGGGATCCACTTTTGTGGACCCCCATTTACATCTCATGGACCCCCAATTTTTTTTTCATTGACGTGGACTTTGGACCATGCAAGTCTTTATCGACCACCGGAGGTCGACAAATACTACTTTGGGAATCACTGGTCTCTATAATAAATATAAAGTTTTATAATATATTTTGAAATCATGAAAATAGGTTATAAAACTTTATATTGTATAAAGCGTTATAAGTTTAAAAATGGAATTCAAACGGTTTTTCTTGTTTCATCGCAAATGTGCAAAGTTCAAACCCTCATTTAAAACAAAGTTTAACGTTCGATAGCTTTAATTAGTAAATTAAATAGTTTTTAAAATAGTCATAGGATTTAACTAAAATCTCTTGATGGAAGTTCATTTTAAATAATAATTAAATAAAACGATGTTGAAATAATAATTTGTCTCGTATATATAAATATACACAAATACACCCCTGATAAATCTGTCGGTGCCAGTGAGCCTGGCGAAACCGGTCGCTGTCGAAATAAAGACAGATGTGATAGTTATAAAAACATTGTTTTATTTAATTATTACTTAACTTATTGAAAGTAAAGGCATTAACACTGTGGAATTCCATAGTAATATACTTTGGGAATTAAAAAAAAACTTTGTTTAAACCACTTTTTAATAAAAAATATTAAAATATACGACATGTTTCGGAGGATACCTCCATCTTCAGGTGTAAATATATAACAAAAACTAAACAAATAAAATAAAATTTATTATTTTCTATATAAATTATGTCTTTTCAAATGAATGTTCTTTCTAAATTATATTATCATCATGTATTATTATTATTTAATATTATTAATTAGTTCTTACTGTTAAAAAAAATTGTTTGTACCTACTTATAACAAATAGCCCAGGTTAATTTTTAAATTGAATTATTGTATCGAATTTTAAATGCGTTTTTTATTAGTCTTTCTTTGTTTAACATTTTGAATGTTCTCCCATTGCGGATAAATGATTTATTTTTATTTTTTATAAGGATTAATTGTATCTCAATAGAGACGTAGATGTAAATTGTTTTCTGGGAACAGAATGTGGTGACCGAGGCGCTTACAGGACTTTTGACCTGTCATTTGTTGGGTTGAGCGATCGCTTTATGTTTAACAACATTCCCCATTCCGCCTTTCTTATGACTACCACGTCTGACAAATATATTTTTGTAACCTTTTTGTTATATTTTTACACCTTAAGATGTATCCTCCGAAAAATGTCGTGTATTTTAATATTTTTTTAATTAAAAAGTGGTTTAAACAAAGATTTTTAATTCCCAAAGTAAATTATTATTAAATTTGAATAGTGTTATTCCCCAGAGACATACAATGAAACATACAATGCACAAGATTATAATCACAAAAAGCATACCATAACAGTCTGACCAACACTACAAAGACTTCAAATTACCTGACATTAAATAATAAATTGCAACTCCCCATAAGAAACCTAACCACGTACTAAGACAAGGTTACAAATAGGCATAAAAGGACATCAACATACAAAAAAGGCAAAACCAAGTAGTTCCAAAGAAAAAAAACACATTCCAATGATATTAGAAATATCTTGATGAAATTTTTAAGAAAAATTAATTCTCTTCTTCTCAGTCGTATAATGGTTTAACAGAAAACAAAATATGAAGATGGATAATGGCTTTTTTGATAATATGAAATAAACGCTTGCCTCAAATCATCTACTATATGGCGCTATGTGTTATCACCATGACGATCAACAGATCATAAGGCCAATCCTTGGGTGTTTGTGGCCTGAATCTAGAAAATGAATGTTTCTCACGCGGTCAATTTTACGTAGTATGTTCACGTGTCCGCAAACCATCCGCCTTTTTCGTTCTCGCACCTGACTACACCTGAAAATTGTCGTATATCACAAGATGCTTCAATGACGGTAATCGACCTGAGTGCAATCTATCCAGCAAATATAATAGTTTAACAGAAGGTAGTGCAACAATGCTAGGCGAATCATTTCGATTCGCTTCAATAAAGCAAATCCCTTGCTGCCATGTGAATTACATTCATATCAATTTAATTCAAAAGCTATTCATTTTGATTTTTGCACATTTATTGAACTTAATTCCTTTCGAGTATTCGTTTTAACTTAATAAATAACTGAATTTTATTCAACTAATAAGTTAACACAACATTTATTGATTCTGAGTGTGATATAAATACATACATTTATATATATAAAATGAGGTACCCAGAATGTTCTATTAATGATGAAATAATTGCACAGTTATACACATAACACTGTTGAAATGAAATTACACGTTCTTCTTCCATATCTAATTTGCGGCATTAGGAAAGTTTTACTTCAGAAATACGTGACTAGAACAAAGGGACGAACTCAGAGATAGTCTCGTATTTTTACCTTAACACAGAAGTAACATAATGTTACTAAAACAAACACTCATCGTAAGCGGTTTTAATATTCGCGATTCAAAATTTCGTTTAAATCGAATTCCAACGAAACAATTGAACTACGTTTATTTGAATCTTTTTCTTCTTCAAGTGCCCTGTCGGGTCCCCGCGACGTTGGCGATCACCTCGGCGAACCTGTCCCTGTCTTGCGCCGCTCGGAGCAGCTCCTCCATACTTCGGATCCCGGTCCACTCCTACACGTTTCGCAGCCAGGACATCTGTCTCCTACCGAGCCCTTCTTCCGTCCTCCAATTTTCCCCTCCATTATCAGTTGGAGAAGGTAGTACTTTTCCCCATGCAGTACATAACCCAGATGTGAAATCTCTCGAAGCTTGGTAGTTCACAACAGCTCCCTGTCAACTCTAGCTCGCCTCAGGACTTCTGTATTGGTACCCATGTCTGTCCAGGGAATTCTGAGCATTCGGCGATAAAGCCACATTTCAAATGCTTCCAGTCTGTTAATTGAGTCGAGTTTTTATGTCCACGTTTTACATCCATACAATAAAATAGACTACACATTGCATTTGATCATTCTCTGGCGGAGTTTCAAATTAATGTTATCATTACAGAAGAGTGATTTCATTTTATTAAATGCCTAATTCCTTAACCATCAACAACTATTTTAGGCGTACAGAAACAAAGACGGCAATGTCAAGCAAAATACAAAAATGAGTTAAATATTCAGTTTGATAGAGAAAATTTATTACAGTCTGAGAGTACATTTGGTTTGAAACAAATCCGCCATTAAAACATACATTTTCGACTTTTTTAAAATCAGATTGGAAATAAACCCGGTAGGGTCAACAAAATTTTAGAACGAAAGCTACAGTTACTAAGTGAACCAATCAGAATGCGAGTAATTGCATTTTTCAAGATGGCGTCCCATACAAATATCGTTCGTATGAAAAGGTGTTGATAACAAACATGGCAATGTCCTGCTGCATTCAAAACAAAACCGGCAGTTTCAGAAAATTTGTAACAAAAAACGCAATCATCATCAGCCGTGTCATCCACTGTTGAATGTAGGCCTCTCCCAAAGCACGCCATCGTCCTCTGCTGCCATCCATCTATGTCCAGCAATCCTCTTCAGATCGTCAGTCCATCGGGCATATCAATTATATGAACAAAATGTCAATTATAAAATAGCAGTTATCTTGGAAAAAAAACTACGGGTATAAATAAAATTTACTCAAATTATAGCTGCATGCTATGTTTCAATATTTAAAGATTGTTGCATCGTATAACCTTAAAAAGGTTTAAATTAAAACATTTTTCATTGTTCACCAACAATTTGATGATGCTGACATTGCCGTTTTTGTTTCTATATGCCTCATTTGTAATGTCTGTTGAGATAATAGACTCATTTCATTTGATTTGATTAATACATAAATTAAAGAAAATTTAAGAGCTTAATCAATAGCGTGACGATTTCAATTAAAATAATTTGACAAAGCTGTTCAGTCTGACAGACAGCAAGAGAGTCGCTAACCGGAACACTTTAGTATGGCTGTACTCTAAGGTATAGTCAGATTACACGATTTTGTCATTCACGCAGTTTAAATCTTTGTTTCAGCTATTTTTATTCTCGGAGAGTCCAACACAGCTACCTCCCTAGAGAATTATAGAATATTCACTGTTTTTGGGTTTCCTAAGAGTGCGGCCACCTTTGTTTGGTTGTATATAATTTGGCCTTCCTAATTCACTAGTTAAATGCAAAATTCAAAGGGTAAAAACGGTGGCGTGGAATTGTTTAATTTGTGTTCTGGTATAAATAAATTATTCTCTTAATTATATTCGGGTGCAAATAAATGTTTAACTTTATGACTATTTTAGGATAAGGGCAATAAAAGTAATATCCGTAAAGTTACTTTAAATTAACAGGAAGTTATTAACATATTTGAATACGCACAACATTTAAATTTTACTACCTAATACAGAGGGTCCTAAACTTTTCCACACGTAGACCGACCTGAAATTGAATTTTACAAAATCAATAGGTCAAACGAACAAATCATCACGCCGTTTCTCCCCAGGGGTAGGCAGAGAGAATAAACCGCCACGCTACTCTACACGACACACGTCGTTTTTTTTTCGATGCGTCATCTTTAAAATAGTCTCCTTCGGTCTGTTACGCAGTAAGGGCGTGTTTTAGGTTTTTATTGTGTAGCTGCTACCTGCTCGTGGCCTTGAGACAAAATAAAACGGTTTCTTTATCCCTCTGACAACAATGGTAGAAACGTGTCCGTTGGAACAACATATGCGGAGTTGTATACTTTTTCAATATCATTTGAAAAAAAAGCGACAGAAGCTACGAAGGATACTTGCGAGATTTGCGGTGACATATTGGATGTCAGGAAATGCCAACGATGGTTCAAAAATTTTTAAATCTGGTGATGTGTATTTGGAAACTGAGCCTCAAAGTGGACGACCATTAGACCGGCTAGATTCCTCCACATTCATACACCGTTCATCACGCCGTTTCCCCGCAGGGGTAGGCAGAGAGAATGGACCGCAACACTACTCTATCCTGACACACCTCTTTAGCTTCCTCCACATTCATACAACGTTCATCACGTAGTTTCGCTGCAGGGGTAGGCAGAGAGAATGAACCGCCACATTAATCTATCCTGAAACACCTCTCTAGATTTCTTCACATTCATACAACGTTCATCACGCCGTTTCCCCGCAGGGGTAGGCAGAGAGAATGGATCGCCAGACTACTCCATCCTCAAAACACCTCTTTTAATTTCTCCACATTCATACAACGTTCATCACCCCGTTTCCCCGCAGGAATAGGCAGAGAGAATGTCCAACCTCCACACTACTCTACCCTGACATACCTCTCTAGATTCCTCCACATTCATACACCGTTCATCACGCCGTTTCCCGCAGGAATAGGCAGAGAGAATGTACCTCCACACTACTCTACCCTGACACACCTCTGTAGATTCCTCCACATTCATAAACCGTTCATCACGCCGTTTCCCCGCAGGGGAAGGCATAGAGAATGAACCGCAACACTACTATAATCCTGACACACCTCTCTAGATTTCTCCACATTTATACAACCAGTCATACACGCACGTCGATTCATCCGACTTCTAACATGACCAACCATTAAAATTGGATTAATTTGGTAATGCCTTGTTTCCTCGGTCTATCTCGACTCCGTACTCCATTTACATCGTTAACGTATACTTTCTTAATCATTATTTTTCCATCCATGTGCTTCATATGTCCGAACCAACTCATCATCATCATCAGCCGTCTGTCATCCACCATGTCCAGCAATCCTCTTATCATTATCATCATGTAGTATTATTATTTAATATTATTTATTAGTTCTTAAAGGCTTGGCCACACTGTTTGAAACAAACTCTCCACAAGGGCGATCTTGGTGGAGAACTGTGGAGCCCGCGGTTGGTGTAGCGTCCACACTTGGTTTTAAACAAGCTCTCCACACGTGGAATGCGTGTTTAAACGTGCGTCCGTCCACAATGTTTGTTGAAGGTCAAACGAATTTTGGTTTCAAACAAGTGTCTACACAGTTTTAAACCGCCGGTGGAGACCGATGTGGAGAGCTTGTTTAAAACAGTGTGGCCCACCTTTTACTGATAAAATAATATAATTAAAAGTACTTATAACAAATAGCCCAGGTTAATTTTAAATGCGTTTTTACATGAATCTTTCCTTGTTTAGTTTTTATTATATTTTACACCTGAAGATGGAGGTATCCCCCGAAACATGTCGTGTTTTTTTAAAATATATTTTTTAATAATTGGTGGATTAAACTAAGTTATTTTCAATTTCCTAAGAAAATGATTTCCCAAGAAGAAAGAACGTTGTATGATACAATACCAAACGATGAAATAAGAAAGAAATGTAAGGCAGATGACTGCATCATGGATAAAATAAAGGGATCCCTGAGATGGTTTAGACATACTCGTATGGAACGAATGGATGAGAGTAGAATCGTTAAAAAGTTGTACACAAGCAGCGTGAGTGGAAAAAGAAGCCGAGAACGACCGAGGAAAACATGGCATGACCAAATTTATCAATTACTAAAAGGCGGCCACATTCGATGTCGGAATAATCGACGTGCGTGCATGGTGTGATGTATGAATGTAGAGGAATCCCGAGAGGTATGCCAGGACAGAGCATTTATGCGATCCATCCTCTCTGCCTACCCCTGCGGGGAAATGGCGTGTTGGTAAGTTACTTAGTTAGTTATTATTTTAAATATATTTGCTTAATATTTCAAAAGGTAATCCCATATCGCAGTAACTTTGATCTTTTTCAATTTGCGCAGTTCGAATTTTTCATACAAGGGAAATTCTCTAAGGGACTGACTTTGGTTTGGCCATGAATATTTTAATTCTTATATACACTCCTTGAGATTGGAATTCGTTTCCACGAACCGGGATACGTTAAAATCGTTGAGAAAATCTCACACGATCTTTGGTTTATATTCCATTATATATTACCATACCTTAAATCTAAAGATAGTGCTTAATTCTTCTATTTCTTGTTTCCCTTATTGTTGATCTTGCGATCTGTTTATACATTCGTTCATTTCTCGGCGTTACAGTAGACGCTCTCTTAACCCTTAACGTACCGTGTTCAAAACAAAACGCTCGCTTCCATGTGGTCAATTCAGTTTACTTTATCTAAATATCAAGCATATGACTCGATGAATCAAAATTTAATTTATGTCATCTTGTAGGGAATTTCATTAGGAATAGATCGATACCTATAACATACATGGATTATTTGAAAAACATATCATTATTAATTTTTTTCTGGAACCATGCGATTTCTGATATGGAATGCGTCACAGCATATGAGCAACTGACACCAAGTATGAACTTGTCTCGCCCCGCCGCGCCGCGCCGCGGCCGTGGCGCTATAATTTTACGTATGATAAAGGCACCCAGGCAAAATGTATAGTACGTTCAAGACAACGAGTACGTATTAATATTTGTCCCTTTTGGTAAAGTGTTAATATTTTCACAGTTCTGATATTATTAAGTTGCGTGCTGCGTTTCCGTCCACAGTCGGTATTATTACGTACCTATGAGAAAGGCCAAACATATAATTTATAATACGTTCAAAACAGCGAGTAAGTATTTGTCACTTTTGATAAAGTTGTAAATATTAGCAAAACAAATTCTACCTTAACACGAATGAAGGTGAGGGCAGTCTTAAAAATTTTTTTTTTTTGGGATGAAGGAAGTAATTTTTTGCTTTTTTTTTATTACGAAATATTGAGAACACTTCAATGGAGGATTACAATTTTTTTTATAATATTATGGTCCATAGGTTTTAAGAAAATCAACTTTAAATTGGCAGTGGAAACTCAATTGACCACATGGCAACGCGACGGTTAACCGGCCTTGGCGGGACCAACCCAGGGCCGGATAACGAAAATGCCGGTTAAAGAGAAGGAAGTGAAAAACACATTTAAAAAAACAATTTCGAAAGGAAGAAAAAAAAAACATTTTTTTAAAAACACTAAAAAAACACAACTTTTATTCTGTATTAGAAACTTACACATTAAAAATTATTATAACATTTCACAAACTGTAAAAAATATGTACAGGAAAAAGCCACACATAACTCCAAAAAAAAAAAAAATAGGCCTATAATGGATTGAAAAATTCTGTTATTTTCTGCTGCTTCTTGTGTTGAATCGACTTTTGAGTATTCTCACGCCATTTCTTTATGAACATTACATCAACTGCAGTAGAATCCTTCTGCTGCTGAATGTACATCCCCGCCACCTGTAGAGCCTCTTTTCCTTCGTCGTGGCTAGCCGTGTTGTCTTCTTAGTACTCCTCACAGTCGACTTCCGACGCCAGACGTTCTAGTTGCTACTTGTCTCCTAGACTTCCTAAAAGAGGTAAGTTAAAGCTCCTCCATAACGGTCCTCCACTGACTTCTGTCTTTGGCCATCTCTCTCCATTCCTCAGCTCCTTCCATTTTCTCCCAATCTTCTTCCACGCAATCAGCCAATCTTTTTCTCGGTCTGCCTCTTGGTCTCTTTTCTCGGGGCACCCATCTGGATATAATTTGTAGTGTTCTACCCTCTGGCATTCTTTCCACATGGCCAGCCCACCGTAGGCGTTGAGACTTACAGAATATCACTACTGTTTCCTGATTAATCAGTTCGTCAAGTTCAAGGTTTCTTTTAATTCTGTAAGTCCCATCCTCCAGCGTGGGTCCAATTTTTTTTCTCAGATTATTAATTATTTTCGTTTCGACAAGTTAATTGTTAGTTAGAAAGTTTCAATCCTGGGATTGGTTTGCAGCAATTTCTTCTATTCTTCTCTTCCATTCTTCCCTGTCTTGTGCGGCTCTTTTGAAATCTGCATATGATGAGCAGCGCACATCCACCAACAGGTCCTCCAGGTACTATCGGCGTGGGCTTCCCCTAGAGTTTGTCCCCTCGGTCATACCCTCGATTATGGCATGCAAGAGGCCCTCCTGACGTATTACATAGCCGATCCATCTTGCACGCTTCGGACAAGGTCCTGAGCAGGTGCCTTCCTCCTTCGATTCTTTGAAGAACCTGCTCATTCGTGATGCGGTCTCTCCAGGAAATTCCTAATAGTCTTCTATAGAACCACATCTCAAAAGCCTCTAGTCTCCGTTTATCTCTTTCGGATAGGCACCATGTCTCGCAGCCGTACATCAAGATATTCCATACATAGGTCTTGATGAGGAGTATTCTCAGTTTTAGGTCTATATTATTTGATTATATTATTTTTGACCTTTTATTAAATGCAAGCCTAGCCTGATGTATACGGCTGTCGACCTCGCTCTTAGACTGACCGTCCCATGTTATTTTGCTCCCAATGTAGACAAACTCCTTGGTGTTATTTAGTGGAACTCCTGACATCACTACTCTCATCTGATGTTGCGTTCAGCCTACAGTCAGCAGCAGTTAGGTGTTATGATTTGTATTATTTTTTGTAGGTGTCATGGCCTTGGCAAACAACACATAAGATTTTCGCTGAAATATTCTTTCATCACTGAAACTATTAGATAAGAATGTTGTATCCATTAAAACCGCAAATATTCCGCCCGAACGCAGCTAAGGGGCCAATTTTCGAACAACGGGTTTGAGCAAAAATATAAAAACAAATTTATTATTTAAAACACATAAACAAGTGAAGCAATTCACACTGGCCATGTTTACCCTAACTGAAGCGAGAAACGCGAAGAAAGAAGACGCGAGGAACAAATCAACGTATTTTTAAAAATGGCAATACTGCCATTATATGTATAATATATTACTAAAGTCTTTTTTAACCACCCTACGTATTTGAACGTACGTGATACGTTCACTGTCACTGAACCATTCTGCTCTATCCCGTATCACGTACGCGCTTGAGAAAAAGTAATGTACCTAAAATGTACAAACTGTTAGGAATACGCGCGTGTGCCAACAACACTCGAGTACAAGTCTTCATAAATATGATAGTTTTACAAGGGGCAGGCGGAGTGTGCGGCATTTGACGTTTCGTAATTTAAGAAAATAAAATTAATATACAATTAAATTTCATTAATAAAAAACGAGGAAAACGTGGCACGATTAAATATTGAATGTCGGCCATGTGAGAAGTCAGAGAAATCGACGCGCGAATTTTGATGAAGCGAGAGAAATATGCCAGGAAACAAAAATGTGGCAGTCCATTCATTCTGACTACCCCTTCGAGGAGACCGCGTGATGGTTAGTTAGTTAGTTAGTTTTTTTTGTAAATTTATGTTAAACCAGTTGAACAATCGCGTTTCATATTATAATTTATAACAGAATTCTACAAAACAAACACTTCAACTCATCAAAAATCAATCAAAAATAGTGCAGGCGTCAAATGTTATAAATTTCAGAATTTCAAATGATCACACAAAAATTCCAAATAATTGTAATAATTTATTTTCAAGCTCTGAAGATAAGTTACAGCTCGTTCAATTTTTTCTGTACTGCTGCTTCTAGATATGCACAAGTAAAATAATATTGCGAGTTATTTATTTGCGGAGGATTTGATGATCCATCAAAATGTTTTAAAAAAATGACTCTTCATTTTTTGAAGTACCTGACTAAAATTCGAACCATTAAGAAGCCGATTCAAGGATGTTTTGTCACATGTTTCACGCAGTAAAAATCCAATCTGCCCATATCATAATCCTTAGCGCTGATACAGATGTTTTCATCCTGGTAATTTATTTCTGAAATAAGCTAGCACGTCTAGGTTGTTGAGGTCTATGGATCGACGGTTCCTATAAGAAGAAATATATTTCAGGATGTATTTGGCTTCTCAATCCCCTGGCGAAAACATTTGTCGTATTTTGCCAGCATTACATTCTCCAAGTGGTTGTGTTTCGACTAGCAGATTGGGCTCGAAAAAATGGTTTAAAAGCTGCATCGTTGGATTTTGTACAAAAAGCTCTAAAGCATTTAGGAAATCCATACCTAAGGGTCTAACAGTTAACAGAATTAGAAACCAATTGCGCCTATCTTTTCTCAAAAAATTAACTGCTGATGAACTTCGGTATAAATTAATTTCTCAAAATATCGGCTTGGGCTCAAATTTATTAAAATTAATTTGCACATCAGATGCTCTACATTTACATTTGTTAAGAGCTTCAGCACAAACATATGTATGGATAAAAACTTACCAAAATCCTATTCCAACCTATTGATTACACGACAACAGACAAAGCGACTATTGCCTGAATTGTTGATTCAGCCCTGTAAATGTACTTCAAATTGCCTAACAAAAGCATATCAATTCTTGCATAAAATTACAACTAAATTGTATTCGTTGTGCAAATGTATTGATAATGGCTGCCAAAATAAAAAAGGATTGATTATTTTTTTTTCTATGACTTATGTTAAAATTAGCTTTTTCGTATTAAATATTTATTTTTTATCAATAATTCTTGTATTTTTTTTAAACAATTTTTTTTCTTTTTTTAATTGTATCTCAATAGAGACGAAGACGCAAACTGGAAACTGAATATATGATCAAGGTGTTTACAGGACTTATGACCTGTCATTGGTTGGGTTAAGCGCACGCTTTATGTAATTACAACATTCCCCATTCCACCATTGTTATTATGATCATGCATGATACATTTTTTTTTTGGAAGTTGTATATATACCTACTCCAAATCTATACCTATCTTCACGTGTCAGTTCCAGTCAACCATCTATGTAGATTTGATTGTACTAATTAATTTTTTAAGATTAATCTATACAATCCACCCACTAACGCCATCTATGGAGAATGATTGTTTAGCATTTAGCAAACTACTTTATTAACACAATGCGAAGAGGCTACCGCCTCCTAGCGCACTGTTTTAGAAGTCGCCTGGAGTATCACTCCTATCTTATACGCCAAAGAATTGACCAGAATAATTACAAATATTTGTGAAATGTATACTTATATCTGTATACGAATCCTGGATTTTCACCTGTGGGTGGTTAATTCAAATTTTTAATTGTATCTCAATAGAGACGAAGACGCAAACTGGAAACTGAATATATGATCAAGGTGTTTACAGGACTTATGACCTGTCATTGGTTGGGTTAAGCGCACGCTTTATGTAATTACAACATTCCCCATTCCACCATTGTTATTATGATCATGCATGATACATTTTTTTTTGGAAGTTGTATATATACTCCAAATCCATACCTATCTTCACGTGTCAGTTCCAGTCAACCATCTATGTAGATTTGATTGTACTAATTAATTTTTTAAGATTAATCTATACAATCCACCCACTAACGCCATCTATGGAGAATGATTGTTTTGGAGAATAATTTTTTTTCTATTTCAATTGACTAGCTATAAGTATCTTTTATCATAAAAAATAATTGGATATCGTCACTAAAACAATCATTAAAATAGTTTCAAAGCATTTTTTCAGTCCATTACTTGTTATCTTGGATGGGATATAAAAAAATTGAACCAACAAACCTCCTGGCAACATTCAGATTCATAATCTGCAAGCTTTTCTGCGTTCAAAACTATGAACAAAGTGCGGTCCTCATATTTTGCATACTCAATTCCCTCCAGCTCCCGGTCTATAAGGCATGAGGTGTTTGATGAATTTCCGCCTTGTTCTTTGTTCACTTCTCGAGTCGTAAAACCGCCCAAGGCGGCATTTCAAGCCATAAGTATTTTTAACACAATGTTGAAAAGTCCGAGTATTCTTACTTACAATGCTCAGAGCAAAACAAAGAGAGTATCGTTTGAGAGACAAATGCACAAGAACGTACGAATGAAAACCTCTGTTTTCTAGGAGTTTTATTATATTTTAGTATCAAAAGTTCTTACTTAAATAATAAATAAAAACGATATCTAAATATATCATTATTTTGTTCGAAACACTATGATACTTCAATATTAAAAACTGTTAAATTATATAACTTTATTTTTATTTATCAAAATTTTATTTTTATTTTTCGCGACAGCAGTTTCGTCAACCTATGTTGACGTCATCAGGTGTTACAATAATATATCAGCTATTAAATTTTCGTGATCTTTCGAACCTTTATGTGTATGTATTTGTTCTTATGTCAGTTTGAATAATTTTTTTTATGTAATTTTGAAGTTCTCGCTGGAGTTGAGTTACGTAGGTACCTAATTAAAGTTAATTAAAATAACGTTTATTTATTTATTTATTGTAGGGTAACATACAGAGATTATTGATGTTGTTGATTGAAATTTATTGGTAGAAGTTCATTGTAAATAATAAAAAAAAAAATTTAAGAATTTTTCTACGTTTATTTTTAGTGTAAAATCTACTTATTAATTTTCGTCTTCAACCGGTTTCGGCAGCTCGCTGCCATCTTCTGGTCATGGCAGCGAGTATCACCAGAAGATGGCAGCGAACTGCCGAAACCGGTCGAAGACGAAAATTAAAAAGTAGATTTTACACTAAAAATAAACATAGAAAAATTCTTAAATTTTTATTTATTTTTATTTTCATTATATACAGAGATTGTTAATACAAATGCAAATGAACAAATTAACAGTTGAATAAAGACATAGAAGGTTACCTGCCGCTTACCCGAAGCTGTTATAGGACGCAGCAGCGCCCCTTCGTCAGTTTCGCTCAAGCAATCTCTATACCCGCCCCCCATCCACGCAGGAATTACATTAGCTGGAGAATGCACCGTTAAATAATAATAATAACTAACTAACTAACCATCACGTCGTCTCACCGAAGGGGTAGGCAGTAAGAGTGGACTGCCACATTTTAACCGATGTGGCACTCCATCCATCTCTTTTCTCCCCCGCAAGAGACGCGGTGTGATGGGTTGCGAACCTCATCGCCACCAATAGGCATTTCCCGCGCACATTTCGATCGTCCAACGTTCACAAAATAAATCTAAAAAAAAATAAAAAAATAGGGAATTAAAATAAAATAACAAATAATAATATAATAATAATAATAAACCAAAAAAATAACTGCAATAATAATGATAATAATAAAAATAATAATAAAAACAATAATGATGAATGGATCATTAAGATGGTTTGGGCACATGGAAAAAATGAATGAAGAAAGAATGGTAAAAAATATATATGTTAACGTTGTAAATGGAACTAGAAATAGAGGAAGACCGAGGAAAACGTGGCACGATCAAATAAATCAAACATTGCATGTCGGCCAGTTAGAGTGCGTGCATGACACGATACATGAATGTTGAGGAAGCGAGACAAATATGTCAGGAAAGAAAAGTGTGGCAGTCCATTCTTTCTGCCTAACCCTTTGGGGAGACGGCGTGATAGTAAGTTAGTTTTTTTTCTATAAAAACAGTAATTGGAAGGAACAATTACACATAAAATTATTATTATTATATAATTAGAATTGGTTTTTATTATTATTATTTATTTATTAGTTATTCATCTTTTCTTAAGATTAAAATCAAATAAATGCGGTAGAAATGATATCTCATTTAACAAAATGTTAAACATATAGGAATAAAAACTAAATAAAAACTGTGTATTTAACCACGGTTATTATAATTGAAGTTTCATCAGGGCATTATAATAACATTTATCATTATTTTATATCTATAAGCCTAAAATGTCTAACTACAAAGTGAGTGCTGTATACGAAAAATTAATATTTTTCATATGATAAAGCTCCAACCGCAGACAGTAGGAAATTTAATACGAAAAATGCGTTATGAAGAATATAGAAAATAATTAGAGCTTTATTGAAATGGTTGGCACGCATGACAGAATGAGGAAAACGTGGCACGAGTAAATCAATCAAATATTAAATCCCGGCGCGCATGGGGCGCAACATCTTCTTCTCTTCTTCTTCTTCCTCAGCCTATTCCCGTCCACGCCTGGATAAAGGCCTCCTCTATTCGCTTCCATGTCACTCTGTCATGTGCAGACTGCATCCAGGTTATTCCGACGTGCCTGTTCAAATCATCCTTCCACCATAGTTGCGGTCGCCCTGCACTTCTCTTTGCTGTCCACGGTCTCCAAGTCAGCTATTTAGAGTAGCCACCCGGTGGATGATGTCAGTGATCTTTGTTTTTTCACTCACCGTACCGTTTCTGACTCTGTCCCTTAGGCTGATTCCTAACATGGTTCTCCATGGGTCTTTGGGTCCCTCGTAGTTTCTCGGCAATTTGTTTAGTCAATGTAACAGTTTCAAGACCCACTAGCAGAACGCAGGCTTCATAGACTTTTCGAAGGAACATATAAGTTCGTAATATGGAATCATTTTGTATATATTTGAAAACAGAACAATTAATCATTTCGAATTTTTTTCTTCTGTTTGTGAGTAAATCGATTAACGATGTATTGGTTTTGATTTCTAAGCTCTTGAGAATTCAGATAAATCGAAATTATATTAATAAGTATTGTTCTAGCGAGTCTAGACGTGCAGACGAATTCGAAAATCATTCATCATTACAATAATTGCGTTTGAATTGGACGAAATTGGAATTGAAATGTGAGAGAAATGAAAATAATATACGTGAAAATAAATACCTATGTTATGTTGTATATATTATAATATTTTTGTGATATGTAAGTGCGTTAGATGTACGTTTCATCCTTCTTTTGCCAGTTCCATGGTTCGCTTCCATACATAAGGGTCGGTAGAAGAACACCATTGTGCACTGCCATTCTAGCTTTTTTTGGATAGGTTTTTGTTTGCGATGCCAACTTTAGGTGCACCATTCACTTTGTTGCCTGCCCCAACCCATCTTTCAATATTCCTCCCCACTCGCCCATCTCTTGTAAACATACTACCAAAATACACGAACTCATCTACTTGCTCCAAATTTTCAACATTCACGCTAATGTTGCAGACTGTCATGATTTCTTTTTTTTTTTAAATCATTACCTTGGACTTATTAACATTCATCATCAGATCATTTCGCATGCATAACTCATACATACAATTCACCAGGATTTGTAGTTCATGCTCGTTGTCTGCAAGTAGGACAGCGTCATCCGCATACAAGAGACAGCTTACTGACACTCCGCTCATTTTGGCACCTACATCCAACCCTTTCAGCTCTTTCATACACTTGTCGATATATAGAGTAAATAACCACGGGGACATTACGCAACCCTGTTTGACACTTATATTGAAATCAAAGCAGGCGGCTAGATCTCCATTTACTCTGACACTAGCAGTGCTTTCCGTGTATAGCGACTTAATTGCCGTGATCAGTTTTGTAATTATTCCGTATTCAAAGAGTATTTTCCACAAATTTACTCTTTTACCCTATTTACCATTTTATACAAGTGTTATTGTAATGTGATTTTTACTTAAAATGAATAAAAAAAATCTGTTTTCTAGAAGTTTTATGGGAATGACATGTTTAATTTTGCTAAGGGATTATGAAATGTAATATTTGAATGACATGTTTCGCCTTGCTAAGGTATGTTTAAAAATATCTTCTCTTCTCTTTGTCCTGTCACACCTCCGTGGTGCATAGGGCCTCAAGGAATCTTCTCCACCCGACTCTATCGCATGCCTGATGCTTAACATCGTCCCAAGTGAGACCTGCTGCCTTAACCTCGTCGTTCTTCTCCAGGTGGCTCTAGGTCTGCCTCGCTTTCTCTTTCCCCCCATAGGGGACCAGTCTAGTGCGCCCTGAGCGATGCAGGCTGGGTTCCGTCTCAGAGTGTGACCGATTCACTGCCATTTGCGCCTAGCGACTTGTTCTCTAATTGGTTTTTCACCTGCCATGGTCCAGAGAACGGCATTTGACACTGTTCGGGGCCAATAGATTTTGAATATTGAGCGAAGGCACCTATTTATAAACACCTAGAGTTTACCAATAACGTCTGAGGTAGATTTCCAAGTCTCACATCCGTACAGCAGTACGCTTTTAACGCTACTGCTGAATATTTGGAGTAAATATCTTAGCAAAGACAATCTGTGCACCATCTAAAAAGAACATTTTGCGCTAAATTATTTTTATTTTGTTATTTTATTTTATATAGTTGTATTTTATATTCTTTTTTTGAGGATGTTGGACGATCGAAGTGTGCGCGGGAGATGCCTATTGGTGGCGATGAGGTTCGCAACCCATCACATCGCGTCTCCCGCGGGGCGAAAAGAGAAGGATGGAGTGCCGCATCGGTTAAAATGTGGCAATCCATTATTTCTGCCTACCCTTTCGGGAGACGGCGTGATGGTTAGTTAGTTACAATTTGATTTTAGTTATCATATTGATTCTCATGACAGTGATATGTAGCTAATTTATCGCCATTTAATTGTCACGTGAATTCTACACCATATCAAAGACAGAAGTTTTATTATGTTTTATGTGAATGACATATTTCACTTATCTAAGGTATTATCAAATGTCAACTCGATGAAAAAACTAATTTCAATTATTGAAGTACAAATTAGGACCCGTTTTTGATACTGCTGACATAGTTTTATTCATAATCTGTTCTACGTTGGATCTGGTGTGAGGTTAGAACCAGGACAACAAAGAAAACAGAATAAAGAATAATGTTTTCTTGAAGACGATTTCAATTGATATCAATGAAAACAGGTCACGAACTGGGGAACAAGATAAATTATGATCGCATAAATCAAGTACTGAATTTTATCAAGGTGGTGCTTTGATAAATCCATTTCTGCTTGTATTTATATCAGTGCCGAACAAAAATAAATGAATGATTATGATAACGTTGGTACTTCCTATAAGCTCGTTAAATGAAGCGACTTTAATAAAATATAGATCAATTGTTGCTATATAGTGAACCCAATTCAACATCTTAATGCCTTATATTAATTTATTTAAAATATATTCCATAAATGCAGTAGCAAATAAGACTTGGACTTGGAACTTCTGGCTTACAGAGGTTCAGCTCATGTGGCTATTACTCTTACGTCTGATGGGAACATTGTTGGAAGGTGATTTGGTGGGTTGTTAGTTTATGCGGGGGCATGATTTGTGTGGCCCGGAGTGTTCCTCTAAAGAAGGATTGATTTTGGACGCTTGTAGCAGCTGGAGGTGTTGAAGTTGTAATTTGAGAGGTATTTTATTGTGGGGTTAGGGTGTGAAGGGAGTCCTATGTCGGAATTCCCGATTCTAGGTGCAGTTGTGTGATGCTGGTCCATGAAGGCACACCAAGCGATAAACGGACGGTCTTATTTTGCAGGATTTGAAGTTTTCGTATGTGACTCGAAGCTGCATAGCCCCAGATTGGGGCTGCATAATTGAAGATCGGCTTTTTGACCGTTTTGTATATCAGGAGTTTATTGTCGGTGCTTAGTTTACTGTTTCATGACAGTGATAGGTAGCTAAACTATTGCCATTTTATTGACACGTGAGTTCAACACCAGACTAATGACAGTATGATAATCACACTGTTATCGCCGGGAATCGAACCTGGGATATTCGGTGTGGCAGTAGGTACTCCCACTCTGTCGTGAATGTCGTCAATTTCATTTAATCTTAAGTGTGGCTGGATTTTCTGTTTATATGCGAATGTTCTGAATGGTTTTGTTAATTATAAAGGACAATGTTTGCAGACAGTTAAGATACCTTATACCTATCAGTGATCCCCAACCTTTTTATCGCCGCGGACCGGTCTTATTCTTCTTCTTCTTCCTCAGCCTATTCCTGTCCTGGACAAAGGCCTCCTCCATTCGCTTCCATGTCGCTCTGTCTTGTGCAGACTGCATCCAGATTATTCCGACGTGTCTGTTCAGATCATCCTTCCACCGTAGTTGCGGTCGCCCTGCACTTATCTTTGCCGTCCGCGGTCTCCAAGTCAGCAGTCTTCTTGTCCACTTTTCATCTGAACTTTGGCTACGAAACCTGCCCTTTGCCATTTTAGAGTCGCCACCCGGTGGATGATGTCAGTGACCTTTGTTTTTTTCTCTCACCGTATCATTTCTGACTCTGTCTCTTAGGCTTATTTCTAACATGGCTCTTTCCATGGCTCTTTGGGTCACTCGTAGTTTCTCGGCACTTTTGGACAATGTAACACTTTCAAGACTATAAGTACCAACTGGCAGAACACAGGCTTCATAGACTTTTCGTTTCAGGTTGATCGGTATTTTCCGGTTTTTAAGGATGTAACTCAGGTTTCCGAAAGCTGCCCAGCTTAGTCCAATTCTCCTTTTTAGCTCTACGGTTTGGTTATTTCGGCCCAATCGAATATTGTGTCCCAGGTAGGTATATTCTAGGACATTCTCAATTCTGTTGCCATCCATGTTGATTTCAAGCCTTTCCGAGCCCACCACCCTGGTCTTTCCCAGGGTGGACCGGTCAACGATGAATAATTTTACTTGTGTCTATTTTAGATTGTTTTTTGTACATACTCTACATTATTACTGTTAACATTTAAAACACTATTACAATATCATAATTTAATTTTATTCACTGTAAGTGTCGCGACAGCTGTTTCGCCAATCGATGTTGGCATCATCAGGTGTTACAATACACTAAAGTAACAAATGAAAAGACTTATTATTTAAAGGGCAAACTCGTACTAAATGGAGATCGAGTTATGTATTATATAATGTGAAAGGGGTATAATTAGGATTAAGGAGAAGGGTAATTAAACGGAAACATATCGAGTGAAAAGGGTATAATCAGGATTGAGGAGAGGGGAGATGTAACGGGAACATATCGAGCATGGGAATTGAATTTCAATTAAATTGTTAATTTATTATATATTTATTATTTTTGATGACTTTTATATTTAAAATTTTTTTAAATTGCTTATAGTTTAGTTTTTATTATTAATATGCCAAATTTTCATACAAATTTTCATTTAAGTTGTAATACAAAGTATAATTATTTTTATTTAAATGGAAATAATTTGAGGTTCCTTGGGCGGCCCAGTACCATTTGATTCACGGACCGGTACCGGTCCGCGGACCGGGGGTTGGGGACCACTGCCTTACATGATTAAATTCCTGATATATTCGTCGTATCCAGGAGTGTTACTTCAATTTAGGAATACGTATATAGATTTATTAATGTCTATCAAAACCGTAATTAATACGGTAAGCGTAAGTCAAATAGCATAAATTCACATCAAAGACCTCTGTTTTAGTACAAATATTATCAGGATTAATGCGAGATTATGTTTCAACGAAATTGTATTAGACAACTGACATCTGATAATGTGATATTCCCGTTCAAGATGTACTAGATTTGGAATAGCAATAGTTCATGCAATACAACTAACTAGTTAGAGCAAGTAGTTGAGTTCGTGTATTTAGGTAGTATGCTTACAAGAGATGAGCGAGTGGAAAGGGATATTGAAAGAAGGGTTGGGACAGCAACAAAGTGAATGGTGCACTTAAAGTTGTCATCGCAAACAAAAACCTATCCAAAAAAGGTAGAATGGCAGTGCACAATGGTGTTCTTCTACCGACCCTTATGTATGGAAGCGAAGCATGGAACTGGCAAAAGAAGGATGAAATTAGAATAAATGCAGTAGAAATGAGATCTCTTAGACGAATGTGTTCATACTCTGTGTATGATAGAGTGTCTAATGAAAATATAAGAAATGAATGCGGTGTGAATGATGGTGTCATGAACAAAATAATGAAAGGATCATTAAAATGGTTTGGACATATGGAAAGAATGAATGAAGAAAGAATGGTAAAAAAATTATATGTTAATGATGTAAATGGAACCAGAAATAGAGGAAGACCGAGGAAAACGTGGCATGATCAAATAAATCAAATATTGAATGTCGGCCATGTGAGGAGTCAGAGAAATCGATGCGCGTGCATGAAACGATGTATGAATGTTGAGGAAGTGGGAGAAATATGTCGGGAAAGAAAAGTGTGGCAGTCCATTCTTTCGGCCTACCCCTTCGGAGAGACGGCGTGATGGTTAGTTAGTTAGTTAGTTTACAACTACTCCTTTCTTCAACATTCATACATCGTGTCATGCACGCGGGTCGATTTCTCTGACGCCTCACGTGGCCGATATTATATTGGATGTTTTTTTTTAGAGGTATACAATACATATTCAAAATGACCAAGAACACATTAAAATAATGTTAATGTCTATGATAATGGCTTTATTTAATAGATAATTTAATGCCATTATTGTTTAAACATGATTTCGGGCATATGAGCGCCACGGCTAGCTCGAATGAAGCGCAATCGTGAAATCCAGTTATCGAAAATTGTCGTCCTGTTCCTGTGATGCATAAGTCCAACTGTCTCGCCATCTTTTAGGTGGTCTTCCTGCAGGTCGGGTTCCTGTTGGTACTTTATTTGCGGCTATATTTATCACTCTTTCAGAACATCCTCTTTCCACATGATCTCTCCAGTAGTGTCTTCTCAGTCTTCCCCAACGCACGACATCTTCTACATTGTAGATCTTTCTTTTTTCAGAATGTCTTATTCTGTCTCGGAGTGTCGTTCCCGCAACGGATCGCAGAGTCTTCATTTCTGTGGTTCTGATGGTTTCAGATCTCGTTTCTATTCCATATGTCATTATAGGACGTACGTACGCATGTCATGTAGATTCGAATTTTGCTCTCTTTTAGCATATTTTAATTTTTACAAACAGCATTCGTCAAGCAGCCAGCCACAACGGCGGCCCTGTTTGTTAGTTAACTTACTTCTCCGTAGAGGTCACTGCTTCTTGATACATCAAAACCCAAGTACTTGAAATGCATAACTTGTTCAATTATTTTATTATCTAATGAAAGCTTGCATCGTACTGGTTGTCTTGACGTAACCATGCTCTTTGTATTGCCTATGGAAATTTTCGCGTTGAATCTTTTCATGTTGAATGGTGGAAAATATAGAAATAATATTTGAATTAATAACGAACGAGCAGCCTCTAGGATAAATAGATTTTGTTATATATATATAATAAAAAATATGTCTACTTAAGTACCGAAATGCGTAAAAGTGGGGAAATACACGTTTTCGGGTAATATCAAATTCCCCAGAAAACATCATTTTATTTGGGGATTCCTTCAGGAAAACAAGTTCTTCTTTTCCAATTTGCGGTTACCTGTTCTTATAAATTGAAACACGAACTCCGAGTTATTTTGATATTGGTAAAGTGAGAATGATCGAAGGACGGAAATTTCTTTGAGTCGAAATCAAATTTGGATTTATACCCAGGACACATATTGCGCTTGTGTGTTTGAAAATACGCGTTAATGGTTAAGCAAAGTGAAACATGTCATGCTAATAAAATAAAACAAATTTTCTAGAAAACATGAGTGAAATATGGAACTAGTAAAAGAAATATGGGAATAGAATAAATCCAATAGAAATGAGATCTCTTAGGTAAATGTGTGATAAATGGGTAAATGATATATTCTTCTTCTTCTTCAAGTGCCCTGTCGGGTCCCCCCAACGGCGTTGGTTGGCGATCACCTCGGCGAACCTGTCTCTTTCCTGCGCCGCTCGGAACAGCTCCTGCACACTTCGAATGCCGGTCCACTCCCTCACGTTTCGCAGCCAGGACATTTGTCTCCTTCCTCAATTTTCCCCACCAATATCAGTTGGAGAAGGTGTTACTTTTCCCCACGCAGTATATGACCCAGATGTGAGATCTTTCGAACCTTGATAGTTGATAACAGTTCCCTGTCAACTCTAGCTCGCCACAAGACTTCGGTATTGGTGTCTGTCCAGGGAGCTCTGAGCATTCGGCGATGGAGCCACATTTCAAATGCTTCCAGTCTGTTTATTGAGTTAACTTTCAAGGTCCAAGTTTCACACCCGTATAATAAAATAGACCACACATAGCATTTGATCATTCTCTGGCGGAGTTTCAAGTTTACGTTATCATCGCAGAAGAGTGATTTCATTTTATTAAACGTAGCTCTTGCTGCTTAATTCTGCATTTTATCTCTACATCTGGGTCAAGAGATTTTGATAAAGAATAAAAGATATTCAATGACATTACATACAAAATATAATTTTGACCGTGGCTTCGCTGCAGGTAGTTTATCCTGGTGGTCAAAGCTTTTTCAATAGGGACGCTCGAACTCGAACATCATATAGCGCCCATTTTGGTTAAGCGATAGTTGTAAAATTTGGCAAGAATTCTTCTTAAGTCTTAAATTTTTTACCATAAATACTACACGTTTCAACAACGCGTTGAAAATATTAAAATTAATTATCAAAGTCGGTACTTTGTTCGCCAATTTATAGCATTCATGGCCGTCCTGCAGAGTCCATAATACGTCGTTGAATATTTGAGAAAATTAGATCGGTGGTCGATGAGGCGATGCCTGTATGTCTGAGATACGCGCGATGAAAAAATGAGGCAATATCAATTAGACAGAAAACTTACTAACTAACCATCACGCCATTTCCCCGGAGGGGTAGGCAGAGAGGATAGATCGCCACAATGCTCTGTCCTGGCATACCTCTCGGGCTTCCTCTACATTCATATATCGTACCATGCACGCACGTCGATTATTCCGAATTCGAATGTGGCCGCCTTTTAGTAATTGATTAATTTGGTCATGCCACGTTTTCCTCGATCATCCTCGGTTTTTTTTTCTACTCACGCTGCTTGTGAACAACTTTTTAACCATTCTACTCTCATCCATTCGTTCCATATGTCCAAACCATCTCAGAGATCCTTTTTTAATTTTATTCATGATGTAGTCATCTGCCTTACATTTCTTTCTTGTTTCATCGTTCGGTATTCTATCATACAACGTTTTTCCGCACATTCTTCTTAGTGATCTCATTTCAACGGCGTTTATCCTGCTTTCATCATTCTTTTGCCAGCTCCAAGCTTCACTTCCATACATGAGGGTTGACACTAGACTTCTGTTAGACAGGTTGTTTTATTTCAGAGTTCGACCGCTTTAATGAATGAATCCATTATAAATATTTGAAATAAAATAGGATATACTCGTATGATCTTACGTAAAATATTTAATTATTTTTGTAAAAATATCAAAAGCAAATTTTAATGTATAAATTAATAGAACTAATTACAACGCCGTGAATCTTTTCAAATATAATCATTTTTACTTTTTTGTTTGACCGTATCATACAGGGTGTACCTTTTCATCTGTCTGAAAATAAAGGACACCCTAATTATATTACCGTCATTAATTATTCAACGCCCCGTATGTCGCCCTGTTTTAATTACTGCTTTAATGACGTCACGATGGAAAAATAAAAGAGAATCAAAATCGGATTTGTTATTTAAATTTCCGAATTATATAAAAAAATTAGACTATTTACGAGATAAAACAAAATGTTTAACTAACTAACCTTCAAGCTACCTCTCCGAAGGGATAGGCAGAAATAATAAGCCGCCACACAGTCAATAAATATGTATGATAGAGTGACAAAAAATTTCTGAGGTATCTCTACATGAAGGAGTATGGTAGCTATCCATGGCTCTATCCCACAGCGTTTCTTTTGGGAATGTTGGGGTCTAATTCTCTGCAGCTTCGAAGAGACGGGTCTCTCATAACCCATTTCTTTAGACTAATTAGAGGATATTTTGAAAACTAAGCTGTGCTGGAGGGTGTAGGACTTTTTCTTCCCGACAGATATCCCGATTGTTTTACCTTCCCGCCGCCATAACCAACCTGACTCTGGTGGGAAGAGCAATCAATCTGCTGAACGCGGTTTCCTCGGAGATCGACGTCTTTCATATCAGTTAAAGTACGTTCAGAAGGCAAATACTCTTAATTCTGGAGAGTATCCTGTCTTCCTAATGTTGAACCATCTCTCATGCGTTTCTGGTAGTATACTATAGGTACACAATATATTATTTTACCTGTTCTCAATAGATGCCTTAAAAATTAATTTTGTAATATCTGTTGATGAAATAAACTGATTTGATTTGAAAAAGAAAATATGAGAAATAAATGCAGTCCGAATGAAACGTTATGAATAGAATAATGAAAGGATCATTAAGATGGTTAGGGCATATAGAAATAATAAATAAAAAAAGAATATTAAAAAAGTATATGTTAACGATGTAAATTGAATTAGAAATAGAGGAAGACCGAGGAAAACGTGGTAAAACTAACAAACTAACTAACCATCACGCCGTCTCGTATCCTTGAAGGGGTAGGCAGAAAGAATGCACCGCCACACTGTTCTTTCATGACATAATTCTCTCGCTTCCACAACATTCATACATCGTGCCATGCACGCACATCAATATTTCCGACTCTTCACGTGGCCGACAATCTATATTTGATTAAATTTATCGTGTCACGTTTTCCACGGTCTTCTTCTATTTCTAGTTTCGTTTACATCGTTAAAATACACTTTTTATCATTCTTTTTTCATTTATTCTTTCTATGTGTCCAAACCATATTAATGACCCGTTCATTATTTTATTTATAACACTTTCATTTGCAATGTATTTATTTCTTATATTTTCATTCGATACTATATCATACACAGATTTTTCATATATTCGTCTAAGGGATCTAATTTCTACAGCATTTGTTCTACTTTCATCCTACTTTCGTCAGTTACATGCTTCACTTCCATACATAAGGGTCGGTATAAGAACATCATTACCAATATACCTTTCCATGTGTCCAAACTATCTTAATGATCCTTTCATTATTTTGTTCATGACACTTTCATTTGCACTGTATTCAATTATTATGTTTTCATTCGATCCTCTATCATACACAGATTTTATACTCATTCGTTTAAGAGATCTCATTTCTACTGTATTTATTCTGCTTTCATCCTTCTTTTGCTCGTTCCAAGCTTCCATTCATAACACATCCGTACAAGAACACCATTGTTCACTGCCATTTTAGCTTTTTTGGATATGCTTTTGTTTTAATGATCCTTTAATTATTTTGTTCATAACACTTCTCAAATCGCACTGCATTCACCAATTTTCTATTATTTTTTATAACCAACAAACTAACCATTACGCCGTTTTTTCCGGAGGGGTAGGCAGAGAGGATGGATCGCCACATTGTTCTATCCTGACATAATTCTCGCGCCTCTTCTACATTCACACATCGTGACATGCTCGCTCGTCGATTGATTCTACTTCGAACATGGCCGCTTTTCAGTAATTGATTAATTTGGTCATGGTATGTCTTCCTTGGCCTTCCTCGACTTCTTTTCCCATTCACACTACTTGTATAAATCTTTTTACCATTATTTCCTCAGTCATTCGTTCCATATGTCCAAACCATCTTAGTGACCCTTTCTTGATTTTATTTATCACGTATTCATCCGCCTTACATTCCTTTCTTACTTCATCAAAAGATATTCAATCATATATTGTTTTTCCGCACATTTATCCTGCTTTATTTATTTAGACTAATATAAGGGAAGTGTGACCTAAAGAGCCATGGAAAGAGCCATGTTAGGGATAAGCCTAAGAGACAGAGTCAGAAACGATACAGTGAGGGAAAAAACAAAGGTCACTGACATTATCTACCGGGTGGCGTCTCTAAAACGGCAATGGGCAGGTCACGTAGCCAGAAACTCAGACGAAAAATGGAAAAGAAGGCTGCTGACTTGGAGACCGTGGACGGCAAAGAGAAGTGTAGGGCGACCGCAACTACGGTGGAAAGATGATCTGAACAGACATGTCGGAATAACCTGGATGCAGTCTGCACAAGACAGAGTGACATGGAAGCAAATGGAGCAGGTCTTTGTCCAGGAGTGGACAGGAATAGACTGAGGAAGGAGAAGGAAGAATATTACATTAATATAAATAACAATTGTAACAATTTGTCAGACATGGTCATAAGAAATGTGGAATGGGGAATGTTGTAATTACATAAAGCGTGCGCTTAACCCAACCAATGACAGGTCATAAGTCCTGTAAATACCTTGATCAACCATATTCAGTTTCCAATTTGCATCTTCGTCTCTATTGAGATACAATTAAATCATGAACAATTGTGATACATAAAACAAATATATTTATTTTAACAGTTTATAATGTTAAGGTATCATAGTGTTTCGGCCAAAACAATGGACTTGGAAGACCAGATACTCATGTCGAGTGACATGGAAGCGAATGGAGCAGGTTTTTGTCCAGGAGTGGACGGGAATAGTCAGAAAAAGAAGAATAATATAAAGGAAAAACACGTGTTATATATATTTCTAAAGGTATGTATCTGTCTTACGAGTAGCAAAGCGTACAATGGCTGAATAAAAAAATATTCCCGAAACATTTCTCTATCTCGGCTGTTTATTTACCTCGTGTTGACTGACTGTGTTTGTTTAACTTCTGTAAATATGGCTTTGAGCGAAGTCCTCCCCGAAGAATTAGTTTTATTACATTTGTAAGGAGGTCGCTATACGCGAAATACTGTCACGGACACACCACCATGTTAGAAATGATTACTCGGGTTATGGGGTTACCTCACTTCACTTTTTTTGACACTTTTATTATTTAACGGAAAGAGGGTTGCCTCACTATACCTATTTAATGTGTGATATTATAGTGGTTACAACGGTTTACCCACCTGATTATAAGTTTTTTTTTGTTTTTATAACGGTGATAAAAAAACTCAGTCTTAAATATGAAATATTAATGAAAACGTCAGTTTTCTAGAAATTTTGTTATATTTTATGGGCATGACATGTTTCGCCTAACTAAGGCATCACAAAATATTTTGATAATTATCAGATATTTTATAGTACCTTAGCAAGGCGAAACATGTCACGCTACAAAATAAAATAAAACTTCTAGAAAATATACATTTTTATTCTCATTAATTATTTTTTACATTAATCGATAGAAGTTTTTAAGCGCAATAAAATAAAACTTATATTTATCTAGCGGAATGGACATATAGTCTAGTCTTTCCCGAACATTGACTTGCCTGCTAATAGCTGGTTCAGCAAACTTTTTTTCGATATTCGAATTTTCGATAAACCTATGTACTAAATGACATTTGACCTCGAGTTTACACTCCATTTATGATTAAAAACGTTATTTCAATATGTATTGTCTATGCCATACACGGAATATCGAAACACAGCGACCAGAATTTTAAATCTATGCCACGCTACGACGCAAGAAATTTGTGCATGCTTTAACACAGAAATCGACATCACCGCAATCTATATTGGTGGTTGAGGTATTAGTTTTGTAAAACTCCATTTTTAATTTATAAATAATATAATAATAAACACGATTGCTAAGTAGTTTTAAATTGGATTAGAATTATATAAATTGTCCCAAACTCTTTTGTTTTGAGAATGTCCTCGCAAGGCGAAACAAATTTGTCCCAAATTATATCAATTAAATCCATGTAAAACCACTAAACAATCGTGTTTACTAACTAACTAACCATCACGCCGTCTCCCCGAAGGGGTAGGCAGAAAGAATGGACTGCCTCACTTTTCTTTCCTGACATACTTCTCTCGCTTCCTCAACATTCATACATCGTGTCATGCACGTGCGTCGATTTTTCTGACTCCTCACATGGCCGACATTCAATATTTGATTTATTTGATGGTGTCACGTTTTCCTCGGTCTTCCTCTATTTCTGGTTCTATTTACATCGTGAACATATACATTTTTTACCATTCTTTCTTCATTCATTCTTTCCATATGTCCAAATCATCTTAATGATCTTTTCATTATTTTGTTCATAACACCATCATTCGCACCGCATTCACATCTTATATTTTCATTCGACACTCTATCATACACAGAGTATCCACACAGACACAGTCTAAGAGATCTCATTTCTGCTGCATTTATTCTACTTTCATCCTTCTTTTGCCAGTTCCATGCTTCGCTTCCATACATAAGGGTCGGTAGAAGAACACCATCGTGCACTGCCATTCTAGCTTTTTTGGATAGGTTTTTGTTTGCGATGGCAACTTTAAGTGCAGCATTTACTTTGTTGTCACGATTTCTTGTTTTTCAAAAATCATTACCTTGGACTTATTAATATTCATCATCAGATCATTTCGCATGCATACCTCATACATACAATTCACCAGGACTTGTAGATCATGCTCGTTGTCTGCAAGTAGGACAGCGTTATCCGCATACAAGAGACAGCTTACTGACACTCCGCTCATTTTGGCACCTACATCCAACCCTTTCAGCTCTTTCATACACTTGTCCATATATAGATTAAATAACCACAAATAATAATAATAATAATAATAACTATGATACGTTGTATATAAAAAAAAGTGTTGTTTATTTCGATATTGATTTTCAATTTCTATAGCAGTCTCCGTAGGCAGTATCTTGATTTAGACATTTAAAAATATACTCTCGTTTTCGAAAAGGTTTTTCCTAAAAGGGAAATTGTATACTTTTCCAAAAAGTCTTCTAATACAAGAACTCGCCGTGGGAATATCGTACTTAAAGAATCCCCGAGTAAAAAGGGTTACGCTCCCCTAGCGATAAAATCGACAATAACCATTTGGGCTTTTACCATTTTGGTCATAATAGTGTTGGAATAGGCTAGCCAACAAAACACCATGAATACCAAATGGGAAATCTAACCGGGGGTGGAGTTGGCAGTAGTTGGCATTCAACTTTTGTATCACTAAAAATGCTTTAAATATATCTAGAACAACAGATTAAATTTAATTTCAATAATGTTAATTTTACTAAATCCGATCATTACAAATAAAGAACTAACTAACTAACCATCACGCCGTCTCCCCGAAAGGGTAGGCAGAAAGAATAGACTGTAACACTTTAACCGATGCGGCACTCCATCTCTTTTCGTCCCGCGAGAGACGCGGTGTGAAGGGTTGCGAACCTCATCGCCAACAATAGGCATCTCCCGCGCACACTTCGATCGTCTAACATCCATAAAAAAATCTAAAACAAATAATATAAAATACAATGATATAAAATAAAAATATTTTTAAGGATTAATTGTATCTCAATTGAGACGAAGATATAAATTGTGTTTTTTTGGAAATAGAAAATGGTGGTCGAGGCGTTTACAGGACTTATGACCTATCATTGGATGGGTTAAGCGATCTCTATATGTTAACAACTTTCCCCATTCCGCCCTTCTTACAACCACCACGTCAGCCAAATTTTTGAAAGTTGTATATTTGCTACTATGTTGAGACACACTTCACATTTTAAGGTCAATCTACACTTGCGCCATCTATTAAGAATATATGTAAGCATTAAGCAGAAAATCTTTATTAATGCAATGTGAAAAGCTTCCGCAACTATCATACATTGCTAGATAACGCCTGGAGATCCAATCTCCAATTGTTATGCTTTTAACTTGGACCAGTTTTTATATTATACAATTTGTTTTTTGAATGTATACAAATACTTGTAGACAAATACTGGATTTTACTGTTTTTACATGGTAAAATCCAGTATTTGTCTACAAGTATTTGTATACATTCAAAAAACAAATTAAACATAATTTATATTTCTATAGCAGCCTCCGTAGGCAGTATCGTGGTTTAGATATTTAAAAATATACTTTCGTTTTCGAAATAGTTTTTCCTAAAAGGTAAATTGTATACTTTTTCAAAAAATTAAAAAATGTTTTAAAAAATGTTTTTTTTTCCTAAAAACTAAAAATATTTTTTTTATAATAAACCATTCTCTATAAAGCTTCAAATTAATACAAGTATGCATTAAAAACGCGGTTGTTTTTTGGTTTAACGTTGATTTTTTTAAGTATTTGTATCACAACAAATTATATAAATGATTCGCCTTGAGATGGCCTTTTCAAACTTAATGAAAAACATATCTTTAGCGTTTTTTTAATTTTTATGAAAATATATAATAGTTCCTATGATCATAGCTCTTTCCCTATTTTCACTATAAACTCTGTTTCGAATATGACACCTTTCCTAGCTGTGAACTTTTCGAATGGGTTTATACACCAGTTTAAACAATATTTTAAGTAGGTAACTATTTTCGTTTTATTCACTATGCAAGCAATTGTTTCAAAATGGCGCCCATAGGAGGCTGTCATCTGAAACTTTTCACAAAAAAATTAAAATTTTTGCATTTTCGCAATCCTTCAAGATTAAACGGTCTTCTTATCCGACCCATATGTATGAAAGCGAAGCATGGAACTGGCAAAAGAATGATGAAAGCAGAATAAATGCAGTTGAAGTGAGATCTCTTAGACGAATGTGTGGATACTCTGTGTATGATAGAGTGTCAAATAAAAAAATAAAAAAGGAATGCGGTGCCAATGATGATTTTTCGCCAAGCTCCTCGATCCTGCGCCTTTTGCTTCCAGCAGCCGATTCGCCCAACCTAGCCAGGTCAGCCAGAACATTGTCCATTAGGCGCTGTCTAGGCCTTCCTAGAGGTCTTACTCCAGTCGGTCTAGACGCGTACAGGGTCTTGATTGCTCTGGTCTCTTCGGCTCGGCATACGTGTCCAATCCATGCTAGGCGACCGGCTCTCACGGTGCTCGTTATAAGGGGCTGCTGCGTCATCGTGCGGATCTCTAGGTTGGTCCTATGCCTCCAAGTTTCCGTTGCAACACCGGGTCTGGGTCCCAGGATCATTCTGAGTATTCTATTCTCAAACGCTGACGTCCTTATAGGTAATATTAAAACTCAATTGGGACGTGAACAAACAAATAAATAATTGTTAAATTTGTGAGATTTCTCTTACAATTTTATTTGTGTATTGAATATGTGGGGGTTTGTGGTGAGAGTTGAAAGACGGTGGAGGTTTCAGCGTTTATTACAGATCACAAGTAATCATACGTAAACAGTATTATGTACTCGTGATGGAGCGTGGCTGGAGTCGGGGGTGAACAGTAGAGGATGATGGCTCGCTGGGCAGTAGTGTCGGTCGATTGGAGCGAAGATTCGTCGAAGGTTTCGTGGCGTAGCAGTGTAGACAGTTGTGTAGCTCGGTAGGAAGGTCGGAGGTTTCTCGTACGTAGACTTGGTAGCGTAGACTCGTGTCGGTTAGGAATCGCAATACTGACTGCTCTCTTGGGTGTTCGGAAGTAACGCTTTTATATGCTTTGCTTTCATCATCACACGATGCTCTGCTCTAGTGACCTAGTGACCAAACCGAATAAATCTGGGCCCTCGAGTCATCAGGTTTGATAAGTATGTCCTGAGTCAGGCGTTTATTCGTGTCATATATTTCATCATGGAATATGCTGGTTCAGCGTCGAAGTCCACTTATGTGGATCACCTACAAATACACTGCATCGATACGCGCGTTTTTTTTTTCGCCAAAGCAAGGAAAAGGTTAAACACATTTGCAATGAAACAACCTTTACAATTTGTATAAAAAAAACGGTTGGTTTGATTAATATAATCTCGTGTGACGAATTCACAGACTTAAGAAGCGAATATTTAAATTTGGTTAACCAAGATATTTCCATTACATACAAACGCGCGTACTTTGTATATCTTGTTAGGATCTTAAGTGGGAAAATTGGTTTGATGTTTCGCATAATGTTACCCAAACTAATCGCGTTTGCCGAAAACCAAACCAGAACCAAAATGCCTCTGAGCATTTCTGAATTGCTTTACTGTTTCAAAAATGTCTATGGTATAGTTATCTTGACGTGGAGTCAATGTTTTGTTACATGTTTATTAAAAATAAATGTTAGGGTTCTAACCCGATGGCGTAACGCAATCACACTCCTTTGCTACATCAGAACACTGCAACTCAGGTTCTATTACAATTTGCACCACTCCATCTTCATCTCTTTCATTACCAGACCACGACTAAATTATTACCGATGTTTTTTTTAACTACTTCCACTTTTGTCTTTATTTAGACAGCGACCGGTTTCGCCAGGCTCGCTGAAATCGAGAGACAGCGAGCCTGGCGAAATCGGTCGCTGTCTAAATAAAGACAAAAGTGGAAGTAGTTTAACCGTCGCGTTGCCATGTGGTCAATTGAGTTTCCACTGCCAATTTAAAGTTGATTTTCTTAAAACCTATGGACCCTAATATTATAAAAAAAATTGTAATCCTCCATTGAAGTGTTCTCAATATTTCGTAATAAAAAAAAAGCGAAAAATTACTTCCTTCATCCCAAAAAAAAATATTTTCTAAGACTGCCCTCACCTTCATTCGTGTTAAGGTAGAATTTGTTTTGCTAATATTTACAACTTTATCAAAAGTGACAAATACTAACTCGCTGTTTTGAACGTATTATAAATTATATGTTTGGCTTTTTTAATAGGTACGTAATAATACCGACTTTGGACGGAAACGCAGCACGCAACTTAATAATATCAGAACTGTGAAAATATTAACACTTTACCAAAAGGGACAAATATTAATATGTACTCGTTGTCTTGAACGTACTATACATTTTGCCTAGGTGTCTTTATCATACGTAAAATCTCGTAAAGTCTCGCCCCGCCGGCCGCGGCGCGGCAAGCGGCGCGGAGACAAGTTTATACTTGGTGTCAGTTGCTCGTCTGCTGTGACGCATTCCATATCAGAAATCGCATGGTTCCAGAAAAAAATTAATAATGATATGTTTTTTAAATAATCCATGTATGTTATAGATATCGATCTATTCCTAATAAAATTTCCTACAAGATGACATAAATTAAATTTTGATTCATCGAGTCATATGCTTGATATTTAGATAAAGTTAGCGGTAAACTGAATTTACCACATGGGAGCGAGCGTTTTGTTTTGAACACGGTACGTTAAGGGTTAAAAACATCGTTTTATTTAATTATTATTTAAAATGAACTTCCATCAAGAGATTTCAGTAAAATCATTTGATTATCTTAAATTATTACCGTCTGCCTTATCAATAATCAAATCAAATCAGTTTTTTAACTCAAAATACATTACAAACAGCAAAATATTGAGTACAGGTAAAATATTATTAAAATACAACATAATACCAGGAATGCGTTAAAGATGGTTCGACATTAGGAAGATAAGATACTTTCTTAAGTCAAGGGTATTTGTCCCCTGAACGTACTTTCACTTATATGAAAGAAGCCGATCTCCGAGGAGACCGCGTTCAGCAGACTAATTGCTCTTCCCACCGGTGTCAATAGTGGCAGATTGGTTCTGGTGGCTGGTAGGTAAAACAATCTGTGCTGTCACTGTCGGAGAAATCTATCAGGGACAAAAATACCAACACTCTCTAGCACGGCCGAGTTCTCGAAATATTCCATGATTAATTTAAAGAAATGGGTAATGAGATGCTCATCTCTTCGAGGCTGTAAAGAATTGGTTCCGAGCATTCCCAAAAGAAATGCCGTGGGATAGAGCCACGGATAACTACCATACTCCCTCATGTAGAGATACCTCAGAATTTTTTTATGAACCCTTTCCAGCATAACGGAATGTCTCGCCTCGTGAGGACTCCATATCACAGAATCGCTTTCGAGTCTGCTTCGAATCAACGCGTAGTATAGGACTCTGAGCACATTGGGATTTCTGAAAACTCTTCCGCTTCGAATGATGAAGCCCAACATCCTCAGTGCAATGCCACAAATCCTCTCAGAAGAGAGAATCAATATATCAGCTTAAATACAAATTGTATACAGCAATTGTAAGTACAGATACCTCAGAATTTTTTCTTTACCCTATAATAAACCCTAATGGGACCATATCTCATCTCGTGCGGACTCCATATCACAGAACCACTTTCGAGTCTGCTCTGAACCAATTAATTGTATAGTACTCCGAACATATTGGGATCTCTAAAATCTCTTCCAGTCCGAATGGTGAAGTCTAACATCCTAAGTGCAATTATGGAATAGTACCCCTTTTTCAACGATAAGCGTTTTCAATATTGTCTAAGGGTTTGAATGATTTTTGCCGAGTCTGCATTGCCGCAGTGGCGTTCCGCGATTGGTGGTTTCGGGTCTTACTTTATCGATAATAACACTCTGAAATATATTGGTGAATAGAATTTGCTTCAAAAGAGATCGCGAATCCCAAATACGGAGTTATATGATATACGCTACTGAACTACCGTCTATTATTCAGAGGAGTACACTTATTTAAAAAAATATTATACTTAAAAAAAGAGTATACGAATCTTACTTAAATAAATAATCTATTCTTAATAAATTGTTTTGTTTATAAATGAAAATCCCGTCTTCTGTATTTTGGGATGTCTTTATATTATATTTTTTGCAATTTACACGAACAAGTTTTGCATTGCCGACGTCCTTCATTGGTGTAAAATTTGTATAAATTATAAACAAATATTCCAACAACAAAAAAAATCACTGAACATCTACGTCTGCGGTTCGAAACACGTTTTTTAAGTGCAGCAAGAATATGAAAATACAATGTTAGTTAGTTATTAAAAACAATCAAACATAATTTTATTCTATCAGGAATGGTTTTTTACAAAAAAAAATGTTTATTTATATTATATTATGACAGTCTGCAACATTAGTGTGAACGGTGAAAATCTCGAACAAGTGAAAGAATTAGTTTATTTAGGAAGTATGTTAACAAAGGATGGGAGAGTGGAGAAGGATATTGAAAGAAGGGTTGGGGCAGGTAACGGAGTAGAATGATAGAATAGTGTTATTGTGCCGACCTTTATGTATGGAAGTGAAGCATGGAAATGGCAAAAGAAGGATGAAAGTAGAATAAATGCAGTGGAATTGAGATCTTTAAGACGAATGTGTGGTAAATCTGTGTATGAAAGAGTGTCAAATGCAAATATATCAAGTGAATGCGGTGCAAATGAAAGTGTTATAAGCAAAATAATGAAAGGGTCGTTAAGATGGTTTGGACACATGGAAAAAATGAGTGAAGACAGAATGGCAAAGAAGGTTTATGTAAACGACGTGAACGGAGCTAGAAATAGAGTAAGATCAAATCAATCAAATATTAAATGTCGGTCACTTGAGGAGTCGGGGAAATCGACGTGCGTGCATGAATGTAGAGGAAGTGAGAAAAGTATGTCAGGACAGAACATTGTGACGGTCCATTCTTTCTGCCTACCCCTCCGGACAGATGCCATGATGGTTAGTTAGTATTGATATTATCGAATGGCAACCCATTACAGAAATATTGTCAATTGCTTTCAGTTGCAAATTTATATTTATTTTCCAAATTCTTATATTGGAAAGAAAAATCATTCTGTAATAAAAACACAATTTATTTATTTAAATTATATTAAAGTGTCGTAACAGCTGTTTCGCCAATCTATTTTGACATCATCGTGTGTTATATTCAACGGTGATGATGCCAACATTGGTTGGCAAAACAGCAGTCGCGACAGATTCATATAATAAATAAATTGTGATATTATAATTGTGTTCCAAACTAAACTAATATTTTTGAATAATCATTATGTTTCAATGGATTATCAAAAAAACAAAAAATAGTTGTTATGCCGTTTAATTTTTTTTCCGGACAGCACCCTTCAGTGCCGCTACTGTTAAAAACATTTTCCATTCCGATTCCACCTTCTATCTTCGAATTTGAATATTTCCCGCCAATACTCGAATATATTCTTTTCACTCTAAGAATTCCAATGAGGCGTGAAATGCAGGGACGATCATGGAATATTATCAATAAAATGTTTCGATTAAATTCACAAAAAAATGTTTTACCCTTCTAGTAAGTACTGTTAATATCATCTGCGTATTAAAGAGGAAATAAAATCTAACAATCAAATATATTTAAAGGTAGATAGCGGGCAAAATTCTATGTAATTTTGTGAGGAATATACAGATAATAAGATATAAATGTGTTGCTCCGGATATCGTAAGATGTAGACATCAAAGGAGGGACTGGTACGGCCATGTGAGAAAGGGCCAAGTTGGAAAGGGCTTTGTAAGAAAGGGCCATGTTAAAAAGGGCCATGTTAAAAAGGGCCGTGTTAGAAAGAGACTGACGCCCAGCATGTTTCTTTCCATTGCTCGCAGAAAACACTTAACACTTTGAAAGCTTCTCGAGAACCTATCATTAAAAAAAATGATGTCAGTGAAGAGATTGGAAAAAGGATATTCGCAGCAAACAGATGCTACTTTGGCCTCAATAAGCACCTAAAGCCGCGTTTACTGTCTAGAAAGACAAAGACCACAATATGTAATACGCTGATTTGACCAGTCCTAACATATGCCTCGGAGACTTGGACGCTCACTAAACGGGATGAAAACAAAATAAACTGCTTCGAAAGGAAGATCCTCCGTAGAATCTTCGGACCCATTAAGGATGGTCAGACGTGGAGAAGGAGATACAATACAGAGCTCGACGATCTATACCAGGACGTCAGCGTGGACGTCAAGTTTATAAAGATTAACAGACTGCGCTGGCTAGGGCACTTGCACCGCATGGGAGATCTGGAGCCCCCCAAAAGAGTGTTGTATGACAATTCAGCAGGGCGAAGAAGCATCGGTAGGCCGAGACTGCGATGGCTGGAAGGTGCCGTGGCAGACTGTCGGGTCCTGGAGCAGCAAGACTGGGAGGTGGCGGCCAGAGATAGGACGGGATGGAGACGTTTCTTGGAGGAGGCCAAGACCCACCAAGGGTTGTAGCGCCGGAGAAGTAGAAGAAGAAGGAGAATAGATCATACAAGTTTAAAGTAAAGGAGAATACACTTATTTTAAAAATATTATTCTATATACTTTCGTATGAAGTACTTAGTTTGTGGTGAGGCATTATTTAATAAAACATAAATACACCTGTAAATTTGCATTAACACTACTTTATTATTTTCAAAGTCTAACCGGTTTCGCTCCCACCGGAGCTTCGTCATTGTTACAAAATACTGATGTTAAACTAAGTCGGTGTCTGTTGTAACCCTGACTAAGCTCCGGCGGGAGCGAAACTGGTTGGTCTTTGAAAATAATAAAGTGGTAGAAATGAGATCTCTTAGACGAATGTGTAGATATTCTGTATATGATAGAGTGTCAAATGAAAATATAAGAAGTGAATACGGTGCTAATGATGGTGTTATGAACAAAATAATGAAAGGATCATTAAGATGGATTGGACATATGGAAAGAATGAATGAAGAAATAATGGTAAAAAATATATACGAGTATGTAAACGTTGTAAATGGAACTAGAAATAGAGGAAGACCGAGGAAAACGGGTCACGATCAAATAGGTAAATCAAATATTGAATTTTGACCATGTGAGGAGTCAGAGAAATCGACGTGCGTGCATGACACGATGTATGAATGTTGAGGAAGCGAGAGAAATTTGTCAGGAAAAAAAGTGTCACAGTCCATTCTTTCTGTCTACCGCTTCGGGGAGACGGCGTGATGGTTAGTTAGTTAGATAGTTGGTGTTAATGCAAATTGACAAGAGTATTATAATTATTTTCTAACTGCGTACATAGTTAATTTCGAATAACTGTGGCTCAATTTTTTTGAATTGTGTTTTAATCTTCGCGTTCACGATCTGAACTTAAAAGAAAATCATCGGAAGAAATATTTATGACGTGCCCTAGTTATTAAATCATATATTCGTTTAATGGCTACCCATACAGCATCCATTTGGACCGCTGGTGTAAACACAATCAAGACATCATACGTCATCTTAACGCATTAACGCAACCATATTAATTCTACGTTTTTGCGTTTGTTCTTTATCTTTCTTTAATGTATTTAATGTTATTTAAATTTTTTTATTTTGAATTCGGAGTCATATTTTTATAAACTTAACTAGGTTTATCGTAAACATTTTCTACCTCATATAAAAGAAACAGCAAAAAGTGTCCACAGGCTCAAGTGTACACAGAGGTCCATGGAAAGACAGATACTTGGTGTGAGCTTGCGTGACCGCATAAGAAATGAAGAAATCAGACGCCGCACCAGGGTTGCTGACGTCATGGACCGAGTGGCAAAATTGAAATGGCAATGGGCTGGACACTTGGCTAGACAGGGTGGCAACAAATGGGCACCCAGGATACTCAGTTGGAGACCATGGGAAAATAGGCGAAGTGTCGGAAGGCCACCGATGAGATGGACCGATGATATTATCAAAAGGGTTGGAAAATCTTGGATACAAAGATGGCAGGATAGAGACGAGTGGAAGAAATTGGAATAGGCCTATATCCAGCAGTGGAAGGAAGAAGGCTAGCAAAGAAGAAAGAAGAAGAATAAAATAAATTCTTTTTCGTCTTCTTCCTCAGCCTATTCCCGTCCACTCTTGGACAAAGGCCTCCTCCATTCGCTTCCATGTCACTCTGTCCTGTGCAGACTGCATCCAGGTTATTCCGACGTGTCTGTTCAGATAATCCTTCCACCGTAGTTGCGGTCGCCCTGCACTTCTTTTTGTCGTCCACGGTCTCCGAGTCAGCTTCTTGTCCACTTTTCATCTGAGCTTCTGGCTACGTGACTTGCCCATTGCCATTTTAGAGTCGTCACCCGGTGGATGATGTCAGTGACCTTTGTTTTTTCTCTTGCCGTATCGTTTCTGACTCTGTCTCTTAGGTTTATTCCTAACATGGCTCTTTCCAAGGCTGTTTGGGTCACTCGTAGTTTCTCGGCACTTTGTTTGAAAAAGAAAAAAAAGTTAAACAAAACAATTATTTAAACATTGTTACATAACAGGCGTGCAAGGAGCTGGCATAAGATGAGATCAGTATGAAAGAGGTAAAGATGATATCCCCATGACGTATGTGTGTTAAAAAATCTAATCAAATCAAATCAGTTTATTTCATCAACAGACATTACAAAATTAATTTTTAAGGCATCTATTAAGAACAGGTAAAATAATATATTGTGTATAGTGTACCACCAGAGACATCTAAGAGATGGTTCAACATTAGGAAGACAGGATACTCTCCAGAATTAAGAGAATTTGCTTTCTGAACGTACTTTCACTAATATGAAAGACGTCGATCTCCGAGGAGACCGCGTTCAGCAGATTAATTGCTCTACCCACCGGTGTCACCAGAGGTAGGTTGGTTCTGGCGGCCGGTAGGTAAAACAATCTATGCTGTCGCTGTCGGAGATATCTATCAGGGACAAAAAGACCCTCAAGCACGGCCGAGTTCTCGAAATATCCCCTGATTAATTTAAAGAAATGGGTTATGAGATCATCTCTTCGAAGCTTCAGAGAGTTGGCCCAGGAATGATATCAGAAATTAAATTAGAGAGGAAGAAAGTATCCAAAAGATCGGAAGAGACCATCTTAGAACTAGAAAGGATCCAAAAACGATTTTTGAAATATTTATACCTCAGGGAGTATAACCATTATCTTTTTTTTTGTACCCCTCACTATTTTTCATAGTTAACAATAGCAATAAATTAAACAAACTTGAAAATTTAGAAATCCTCAAGTCTGTGAAATTGGGTGAAAACATAATAAATAATCAGATTCCTCCTTTCACTCCTTTCTCCTTAAATACTTTGTCTTCATTTAATCTCCCAAGCTCCCATTCCCAATCAAATGCAAATGATCATATAAATTATATATATATAAATAAATATAAATTAGTAAGTTCTATATAAATTATGTCTTTACAAATGTATGTTTTTTCTAAATTACAATTTATTATTTTTTATATTATCATCGTGTGTTATTATTGTTTTATATTATTTATTAGTTCAATGAATAATTGTATCTCAATAGAGCCGAAGATGCAAATTGGAAACAGAAAATGGTTGATCGAGGTGTTTACAGGACTTACGACCTGTCATTGGTTGGGTTAAGCGCACGCTTTATGTAATACAACATTCGCCATTTCACATTTTTTTTGTTTTTTTTTTCTTATGACCACCATGTCTGACAAATTTTTGGAAGTTGTATATATGTTAATCCGTAGCACCACTCTTTACATGGTAGTTTTTTTTTCAATCTACACACTGACGCCATCTATGAAGATTGTATTTTAAGCATTAAGCAGAAGATCTTTTTAAGAGTTCAAGTTCTTACTGATAAAAATATTTATTAGTACTTTTAATAAATCATTGTATTTTATATTATTTGTTTATTTGTTTATATCAATGTATTTCATATTATTTGTTTTAGATTTATTTTGTGGGTGTTGGACGATCGAAATGTGCGCGGGAGATGCCTATTGGTGGCGATGAGGTTCGCAACCCATCACACCGCGTCTCCCGCGGGGCGAAAAGAGAAGGATGGAGTGCCACATTCAGTAAAAGTGTGACAGTCCATTCTTTCTGCCTACCCTTTCGGAGAGACGGCGTGATGGTTAGTTAGTTAGTTAGTTTTTAATAAAAAGCCTAGGTTAATTTTTAAATTTAAATTATTGTATCGAATTTTAAATGCGTTTTTTTATATTAGTCTTTATTTGTTTAGTTTTTATTATATGTTTACACCTAAAGATGGAGGTATCCACCGAAACATGTCGGCTTTTAAATATTTTGTGGATTAAACAAAGTTATTTTCAATTTTCAAAATACAAAATACATACAACCTAAAAAATTGCAAATCGTAAATATTGTTGGCCATATTTTTCACTTGCTATGGAAAGTCCGGGCGCGTGTGTATGGCATTAATGTTCACTGTTTTTAATGCCCTGAAGTAAGCTACAAACACACGTGTTTCCAATCGCTCCTATATTAACTCTAGACTGGCATTATGAATCAAGTTTACTATCGTGGGTTTTGGCATGTGTCATCGTTTCGTTGTTAACAGGCGTTTAATGGTTTTATCTCATAATTTCTACGATACATCTACAGAGAAACAGTGAAAACTACATGTTAATAATACTATAAATCTTTAACCATTCATTTCATGGTGAATAATAATCAAATAATGGTCAAATTAATTTATATTTCAAATATATTACAAAAACAAATAAAAGTTATTGTTTCTTGAGCAATGATGTAAAACTCCATATTAAATAATTCTTCTTCTTCTTCAAGTGCCCTGTCGGGTCCCCCCAACGTTGGCGATCACCTCAGCGAACCTGTCCCTGTCCTGCGCCGCTCGGAACAGCTCCTCAACACTTCGGATGCCGGTCCACTCCCTCACGTTTCGCAGCCAGGACATTTGTCTCCTTCCGGGCCCTCGGCGTCCCTCAATTTTCCCCTCCAATATCAGTTGGAGAAGGTGGTACTTTTCCCCACGCAGTATGAGATCTTTCGAACCTTGATCGTTGATAACAATTCCCTGTCAACTCTAGCTCGCCTCAGGAATTCGGTATTGGTAACCATATCTGTCGAGGGAACTCTGAGCATTCGGCGATGGAGCCACATTTCAAATGCTTCCAGTCTGTTCATTGAGTTAACTTTCAGGGTCCAAGTTTCACACCCGTACAATAAAACAGACCACACGTAGCATTTGATCATTCTCTGGCGGAGTTTCAAGTTTACGTTATCATCAAATAATTAATATACATGAAAACGTCTGTCTTCTAAGCACCGACAATATACTCCTGATATACAAAACGGTCATAAGGACGATCTTCACTTACGCAGCCCCAATCTGGGGCTATGCAGCTTCAAGTCATACGAAAACTCCAAATCCTGCAAAATAAGGCTGTCCGTTTATCGCTTGTTGCACCTTCATAGACCAGGATCACACAACTGTACCTAGAATCGGAAATCCCGATGATAGATAAATTCATTCTGAAACTTGCCGAACGTCTTTACAAAGGACTCCCTTCACATCCTAATCCCACAATAAAATACCTCTCAAATTACGACCCAAACACCTCCAACCTCCACAAGCGCCCAAATCGCTTCTCCTTCAGAGGAACACTCCGGGCCACACAAATCATGCCTCCGCATAAACTAACAACCCACCATACCACCTTCCAAAAGTGTTCCCATCAGACGTAAGAAGAATAGCCACATGAGGTGAACCTCTGTAAGCCAGAAGATCCAAATCCAAGTCCAAATCTGTATTCTAAGAGCTTTATTATGTTTTATATGAAATGACACGCTTCGCCCTCTAAGGCATTATTAAAAGTTTTAGAAGGGCGAAACATGTCATTCCATATAAAACTTTATAAATCTTGTAGAAGACTAACGTTTTCATTTATATTAATTATAAATAATTTTATTTTTTATTTTATTTTAGTTTATTTTCTCAATTTATATTACAAACAACAATTATATTATAGTTTAAGGCATCTATTGAGTACAGATAAAATATTATAAACATCAACATAATACCAGGAACGCAATAAAGATGGTTCGACATTAGGAATACTACTTTCTAAAGTCGAGAGTATTTGTCCCCTGAACGTACTTTCACTAATATGAAAGACGTCGATCTCCGAGGAGACCGCGTTCAGCAGACTAATTGCTCTTCCTACCGGTGTCACCAGAGGCAGATTGGTTCCGGCGGCCGGTAGGTAAAACAATTTGATAGTTGTAAGGAACGGATGAGGGACGGTAGAATTATAGAAATACCCACAAGGTATTTGTTTTCTGAACGTACTTTTATTCATATGAAAGACGTAGAACTCTGAAGCAATCTACTAATATTTTTTTAATTATTTATTTCTATCCTGATATAACTCTCGCGCCTCTTATACATTCATACACTGTGACACGCGCGCTCGTCATATGTTTCGATTTCGAATATGGCCGCCTTTTAGTGATTTATTGATTTGGAAATGCCATGTTTTCCATGGACTATCTTGACTTATTTTTCTATTCACACTGCTTATATTTATCTTTTTGCGCTGGGCTGGTCATGTCATTTGAATACCTGAGACAAGTCTCCCAAGGACTGGAAGTGGAGTGGAAACGTTCACACAGAGGTCAGAAGAAACGCATCAAGGACTCCCTAAAATAAATCCTCCAAAGGACTAACATCGACAGTGAATGCTGGAAAGAGACTGCAGAAGGCAGATAGACAGAAGACAGCTTTACATATATGATTCCCTTCTGGGGGACAGGAAACCAAAAGGACATCTCCAGACTTCAAAGACAACAAAATAAAATAATAAAATTAGCATATAACATTGACTACCTTACCCCAACCATACAAATTTACAGACAAACAAAACAAATGGACATATCAGACCTGACCAAATATGAGACCTTAAAAATTGTAACAGACAGCACCTACAAATTAACTAAAAATTCCGACATACACAGATACTGGACCAGGAATTGTGACAGATATCACTTACCGATTGCACGAACTATGACAGGACAATCAAGGATATTGAACAATGGACTGAAACTTTACAATGAACTACCAAAAGACACAAGGAATCTCACTACAACTCAATATAAAAAATATCTGAAACAATACATAATTAATAGTAAGATCTAAAAATGTAACCATATAACCCAATTGGGTTTTAAAAAAAAAAAAAATAATAAAAAAGCTCGAAGACAGCTCGAAATATTAATCTTAAAAGGAAGGAGTGAAAAGCGGGTTATTTTTTCCCCGAAATATTTAGCATATTCTAAACAAATAGAAAAAGTTTGAGCATCATAAATTGTTTTATCTAAAAATACGCAAAAAATTAACTTTAAAGTTCTTCCTTTAATGTTTCACAAATTTTATCGGAAAAGTTTATTTGTTTTTATATCGTTGTTATGAGCAAGTTCTAAACATTCTTTAAAAATAAATAATAATAATTAAACAAAAAGAAGGACGTCTAAATATTACATATACCCATTAAAATAACGAGTTATTATATATAATTAAATAAAAACTTAAAAGAACTTTATACTAAGGAAATTGTAAAACTTGGTTTAATCCACTATTTATTTAAAAATATTAAAAAACACAGGATACTTCTCGGGTTATTTCTCGGAGCCTGTTCCTAGGATGTAGATGTCCAACTGTTTTGCCATCTTTTAGGTGGTCTTTACTGGAGGTCGTTTTCTTGTTGATACTTTATTTGCGGCTATATTCATCAATCTTTCAGAACATGCTCTTTCCACACGATCACTCCAGTAGCGTCTTCTCAGTCCCCCATCGCACGACATCTTCCACATTGCAGATCTTTCTTATTTCTCAATTTCTAACTCTGTCTCGGAATGTCGTTTCCGCAATGGATCGGAGATATCTAATTTCTGTGGTTCTAAGGAGACTTTTTGTTTTAATGGTGTTAGCCCTCGTTTCGATTCCATATGTGATAATAGGACGAACGCATGTCTTGTCGACACTCTATCATACACAGATTTTCAACACATTCGTCTAAGGGATCTCATTTCTACTGCATTTATTCTACTTTCATTATTCTTTTGTCAGTTTCATTCTTCGCTTCCATATATAAGGGTCATTCTAGTTTTTTTGGATATATTAGGGTGTTTTTTTTAGAGGTATATAATACATATTCAAAATAAATAAAAAAAACATTATAATAATGTTAATGTCTATGATATTGTCTTTATTTAATAGATAATTTTATGCCATTATTGTTGAAATATGATTTCGGGCATACAAGCGCCACGGCTAGCTCGAATGAAGCGCAATCGTCACTTTGTGGATGCGTATTATTCACTAGAGTATGTGTGGTGTGAAAACGATCCACGGTCTTCCGAATAACTTGCTCGGGTGGACGATTATATCGACCGTAAAATGGACATAGTGCACAATAAGTTTGTCGAACCGAATTCTCAAAATAAATTTGCACAATTTACAAGCGCTGCTCTGACGTCAGTATGTTTATGATAAAATGGCAAAACGTATTGACTACAAATCAACTATCAAATGTCAAATTGACAGTCTGTAGAAACAATACTGCCAGTTTAAAAACCAAACCTTTAAAAAAATCATCCTATACATCATTACTTCCAAGTCCTATATATTGTGCGTGTTTAATTTATACACGTATATTGATTTATCGACATTCCAGCATGGCGCCAACCCTAAATCTTCCATAACTACAGTCTGCCATCAATTTTGGAAGATATTTATTACCATTCTTAATCATAACTCGGGCCATAGATGTAATTATAACAGCTTATATACGACCCGAACTTATTTACCCCGATTCTTACATCGGCAGTTTTCCACAGTGGACTTTACAAGACATCACAACTTCATACGCAAACGGCATTGATTCGAATGTTTTAATTCGGTTGTTTACGTGAGTTTTGGCCGAGCTGTGTATATAAGCTTGCCCTTGTATTCCCTAGAGTTCCTTAGTCAAATTTGTGCCGAGTAAATGTTTAAATAACCTTAGACAAAAAAGTCCACAGTGTAAACAAAGATATGAATTTATAGTTCTATAAAAACTTCGTAAATTCTACTGGTGTGCTAATATTAAATATGGAACTATAATCCGGATACTTCGAGAAGCCTAATCTACCTAATACGCAAGATAAAATCTTGAAAACTGTATTGGTGAGTGTATATTTACTATTGAAATACGTAAACTACACTACACTATACCGAACCCAAGGCTTTTATGTGTGATCCGTTTTAAAATCAAATTGACGGGAAATATTCTTATTCCATTTCATTTTATACATCGTGTCATGTAGGCATGTCGAATTCTCCGTCTGTTCTTCTTCCTCAGCCTATTCCCGTCTACTCCTGGACAAAGGCCTCCTCCATTCGCTTCCATGTCACTCTGTCTTGTGCAGACTGTATCCAAGTTATTTCGACATGTCTGTCCAGATCATTATTCCACCGTAGTTGCAGTCGCCCTGCACTTCTCTTTGCCGTCCACGGTCTCCAAATCAGCAGTCTTCTTGTCCATTTTTCATCTGAGCTTCTGGCTACGTGACCCGCCCGTTGCCATTTTAGAGTCACCACTCGGTGGATGATGTTAGTGACCTTTGGTTTTCTCTCACCGTATCGTTCCTGACTCTGTCTCTTACGCTTTTTTCTAACATGGCTCTTTCCATGGATCTTTGGGTCACTCGTAGTTTCTACATCGGCACATTGATTGGACAATGTTACAGTTTCAAGACCATAAGTACCAACTGGCAGAACACAGGCTTCATAGACTTTTCGTTTCAGGTTGATCAGTATTTTCCGGTTTTTAAGGATGTAACCAGTGTTTCCGAAAGCTACCAAGCTTCAAATATTGTGTCCTAAGTATATTCTTGGACATTCTCTATTCTGACTGATTCTCAATCCAACTCTTAACGTGTCCGAAATTAAATATTTGATTTATTTGATTGTGCCACGTTTTCTCTGGCATTCGTATATTTCTAGTTCCATTTTCATCGTAACATATACTTATTTTTACCATTATTTATTTATTAACTTCTTCCATGTGTCCAAATCATTTTGATATTCATTGAATTATTTTGTTCCTAACTAACCATCACGGCGTTAAGCAGAAATAATTGACCGCCACACTCTCCTGCCCTGACAGACATCTCTTGTATTTTCTACATGCATACATTGTGTCATGCATGCACGCCGATTTCTCCGACTTCTCACGTGACCGACATTCAATATTTGATTGATTTGATCTTACAAGTTTTTCTCGGCCTTCCTCTATTTCTAGCTCTGTTCACATCGTTTACATATATGTACTTTTTCACCATTCTGTCTTCACCCATTTTTTACATGTCTCTAAATCATCTTAACGACGCTTTTATTATTTAGTTTATAAAACTTTTATTCGCACTGCTTTCACTTCTTATACTTTCATTCGAGACTCTGGGGACTCATTGCGGGCCTTATCCTCTGTTGGGGTCTTATTCTCTGCAGCTTCGAAGAAACAGGTTTCTCATAACCCATTTCTTTAGATGATTAGGGGATATTTTGAAAACTCAGCCGTGCTGGAGGGTGTAGGTCTTTTTGTTCCCGACAGATATCTCCAACAGCTCCAGCATAGATTGTTCTTTCTTCCGGTCGTAAGAACCAACCTACCTCTAATAATGCCGGTGGGAAGAGCAATCAGTCTGCTGAACAAGATTACCTCGGAGATCGACGTTTTTCATATAAGTGAAAGTACATTCAGAAGAAAAATAATCTTAACTTTAGAGAGTATCTTGTCTTCCTAAAGTTGAATCATCTCTCATGCTATCATGATTCTTTACCCGTTCTCAAATATGTGCCTTAAACTGTAATTATGTTTGTTATATCTTTTGAGTGAATAAATAAATTGAATAACTGACCGTACAAATATATATTTCACAAATTCGTTTTAGAGATCTCATTTCGACTGCATTTGTTCTACTTTCATCCTGCTTTTGCCAGTTCCATGTTTCGCTTCCATAAAAGAGTCGGTACAAGAATACCACTGTACACTGCAATTTTAGCTATTTTGGATAGGTTTTTGTTTGTTGCTTTACCCAACCCTTCTTTCAATATCCCTTTCCATTCGCCCATCCTTTGTAAACATATTACCTAAATATACAAACTCGTCTCTTGTTCCAGATTTTCACCATTCACGTATAATAATATTTTTTTTATGACTAAGTGTACATAAAATTCTATTTTAATGTATTTTAATACATATATATTTTTTATACCAACGCTAAAAATATCTATTTTGAAATATTGTTTGTTGAACTTTATTAACGAAAGAGATTTCTTTTATCTTACATTAATTTGAAAGGCTTCATATTATTATTTTATATATTGAAATATAACTTTTCCGATATTTTATTTACTATGTACATATGATACGAGTATTAAGACCAAAATACCAATAGAAGAGTCGGATTAAGCTGGGCAGCGATCAACTTGAAAAGGAGAGTGATCAATGCCTGTGTCCTGCCAGTGTTCACTTATGGTATTGAGACAGTCGCAATGTCACAAAAAAGTGCCAACAAGCTAAGAGTCACTCAGAGAGCAATGGAGAGAGCCGTGTTGGGTATCAGTTTACGGGACAGACTCAGAAATGAGGACATAAGAGTCAGGACAAAGGTTTCTTAAGTGGCGATGGGCGGGACATGTCGCTCGCGATCCAGATGAAAAGTGGACAAGGCGACTGCTGTGCTGGTGGCCAAGGACGGCAAAGCGTGGAGTTGGGTGCCCCTTGAGTTGCATTGGCGCGACGATGTCCGGAGAAGTGCGGGAAGTGCCTGGATGCGGATCGCACAGGATAGAAGAGAATGGAAAATGCGAGAGGAGGCCTACGTCCAGGAGTGGACGGTCAATACAGGCTGAAGAAGAAGAAGAAGAAGAAGAAGGCATCAAAAGAAGAAAACATATTTTATACAACGTTGCTATCTATTATAAAAATACGAGAGAAGTATGTCAGGACAGAACAGTTTTTCCTATCCCTCCGGGGAGGCGGCGTGACGGTTAGTTAGTTTATAAATATAAATTTTTATAATCACAATAATAAAGTCACTATAAATGAACGATGATCCATGGATCCTTTACTGTATGGATCTAAAATAAGAATCACTCGTCAAATTTATTACTCTTTTTATTAAAATTTTGTCATAGTCTATACTAATGATACTCATAATACTAAAATCTCTCATGTTTTCACACTCCATACGCGACCCTTTTCCTTTGAACAGAGGCATGATTACTGCTCTCTTTCAGTCGAGTTGGGTATATCCTTCCTCCAAGCATTAGTTGAATAGTGCACATATATACATGTATACATAAAGTATAGATGAAGATTTAACATATAATTATATACAGAAAATATATGTAAAGTCAAGAATATTATCTTTTACATACGAATGAAATATGTACTTGTTTCTAACAGCACCTTTGCGCCCAATAAATATAATTTATCATGGCATTTTAGCGAAATTATCAAACAAGGGTAGGACTCATTAACTTTCCTTAAATTAAACCCCTAAGAGGATAGAATTAATGGATACAAGTAGGTACTTTCAAGATGAATCGAATTCGAATTTATTACGCAATGAATTGTCAAAAAAATATGAAATTATTTTGTTTTTGAATATATGTAGACTAATTAACTTTATCTCATTAAACAATTTGTGACTAGCTATAAAAAAACATTCACACTGTTTCCCCGAAGATATGAGCAGAGAGATTCAACTGAAATAGTTTTTTTATCTTATATACGAGTACGCATCATTTTTCACTAATTAACTTATAGAATGGCCGTTTAAATGGAGTTCTAGTTCCAACCCTCAAGCAGAATAAATAAGGTATAGATGAGATCTTGTACGAGAGACAATGTACAAGAGAGTGGTCACATGGTTAAGAAACTATACCTACGTCAACGATTTGAATGGATTACTGCGCCGTGGAATCAAATTTTAAAGGTCGGTCATGTTAGAAGTCGGAAGAATCGACGTGCGCATATGACTCGCTTTATGAATGTGGATAAAGCAAGAAAGGTGTGTCAGGATAGAGTAGTGTGTCCCGGGTCATTCTCTCTGCTTATTCTTTCAGAGAAACGGCGTGATAGTTTGTTGTTGTTGTTAACTTGTGGATATGTTTATTGAATTGTTCATAATATTTAACAAGATCCTCATTGAAAAAATATATTCTTCTTCTTCTTCTTCCTTGCTGTAGACCTATGCGATCTGTTCTCTAGAGGGTTCCTCCGCCTGTGAGGTGGATTCCCAGCTGTTCTTTTAGGAGGTCTTCCACAACATTGTCCTAACAAAGTGCCGAGAAATTAAGAATGACCCAAAGAGACATGGAAAGAGCCATGTTAGGAAAAAGCCTAAGAGACAGAGTCAGAAAGAATACGGTGAGAGAAAAAACAAAAGTCATTGACATCATCCACCGGGTGACGACTTTAAAATGTCAATGGGCAGGTCACGTAGCCAGAAGCTCAGATGGAAAATGGACAAGAATACTGTTGACTCGGTGACCGTGGACGGCAAAGAGAAGACCGCAACTACGGTGGAAGGATTGTCTAAACAGACACATCGGAATAACCTGGATGCAGTCTGAACAAGACAGAGTGACATTAAAGCGAATGGAGGAGGCTTTTATCCAGGAGTGGACGTGAATAGGCTGAGGAAGAATAGAATAAGAAGACACTCAAAATTTGATACTGTTTTATATAAAATAAAACATTTAGACAGCAAAGGTTTTTATGCGTCTTAATTTTAAGCCAAATTCTTTAAATTTTTTATTCTAACTAACTAACTAACTAACCGTCACACCGTCTCCCCGAAGGGGGAAGGCAGAAATAGTTGTTTGACACGCTTTTTTTTCGTGACAAACTTCTCTCGATTCCTCAACATTCATACATCGTGTCATGCACGCACGTCGATTTCTCCGACTCCTCACGAGGCCGACATTCAATATTTGATTTATTTGAACGTGCCAAGTTTTCTTTGGTCTTCCTTTATTTCTAGTTCAATTTACATCGTTTACATACACTTTTTGTACCATTCTCTCTTCATTCATTCTTAACATGTGTCCAAACCATCTTAATGATCCTTTCATTATTTTGTTCATAACACCTATAATTCGCACCGCTTTCACTTCTTTTATTTTCATTCGAAACTCTATCATACACATATTTTCTACACATTTGTCTAAGAGATCTCCTTTTAACCGCATTTATTTTACTATCATCTTTCTTTTGCTGGTTTCATGCTTCGCTTTCACACTTAAGGGTCGAATCAAGAACGCCATGTTGCACTGTCATTTAAATTTTTTTTGATAGGCTTTTATTAAAATTTTTATTCGTTATCGGTTACAGGAAAATCGACAGGAAAATTTTAATTTCCACTAATTGTAAATAAGTTTACTAATAAATAAAGCGTTCAGAATTTATCTTTTATTTTAGACTTTAAATCAGAAATTATTAACAATTAATCAAAAAATTGTTTGAAATAATTTCACAATGTTTACGAGTTTTAAGTTCGCACAAATCATTTCTGCTGTCGACTCATTTTGAAAAGTCTACAACTACCAAAATTACATTTTATTTGGTATTAACCCTCCCTTCCCTATGATGGGTATTTTCTACGCGTTACTTCTAATAACCATCAATATCTCTATAAATATAATAAATGCAAGGTTAAGATTTTAGATATTCCTCTATAGTATATTTACGCATTGATTTAAAAAATAATAATCAGAATTTATCGGGTACATTGGAGGTATTTTGTGAACATCGGAAACAACAAAAAAAAAGGTATAAACAGCGCTGTGAGTGCGCGACACTATATTCGTATCTCACTCTTGCATACTTCACAATGTTCTCACTGCCGCCGGCAGTAGCTCTCGGGCTTGCAACCAGAGTGGATCTACGCCTGTTACGTGAGCGTTGCCACATGGTTTTGTTAATGTTTTCAGCTTCAATTTTTGATTTGTATATCGGTTATAACCTTTTAAATTTAAATTAACAGTGTTAGATTTTTTAACAGTCATCATAAAACTTCGGTTACATTTTAAAGACTCCATATAAGTAATCGTTCAAAGAACTAATATTAATACTTAGTCTGGGAAAAGACTTCAGAGCTAAGACCTAGATAGAGAATATCAGTTCATAAGGGAATGCAATACTTCGAAGCACAGAGCTGAGACGCTATATAAGAGAGGAGGAGAAGAAGAAATTAGGATGAATTGGGAGACAGTGGCAGTCCATTTCCAACGTTTTTCCTTAATCTAGATGTCCCAGAGTTTGTGGGTCCATGATTAGACTCTTTAGCCTTTATTTTCGTGACGTCAGATAGTCTTTCTCTAATAGGAGGTACAACTGTAACCTGAATAAAACATATAATTGTTGATTCAAATGCACACATTTATTTTAAAAACATTTAAATAAAACCTAGCTTTAAACAATTTAGAAATTTTAGAAATTAAAGAAGCCATAAAAAATAAAATAAATAACTAATTCCATTTTAATTCAATTCCCATGCTCTATATTTTCCCGTTACATCTCCCCTCTCCTCAATCCTAATTATACCCCTTCCACTCGATATGTTCCCGTTACAGCTCCCCTCTCCTCAATCCTAATTATACCCCTTCCACTTTTATACTTAACTCGATCTCCATTTAGTATATAAGTGACCGCTCTGTTTTATTTGATTGTTAAAATTGTATACATGGATAAAGGTAACTTGTAACCGAAAGAGTTCAGTGAAAATAAAAAGTGTTGTAATACCAATAACAATTATATTTATTCAAACAAATATTATCATCTATTTACCTATCAGGATTTTTTATTCCACTTTTGAGATTATTTTCACACGTTTGAATATCATTTTATATCGTCCTCCCGATGATGAAGACACTTGGCTAGACAGGGTGGCAATAGATGGGCACCCAGAATACTCAGTTGGAGACCATGGGAAAATAGACGAAGTGTCGGAAGGCCACCGATGATATTATCAAAAGGGTTGGAAAATTTTGTGAAAAGTTGGATATCTGCATTCTCCCTGCCCCCCTGCGGCCCTCTATTTTTCCCTTCAAAATTAGATGCAGCAGGCGATATTTTTCTCCTCGTAGAACGTGGCCCAGATATGAAATCTTGCGGACTTTGATCAATGTCAGCAGTTCTCTATTTACTCCTGCACGATTCAGGACTTCTGTGTTCGTCACTCTGTCTGTCCATGGGATCCTGAACATTCTTTGGCGAAGCCACATTTCAAATGCCTCCAACCGGTTCATTGTATTTACTTTTAATGTCCATGTCTCACACCCATATAACAGAACAGACCACACATAACACCTTAACATCCTCTGTCTTAGTTTTAAGTTGACCTTGTCATTGCAAAAGAGAATTATTTATCTTGTTTTTTTCTAGTTGTTAAATTAACTGACTAACTAACCATCACGCCATCTCCCCGAAAGGGTAGGCAGAAATAATGGACTGTCACACTTTTACTGATGCGGCACTCCATCCTTCTCTTTTCGCCCCGCGGGAGACGCGGTGTGATGGGTTGCGAACCTCATCGCCACCAATAGGCATCTCCCGCGCACACTTCGATCGTCCAACACCCACAAAATAAATCTTAAATAAATAATATAAAATACAATGATATAAAATAAAATATCAAAATAAAAATAAATTCCACAAAATGTTCTTTTTAGATGGTGCACATATTTTCTATTTAATTTATGTTCCACGAATCCACCGTTTTTAATTTAGCACATAATGTATTAACACATTATGTTTTTTTCGATGTTGCACATGTTGACATGGACGATCCGGACTTTTGTGTTTATTTAATTTATGTTACACGTATCCACCGTTTTTTAAATTATTTTTTGTAGTTGTTGGGTTTTATTATTATCCCTTCGTTTTAAGACAAAGCCTAAAGCTGTTGAATATTTCATAGAATCACGTTCAAGAAAAAGTTGTTTGTTTAAATGACATTTTGTGATGTTTTCTGATTCGAGTCTTTACAAGAATAATGAGCACTTTGTGAAAGATTTGTTCTCGTTATTTTTCAGTGTTTAGCGTTTTTCTAGTGTCTGATGAATAACGTAAATAGCCAATTTCAAACCTGTAGACATCAAAGGAACACTTCAAACACAACATTCAAATGGTGTGATTTCTACCATCTATTTATAAACTATTTTTATTTTATTACAATGGCTGATATTTATTTTACAAAGAATGCTTCTTCTTCTTCCACTTATTGTAGATCTTGCGATCTGTTTTATGCAAGATATCAAATTACTTTTTGTCTTGAAGACGCCCTCCCTCCAAAAATAAAACGATGTTTTTATGAACTACTTCCAATTTTGTCTTTACTTCGGCAGGGACCGGTTTTGCCAGCCTCGCTGGCATCGACAGACTGGTGACACTGGTACAACCTGACTCATACATAGAAACCAGGAGTCGTAAACATGATTCTATACAAAAATAACCTTAAAACAATTGTGTAAAATTTACTGAATTTATTTTACTGGGTTATATGGATACATTTTTAGATCTTACTATTAATTATATAATGTTTCAGATATATTTTATATTGAGTTGTAGTGAGACTCCTTGTGTCTTTTGGTAGTTTATTGTGAAGTTTCAGTCCATTGTTCAATATCCTTGATTGTCCTGTCTTAGTTCGTGCATTCGGTAAGTGATATCTGTCACAGTTCCTGGTCCAGTGTCTGTGTATGTCTGAATTTTCAGTTATTTTTTAGCTGCTGTCTGTTGTCTCTTCCATGGTCACTCTGTGTACAATTTTCAAGGTCTCAAATTTGGTCAGGTCTGATATGTCCATTTGTTTTGTTTGTCTGTAAACTTGTATGATTGGGGTAAGATAGTTAATGTTATATGCTAATTTCTGTCTTTGGAGTCTGGAGTCCCCCAGAAGGGAATCATATATGTCAGTCGATATATAGGTATTTGAAAAAAATAGGATTTAGGATATTCAATATAAGGGGAATTTTAATTTAATACAGCTGACATATTTATATTATATATAACGTTAAATATATAAATACTTTAATTTTTAATGTTATTGAATTTAAATATAATATAATATTATATATATTTTAGCCCGTTTGGTTGGCATCCCCCTTATTGGTTTTTCAATCCATTGGTACTTGTTGTAAAAACCAAACGGTTTCGCTCCCATAGAAGTTTCGTCAGGGTTTCAGAAAAACTATAACTGTCTGAAATAACTAAAAATAAAAAGTATTTTTTATTATACGAGTTTAAACGGATTCAAAAAACTATTATGAGGTTATTAAACCCAATGAACTCATCTATCTTGAATACTCTTTATTTCCCTGCTTTAACTTTTTATTCCGTTCCCATCATATTTTAAACCGAAAATATTTAAATTCTACCTGTAATTTCAATATTAGGACAAAATCCATTTTTCACTACGTGAACCCGCTCTTCATATTGGCATACATTATTCTAAACCGATGCTGAAAGTAAAGCAGGAGAGATGATATCTTCTTCTCAGTTGTATTCCTCATGATTGAGGGTCGTGTCCATCTTGTAAATCATTGATCTTGGCACGCTATGCGCTCCTGTCACCCGTCAGTCTCCAGGCTGCAGCCAGTGAGAGACCAGTCAGATCCCTGATTTGATCGGACCTGCGGCTCGGTGGTCATCTTTTTGTCACCTTCCCTCCTCTTTGCCTATGATGATGAGCTTTTCAAGGTTGTCCTGAACTCTCCGGGCTATGTGTCCAAAATATTTAACACTCTCTGAGAGCACATCAGCGAAAGTCTCAACGAGTGGTAAGTGCATTGACTGTCAATCCGAAGGTCCCAGGTTCGATTACCGGCGATGGCAGTGTGATTGTCACACTGTCTTTGGTCTGGTACAGAATTCAATTCACAATAAAATGTCGATAGATAAACTACCTGAAAATTGGACTAAAATTGGACTAAGCTGGGCAGCTTTCGGAAACATGAGTTCCATCCTTAAAAACCGGAAAATACCGATCAACCTGAAACGAAAAGTCTATGAAGCCTGCATTCTGCCAGTTGCTACTAATGGTCTTGAAACTGTAACATTGTCCAAACAAAGTGCCGAGAATCTACGAGTGACCCAAAGAGCCATGGAAAAAGCCATGCTAGGAATAAACCTAAGAGACAGAGTCAGAAACGATACGGTGAGAGAAAAAACAAAGGTCACTAACATCATCCACCGGGTGGCGACTCCAAAACGGCAATGGGCAGGTCATGTAGCCAGAAGCTCAGATGAAAAGTGGACAAGAAGACTGCTGACTTGGAGACCGTGGACGGCAAAGAGAAGTGCAGGGTGACGGCAACTACGGTGGAAGGATGATCTGAACAGACACGTCGGAATAATCTGGATGCAGTCTGGACAGGACAGAGTGACATGCAAGAGAATCGAGGAGGCCTTTATCCAGGAGTGGACGAGAATAGGCTGAGGAAGAAGAATAAGAAGAAGTATACACTTAAATCGATTTGGCTCGCGCTGTATGATGTAAAGAGCGACTCAACAAAATAATATGTAGAAACTACTTGTTTTAAAAAAATATTTCGTCCGTAGATATTTGTGGCATGTCTTATGTGTACTTTATGCGCTATTCTGAGGCAATTTCTCACCCGCTGACCCCCCATTCTTCATCCGAAGTGACACAAGCATTCAAATAAGGATAACTCGAACGATAAAAAGTAAAAGGTTTTCGCTTTTTTACTCGGGGTCTCGTACGGCCCCCCTGTGTACGTGGCGTCGCACAGGGGTCATTATGTCCCTGCCAAGGGGACAAAAATATTTTAATTGGATTCGTGGATAAGCTGAATTAAATAAACGTGAAAATTACTAATATCTTTTTTGTATTAATCTCATTCTATTTATTTTGTTTTCAGAGTAAATTAGATAAAAATTACCATAAAGGTTAATTAATACTAATAAAAATGTCTGTTTTATAGAAGTTAATACTAAACTTATAACCATCACCTCGACTAATACTTACTACTTCCTATGGCCATACAACTCTTGAAAAGTTTTAGCCTCCTTGATGATTTTTCGCCAAGCTCCTCGATCCTGCGCCTTTTGCTCCCAGCAGTCCGATTCGCCAAACTTAGCCAGGTCAGCCAGAACATTGTCCATTAGGCGCTGTCTAGGCCTTCTTAGAAGTCTTACTCCAGTCGGTCTAGACGCGTACAGGGTCTTGATTGCTCTGGTCTCTTCAGCTCGGCATACGTGTCCAATCCATGCTAGGCGACCGGCTCTCACGGTGCTCGTTAAGGGACTGCTGGGTCATCGTACGGATCTCTTGGTTGGTCCTATGCCTCCAAGTTCCCGCTGCAACACCGGGTCTGGTCACGTCGTCTAATGGACCGCCATAATATTCTATCCTGATAGACTTCTCGCGATTACTTGACTCCTCAAGCCCCTGATATTTATTATTTGATTGACTTGATCGTGTCACGTTTTCCCCAGTCTTCCTCTATTTCTTGTTCTATTTACATCGTAAACGTATACTTTCTTTATCATTATTTTTTTCTGTGTGTGAAGGCTTGTTAAGTCTTGTTTCTTCCAACTGAGACAGCTAAGACATATAAGGAGATATTTACCTATTGATGAAGCTAGGACCCTCGTAAATTCTTTTGTAGTGTCACGTTTAGATTATTATAACGGAATGTACGCTGGATTGCCAAATAATCAATTCAGCAGAATACAAAGCGTATTTAATTCTGCTGCCCTATTGATTATGGGGCGACACTTTCACATCACGCCGCTCCTGAAGGAACTTCACTGGCTTAAAATCCGAGAGCAAGTAAAATACAAATTGTGTTTGACAGTGTTTAAGTCTTGACACCAAAGAGCGCCAGCGTATATATCGGACCTCTGCGTGACACCCATGCCAACGGAAAGGTAACGTTCACTTCGATCAGTAGAAACAAGTGCAAACAACATAACAATTCCAGTCAGAGCGAATAAAGCAAGTTTCTATCATCGTGATTTAAGCGTTGCGGGTCTGTTAGCGTTTAATAGCCTCCATGTAAGTATTAAGTTTGAAGATAGTGATGTCAAATTAAATAAACTTCTAAAGACTGCACTGTTCGGTCAGTCATTTCCTAGTGTGCCCTTGGAGTAATTGATTTATAAACCGGCTCACTTAAAATATAAGTCATCAAAATAATTATAATAAATAATGTCGATTATTATTATAATATTATTCATTATTCTTTATCTTTATAAATATCATATTCATAAGTGTATTTACAATATATTTATTGTTTCTTGAACAATGATGTAAAACTCCATTTTAAATATTTAATAAGAATGTCTGTTTTCTGTTTTCTAGAAGTTTTATTATATTTTATGTGAATGACATGTTTCGCCTGTGCAAGGTTTTATCAAATGTGACATCATATAATGTTTATTCAAACCATCTTCATGTTCCTTTCATTATTTTGTTCATAACACATTCATTCGCACCGCATTCACTTCTTATATTTTCAATCGACACTCTATCAAACAAAGATTTTCTACAAATTCGTCTAAGAGATTTCATTTCTACTGCGTTTATTCTACTTTCATATTTTTTTTGCCAGTTACTTTAATATTTATCAAATATTATAAAGTATCTCGTATTTTATACAAGCTATGAAAATATATATTTTTAGGAAATTGAAAAACTTTGTTTAATCCACTATTAAATAAAAAATACCTCCATCTTCGGGTGTAAAAATATAATAAAAACTAAACAAAGAATGACAAAAAAAAAAAACGCATTTCAAATTCGATACAATAATTCAAATTGAAAAATTAACCTGTGCTATTTGTTATGAGTAGGTGGTACTAACAATTATTTTTTAACAGTTTTGTTTAAAGAATAAATTGTATCTCAATAGAGACGAAGATGTAAATGATTTGGAAACAGAATATGATGGTCGAGGCGTTTACAGGACTTATGACCTGTCATTGCTTGGGTTAAGCGATCGTTACAACATTCCCCATTCCGCCCTTCTTACGAACACCACGTCTGACAATTATTTTTGAAAGTTGTATATACTCGTATGCTACATGTTGAGAAGCATTTCACATATTTTAGTTCAATCTACACTAGCGCCATCTTTTGAGATTAGATGTAAGCACTAAGCAGAAATTTATTAATGTAATGTGAAAGGCTATCAACCCAATTATCACACATTACTACACAACTCTCCAATTTTTATATGCTTTTAACTTTGACCAGTTTTTATACAACATTTTTTTTAATGTATACAAATAACAGCAGTTGTCTACAAGTATTTGTATACATTGAAAAAAAAAAATTTTTAAAGTAATTTTTTATTTATTTTATTAAATAGTGGATTAAACAAAGTTTTTCAATTTCCTAAGTATATTACCATGGAATTCCACAGTGTTAATGTCTTAGCGTTCAATAAGTTTAAAAAATATATACATGTATATGTAAAGAAAGTCTGTCTGATCAATTAAATAGTAATTACATAATATAAGAAACCCTAGGCATGAGCATAACAAAGAAAAGTTCATATCTCAAGAGTATCAAGAAATAAACTTCCTTCGGAATATTCGATAATTTTCTCGTAAGAAATTTTCTATCGAATGAATTATCGCATTTGTTGGAAACTTTAACACTTGACGCATTTCTTAATGAACCGTTTTGTACAATAGAAGTTTAATGTCTTTCGATCGATTATAATTACAAAGTAATTAATTAATGAAAAATAAATGCAGTAGAAATGATATATCTTAGACTGGACGTGGAAACTCCGTGTATGATAGAGTGTTGAATGAAAATTTAAGAAGTGATTGCAGTGCGAATTAAAGTTATGAACAAAATAATGAGAGGATCATTAGGATAATTTGGACACATTGAAACTAATCTAATGAGTTTATTTTCTCAAAAGATATTAACAAACAATTATTATAGTTTAAGACATCTATTGAGAACAGGTAAAATATAATAAATATATAATACCAGGAACGCATGAGAGATGGTTAGACATTAGGAATACAAGATACTCTCCAAAGTCAAAAGTATGTGTCTTTGGAACGTACCTTCACGAATATGAAAGACGTCGATCTCTGAAGCAATCAAGTTCAGTAGTTTGATTGCTCTCACCACCGGCATCACCAGAGGCAGGTTGGTTCTGCATGCGGAGAGATAAAACATTCTGTGCTATCGAAGATAAAAATATATAGTTTCCAAGATGCTAGAATTCTCAAAGAATCTTCTGAAAAGTCTGAAGAAATAGATAAGTGTGCACCCATCCCTCCTTATCTGTAAACTATTGGTCGCCAGCATGCCCAAGAGGAATGCAGTGGGATAAAGCCACGGATAGCTACCAAACTCCGTCATGTAGAGATATCTCATAAATCTTTTCTAAACCCTTTCTAACATGAGCCAGTATCTCACCTCGCGGGGACTCCATATCACCGAACCACACTCAAGCCGGCTTTGGACCAACGAGTTTAACAGAATTCGCGTAACATGGAGATTCCTGAAAACTCTACCAGTTCAGAGAATAAATACCAACATTTTCATTGCAACTCCACATATTCTCTCCATGTGAGCATGGAAAGTCAGCCCTACTTTCATAAACAATACCAAGATCCTTTATCGTTGAAACACGCTTAAGTTGCTGGTTATGCATTGTGTATCTGTAATAAAATGTACGCAATGCTCTCCTAAAAGATGAAATTACGTACTTAGAGATATTGAAATCAAATTTGATTGGTTTTACTCCAGCGAACGATATTATTTACTGACTGGAGACGGAGGCCATCTTCATGGCTCTTTATCTCAAGGAATAATTTGAGATACAAGTCCTGGTGATTAGTATGTATGAGGTATGCATGCGAAATGATCTGATGATGAATGTTAATAAGTCCAAGGTAATGATTTTAGAAAAATAAGAAATCGCGACAGTCTGCAACATTAGCGTGAATGCTAAAAATTTGGAGCCAGTAGATGAGTTCGTGTATTTAGGTAGTATGTTTACAAAAGATGGGCGAGTGGAGGGGGATATTGAAAGAAGGGTTGGGGCAGGTAACAAAGTGAACAGTGCCTTAAAGTTGTCATCGCAAACCAAAACCTAGAATGGCAGTGCACAATGGTGTTCTTCTACCGACACTTATGTATGGAAGCGAAGCATGGAACTGGCAAAAGAAAGATGAAAGTAGAATAAGTGCAGTAGAAATTGACGAATGTGTGATACTCTTAGACGAATGTGTGATACTCTGTGTGTGATAGGGTGTCGAATGAAAATATAAGATGTGAATGCGGTGCGAATGATGGTGCAAAAAATAATGAAAGGATCATTAAGATGGTTTGGACATATGGAAAGAATGAATGAAGAAAGAATGTTTAAATAATTATATGTTAACGAAGTAAATGGAACCAGAAATAGAGGAAGACCGAGGGAAACGTGGCACGATCAAATAATCAAATATTGAATGTCGGCCATCTAAAAAGTCAGAGAAATCGACGCGCGTGCATGACACGATGTATGAATGTTGAGGAAGCAAGAGAAATATGCCAGAAAAGAAAAGTGTGGCAGTCCATTATTTCTGCCTACCCCTTCGGGGAGACAGCGTGATGGTTAGTTAGTTAGTTTTTAGTTTAAGATCATCTGCAAATAAAAGATATCGTCGAAGTTGGAAAAGTATGTCAGGACAGAGTAGTATGGCGGTCCACCTTCTCTTTCTATCCCTATCGTGTGGTGGTGTTAGTTATTTTTTTCATATATTAGGTCCTTACATATGAAATCGGCGTTTTGCCGTACTGGCAACTTTGATCTCAAATATCTTCTCTTTGGTTAGGAATTCCAAATTCAAATTTATACAGCTATTTACTCAAGTATTATTTCATTCGCACCACATTCACTTCTTATTACTTGCATTTGTCACTCTATCATATACAGATTTGACGCACATTCGTCTTAGAGATCTCATTTCGACTGCATTTATTCTACTTTCATCCTTCTTTTGACAGTTCAATGCTTCACTTCCATACATACGGATCGGAACAAGAACACCATTAAGCACTGCCATCTTAGCTTTTTTGGATAGGCTTTTGTTTGCATGACAACCAAATAAAACCCAACCCATTGTGTATCCCAATTACTCCCTTAAAGCGGTATATTTATTCTTTATTTGAAAGTGTTATGAACAAAATAAGGAAAGGGTCATTAAGATGGTTTGGACACATGGAAAGAATGAGTGAAGACAGAATGGTAAAGAAGGTATATGTAAACGGCGTGAACGGAGCTAGAAATAGAGGAAGGCCGAGAAAAACGTGGCACGATCAAATCAATCAAATATTGAATGTCGGTCACGTGAGGAGTCGGAAAAATCGACGTGCGTGCATGACAAGATGTATGAATGTAGAGGATGCGAGAGAAGTATGTCAGGACAGAACAGTGTGGCGTTCCATTCTTTCTGCCTACCCCTCCGGGGAGACGGCGTGATGGTAAGTTAGTTAATTTTTACACTATTTATTGATACACCGGCGGTTGTTCTGGTAATAATTTGTAAATGAACTGAATTAGTATACACACATTCTTGCACCCATACACATGTCATTTAATCCTTTGGATAAATAATTTTTTAGAATTATATAATTATTATGGAAGAATTTCTAATTTCTAGAACCTCGTGTGATGTCTATGAACCATTAATTCAAAGGTATATTGACATAACTCCGTTATATTATACACTCTCTGGGGTACTTATTAGAACCACATACTTTTACAGTTTGAACATAGATTAATGAATAAATAAAATATTGATGAACAACGTGCAATTTTATAATGATGAATTATTTATTAATTAAAACACTTTGTTTCACTTTTGTCTCAAATTGACGCACGGATGCAATTCATAGTTTTCCTGTATTGGAGACGATTTTTGATAAGGTTTTTTCCCACCCTTAACATGGATTCAACTTCCGAATTTAATTTAGGTATACTTTTATTTTGGTTTGAAAAATTATAAAAAAGAATTTAACCATCACGCCGTTTCTCCGCAGGGGTAGGCAGAGAGAATAGACTACCGCACTACTCTTTAGCTTCCTCGAAATTCATACAACGAGTCATACACGCACGTCGAGTCCTCCGACTTCTAACATTACCAACCATCACAATTTAATTAATTTGATCATGCCATGTCTTCCTCGGTCTGCCTCGACTCCTATACTTTCTTAAACATTCTTTCTCCATCCATTCGCTCCATGTGTCCGAACCAACGCAGCGATCCTTTCATAATTTTGTTCATAATACCTTCTTCCGCTAGGGACATCATATCTACTGCATTTATTCTGCTCTCATCCTTCTTCTGCCAGTTCCATGCTTCGCTTCCATACATTAGGGTTGGGACCAAAACTCCATTGTGAAGGGCCGTTTTCGCTTTTATTGATAAATTCTTGTTTCCAATAACTATTTTGAAAGCTCCATTCACTTTGCTACCCGCACCAACTCTTCTTTCGACGTCACTATCCATTTGACCATCCGCTGTGACATGCTACCTAAATACACAAATTCACTCACCTGCTCCAAGCTCTCTTCGTTCACACTTATGTTACAAACTGTCATTTTCTCTTCCCTTTCAAAAACCATCACCTTTGACTTTTCGACATTCATCATTTAATCATTTGACTTGCATACGTTTTATGCATTATAAAAATAAAAATAAAATATTTTATATTAACTTTCAGGGGACTGTACACCTAAATTCATGTCCTTTTATCCTTTGAGATCTCGTCGGCTCTATTGGAGCAAGAGCTTCTTGACGGAATTCCCTTAGCGGGTCAATTAAATTCCTACCTGTCTTACCGAACACATTCCCATCATACATCACTCCTGCGTGTCGACAGAGGGCGGACAATGGTCATTTCTCCAAATAATAGGGCTCGCACCAACCCTTACTGAAACTAGAAAATGTACTTCTTCTTCTAATAGTGCCGTGTCAGTTCCCCCGACATTGGTGATCACTGTAGCAGAATCAAAATCATTCAAATTCATATTAGTTTGAATAAATATAACTGCACTTAGACATGTTTTGGTTGTAACCCAACCTATTTCGAAGGGCAAAATTTTAACAATATCATATAACAAAGAGAATCAAGTAAAGGCATGCGTTTTCCCCATCATGACGTATGGAATAGAAGTCATAATCGATATCAATAGAACTAAGAACCTTCTAAGATTAGCAGAAATGCGAACCCTACGCTCCATCGCACTCGACGCATCTGTAATGTTTGTAATCTTTATAAATAAATAAATAAAATGAAATGAAAATGAAAAACAGAGAATACAAGAATTACAAACATTGTTAAAGCGAAACACAGCGAAAATGGCCGTTCACAATGGAGTTCTGGTTCCAACCCTTATGTATGGAAGTGAAGCATGGAACTGGCAGAAGAAAGATGAGAGCAGAATAAATGCGGTAGAGATGAGGTCCCTAAGACGTATGTGTGGTAGAACGATGTACGACAGAATCTCAAATGCTGATATTAGGAAGGAGTGTAGAGCGAAAGAAGGTATTATGAACAAAATTATGAAAGGTTCGCTTCGTTGGTTTGGACATATGGAGCGCATGGGTGAAGAAAGAATGGTTAAAAAAGTATACGTTAACAATGTAAATGGAGTAAGGAGTCGAGGTAGACCGAGGAAAACATGGCATGACCAATCAAATATTAAAAGTTGGTCATGTCAGAAGCCGGAAGAATCGACGTGCGTGTATGTCTCGATGTATGAATGTGGAGGAAGCTAGAGAGGTTTGCCAGGATAGAGTAGTGTGGCGGTCCATTCTCTCTGCCTACCCCTGCGGGGAAACGGTGGGATGGTTTGTTGTTGTTGTTGTTGTTAAAGATGAAAACCCAACGGGCAAGAGATTACCAGGAAGGCCGCCAAAGAGATTGAGACATGGCTGGACAACATCATTCCAGGACAGCCCACCGTCACAAATAGGTCATACGATCTAAACTAAGAGGAAGAAGAAGACGAATAAAACAGAGTGATCACTAACTAACTAACTAACTAACTAACCATCACATCGTTTCTCCAGAGGGCTTGGCAGAGAGGATGGACCGCCATACCGTTCTGTCCTGACATACCTCTCTAGCTCATACATCTTTACATGCACACTCGTCGGTTTTTTAGATTAAAAATGTGGCCGCCTTTCAGGGATCCTTTTTTAATTTTACTGATGATGCAAACTCTAAAAGAAGAAGACATTGTCAGGATAGCTGTTTCGCAAACCTATGTTGACGAAATAGCTCTCACGTCAATCTCATAAAAAAATTGTGACACGTATAACCACAGTGTTTCAAAATTTTCCAAAAAAAAATCGATGAAAAAACTAATTTTAAAACATTGTGTTTACCATCACATTTTCAACACCCAGACTGTTTTACAGCCCTTGGTCTTATCTTAGTGTCTCTGGACTTCGGGGTATAAATGGAAGCAAAAAGTTAATATATTTTTGTTAGTTTTTCCTCCTTTTCTTTGTTCGAGTGAGCCTATGCGAGGCGAGATACCCCGTAATAGGTAAAAAAAAACCTGGAAACTCGTCTAAAAATAACTGATTTAATATTAGTACACGTGTCAGGGGGCAAGGTTATAAAACGTTATAATTAAAAAAGATTAGTAAAGCATGCTCTATGTAAGCGGTTCTCAAAGTGTGCTACACAGAATCCTGGGGTACCGCAAGGCCCTCTACCAGGACTCCGCCGCGACAATCAACATAATAAATCTACTGCAGTGCAAAATGGTGATCTTGTACTCCAACTCTTATGTATGGAAGCGAAGCATGGAACTAGCAAATGAAGGAAAAAAGTTTAATAAATGAGATCTCTTAGACCATAGGCTACCAATCATTTCTGGGCCACCGCCGCCTTTACAAGAAAAATAAACGTTCAACGCTCCCCTTCAAAAAAATTAATTCCAAATATTTAGAAACACATAGTTGAATTTTAAAATATTATCTTTTATGTATCTGAAAACGACATATGGTAGAATACCAAACGAAGAAAAGGAAGAAATTATTAGCGTGTTTTTTTTTGTCTTTTTAGACTATATTTTTTTTATCTGCCAACGCTCTCTATTTTTTCTGGGTCTTCTACTGCCCCCCTGAAAGTCTCAAACGCCCATAAGGCGATAACCCCTATCGCCCACTTTGAGAACCTAGGTCTTAGACGAATGTGTGGAAAAACTGTATCATAGAGTGTCGAATGAAAATAAATATAAGAAGTGAATGCAGTGAACTTCCTTATACCAGCAATTAAAATCCGGCTTATATCGTTATACCACACATACGATTTCATTCGAATTAAAACAATACTAGTCACTACAAAACAACACTTTTTTAAAATTAAATTCAACTTAATTTAAAATATTAAATACTTCACATTAAATTGAAACCATTTTAGCAGTCTACAGTGGAATCAATCATAATATAAATAGACAAAAACCCGTATGTAATCAAGAAAGAGTACGAGAACGTTTTGAATACAAGAGAGCGAGAGAGGAATAATTCGATCTTCTCCGAAATTAATTTAAAAATTCGAATGCACACGATACGCATGCCCGAGAACGTTTATGGATTATTTTGAATTGTATTCTAAATATTGTTGTATGATAGTAGTATAAAAAACAAAATGAGAACAATTTGGTGTTGTTTATTGTAAAAAAATTAACGTTTGTTAAAAAAAAGATTTTCATATAAAATTAACTTATAAGTGATTATACGATGGTGAACCAAGATTTCATAAAATCTTCACTTGCGTGAATATTTCACGGGCTGCAACTGGTAATTAAATAATGAATGTAAAACCAGGTTTTGTTTATTTTAGGGCTCTGTAAAATATGGGGTGTTTTTTTAAGAGCTTGAAAACTTTAAATAATAATACAAAACAGAATAATTCATGGAATTAATTTTTTTAAATTATAATCTGGTAGATAATTTTATGGCATTTATTTTTTAAATATAATTTCCGGCATATGTCCGCCGCGGCTACGAGTTACATAGTCCATTCGATCAGTTTAATTTTTCAATACTTTTTCCAATAAATCTGGCCGCCATAAGGCGTCAATGGTGGCTTGAATATTGGCTTCCAATGCTTCAAGAGTTGCTGGTTTGTAGGCATAAACCAATGACTTAACATAGCCCCATAAAAATAACCCTTTTAAAACATTTAATATTTATTAAGTGTTTTAAAAGGGTTCCGTCGTCAAAATACTTTGAGAACCGCTGCTCTATGTTATTAGGCATACAGAGGTTCAGCTGTAATGTCTATTCATCTTACGCCTGTTGGGAGCGTTGTTGGAAATGTTATTTGGTGGATGTTTTATGTCGGGGTTATATCTAGGACCCGTAGTGCTCCTCCGAAAGAAAACGAAGGAGGATTTAGGGACTATGCTAATGTTCTACATTTTTTTCTTTTGGACATGGATCTGCTGGGTTACGAAAGTTCGACTGTAGACAATGCCGCCTTGAAAATATTTGCCAGGCCGTAAGCACCATAAACAATATTTGTAACATGGAGATTTATGGGGCCGACCGTAGCGCCATATCAGTATTAGAATCCGTGAAGTTACTTTGTGTCTCGTGCCGTGAACTCATTTTATTTCGATTTTAAATGTGTAATTAATGTAAAATGGAAAGAGCCATGCTTGGAATAACTTTGAGGGACAGATTTAGAAACGAATTTATTCGTCAACAAACCAAGGTGACTGAGGTGGCTCTGAGGATGGGCGGGCTGAAGTGGCGATGGGCTGGCCATGTCTGTCGGAGAACCGACGGGCGACGGGGGAGACGGGTTCTGGAGTGGAGACCGCGTACAGGATTCCGCAGATTTGGACGTCCCCCTGCCCGCTGGACCGACGATCTGAAGAGTATTGCTGGACATGGATGGATGGGAGCGGTAATGGATAAAGGGTGGTGGCGTGCTTTGGGAGAGTATTATTACTCCTTATATAGTTTCACAAACATTTATTGTTTCTAGAACTGTGATGTAAAACTACATATTAAATAATTAATACTAATGAAAACGTCTGTTTTCTAGAAGTTTTATCATATCATATTTAAGATTAACATATCCATACAAACTGAGAAGCCGGGCTTGCTTTAAAAATTCAAAAATAAAACAACGCATTCCGCGCGTTTGAGCCGTCTACGAATAAAAAAATATTTTGTATTTTTTGTTGCAAATGACTTCGCTAACATGTGCAGAAATGACCTAAGTGTATGATTAAGTATTTTATTTCATTCATACATACCGTAGATGAGATGACCGCGAAATCGCCTAAGTACACATGTTTTATTTCATGTTTTCAATTGGCTTCATATTGGTCTTACAAAATATAAAAGGGTCTTTGTCGCACTTATTGTATTGACTTGTAATCATATAGCTAGGTACATATTATATACAAGAAGATATCTACAATTTGTTGTATGTATTTGAAGCCGGGCTTTATCACTCTGAAGTATGTTACTATTCGACGTGTCACGAACTTCATTTCTATTGTCAGAATGTCATTTACGCTATGTGCAGAAATGTTACGAAAAGAAAGATTATATGATTTCTTTACGAACATTTATTTATAATTCGTGTTTCAGTGTTAAAAAAAAATATTGTTGTTTTCAATTTACAGCTTATTTCTTATTAATTATATTTCTTCTTGTATATGTAAATACATCCAAAGAATGTGATTTAGAACATCTACATTTGTAAAGTACCAACAATATTAACCAAATAACAATGTAAAAATTGTTTATGTTTAATAATTGTTCCGAAAACTTCGCGATATTTTTTTTACAATTTTTAAACATTTGACAGCTGTCAAATCAGATCGGACCCACATTTAATTAAACGTAACGGCCTGGTAAACAGCGATTTCGAGACGGCATTTGGCCGTGGAGGATACCATAAAGTACTGACCTAGAAAAGATTCCCTATTTTTTTAATTTCAATTGACTGAAACTGGGACATTCACCTTTATATAGTATCTAAGCTTGTTTTTTCGCGAATAATTTGAATTTGGATTATTGTACGGAAAGGCGGAAGGAAAAGGCATCTTACGCTTTGATGAGTCTGGAACAAAGAATTACATTTAAACAAAACAGCGCAAACTGGAGATCAAAAATATATTCAGATCTCAAACATCAAGATTTCAGATATCTTCTATGAATTTTTATTTCAAATTCGTTCTTTTCTTTTAGGATGGTATCACTGCTATAAGCAGATTTTATCGAGAGGGATTTCGTGAAATCTGTGTTAAATAAATTTACATTTTACTGCTTTGACATTGTCACTAATCACTACTAGTCGTTTTGATGTAGAATAATCTTTGAATGGGTAATGATTCGAACAACAACAATATACCATAACGCCGTTTTCCCGGAAGAATAGGCAGAGAGAATGGAACCCCAGTTTCGTGTTCCGCGAGTTTTCTCACGACATAAGATATATAGCTATTCTATCGCCGCGCCGTTTCATTGTCACTTGAATTCTGCACCAGACCAAAGACAGTGTGACAATCACACTGCCATCGCCGAGGACCGAACCCAGAACTTCCGATGTAGTAGTCAGAAATCCTACAGTTGGAGGTCAATATCGTTGGTCCAGTTGGGAGGTGGACGTTCAACTCTACAGAATCAAGTTCAGGTCTCCACAACGCACTCTTCTTCTTCATCGGCTGTCTTCTACCGCATTCATCATACTTTCATTTCATTTATTTCATTTAATATATTTGAATAAAAATCACAATCATTACAGACATATAATTCCAGATCGTTTGCAATTACATTATAAGAATTTATAAGAGAAGCATAAAAAAACCCATTAAGATTAAGGAAGTAGAAAGAATCATAACATTGATATTGCATCCCTGAGGCAACTCACACTATCACGAAATATGTCGACCTCCGAGGCGACCCGATTAAGCAATAAGATTGCCCCACCCACAGGTATAATCATTGGCAGGTTAGTTCTGCAGCGCGGCAAATAAAACAATCTGTGTTGTCTTTGACGAAGGAAGAATTACCAGGGACAAATAGACCTACATCACTCAGGACATCCGATTTATGTATATGGCCGCCAATCAGCTGAAAGAAGTGAACTCCCAAGTGGATATTCCCCCATCTCTCCAATGATTGGTAGCTTAGCATACCTAACAAGAATTCAGTCGAAAAGAGTCACGGGTAATAACCCCATTCATTCTTCTTTTCCCATCCATACTTCACTTCTATAGGACCAATCCTTCTTTTGCCAGCTCCGTTCTACACTTCTATAGGATGAATACTTCTTTTGCCAGCTCAATTATTCACCTCCTTAAGATGAATCCTCCTTTTAGCAGCTCAATTTTTCACTTCCATAGGATGAATCTTCGTTTTACCAGCTTTGTTTTTTACTTCCAAATGAAAAATCCTTCCTTTGCCAGTTCCATTCTTCATTACCAAAGGATGAATCCTTCGGTTCCCAGCTTTATTCTTCACTTCCACGGGATAAATCCTTACTTTGCTAGTTCTAATCTTCACATTCACATGGTTAATTTAAATATAAAAGTTAAGTTTCTTCTTCTTATAGACCTTTGGTTTGTTCCTGAAATCAAGTTGGCCTCTCTTGGGAGATTGACTCCCAACTATCTCTCCATCTCTTCGGCGGTCTTCCGGGCGGACGGCAGGCGGCAGGAATCTGATGGGCCACAGCGTGTGGGATTCTGGTGGGATCCATCCTCTGCACGTGCGCATTCCAGTATTTTCTGCGTTTCCCCATCTCACGACATCCACCACCTTGCAGATCTCGCGGATAGCATTTAATTTAAGTTAAGCATTTAATTTAAAATAATCGCGAAGGTCATTTCTCGCTATTACATGTATGATTGAGTCATACGGAAAATTTTCACAATCGGTTAATAAAAAAAACATAAAATCAAATCGGCGCCCCAACTCGTTAAGAGAGGTATTAAGTTCTATACGCTGAAATGAAGTTATTAATTTTATAGCGCTCAGAACAAAATGCGTGCCTGTGGAAAAATAATGGATTTTATTATGAGTATCGGCGATATATCGTCACGCTTGTGAAATATTAACACTGCACACCAACAATGACTGTGGATTCCGAGAGATGAAGATACAATAGGCAAGTCTGATCCCACACTGACTTGGGTAAGTCAGAGACCCACAAACTTAGCCTAAAGCACCCTTCTTTTTTAGAAAACAGTAATATCACCTCTTAAATATGAATATTTTTCAAAATATTAAAGAAAAAACTAAACATCACGCCGTCTCCCCGAAGTGATAGGCAAAATAATGGACTACCACACTTTTCTTTCGTGACATATTTCTATCGCTTCCTCAACATTCATACATCGTGTCATCAAATTAAATCAGTTTATTAACTCAATAGACATTACAAACAGGAAAATGTTTAAGGCATCTATTAAGTACAGGTAAAATATTATAAAAATACAACAAAGTACCAGGAACGCATTAGAGATGGTTCGACATTAGGAAGACAAGATACTTTCCAAAGTCGATAGTATTTGCCCCCTGAACGTACTTTCACTGACATGAAAGACGTCGATCTCCGAGGAGACCGCGTTCAGCAGACTAATTGCTCTTCCCACCGGTGTCACCAGAGTCAGATTGGTTCTGGCGGCCGGTAGATAAAACAATCTGTGCTGTCGCTGTCGAAGATATCTATCGGGGACAAAAAGACCAACATCCTCCAGTACGGCCGAGTTCTCGAAGTATCCCCTAATTAATCTGTGGGAGTTGGTGGGTGCGAGTTGAAAGACGGCGGAGGTTTCAGCGTTTATTGCGGATCACAAGTAATTACACGTAACTGTATGATATACTTGTGATGGAGCGCGGCTGGATGTCGATGGCAGCGGGGCGGAGTCCGGTGGTGAGTCGTAGAGGATGAGGGCTCGCTGGGCGGTATCGTCGAGTGGCTGGAACGAGGAGTCGTCGGAGGTTTCTCGTACGTAGGCTGGGTTGTGGAGACTCGTGTCTCTTCGAGATCGCGATACTGGCTGACGTTTAGAGTTGACTGACGTTTAGAGTGGACTGCTCTAGCTTCGTAGCTCGGCGTCGGAGGGAGTCCGATATCCCTCGTGGCGTGGACTGACCGTTTTGGGTGCTCGGGAGTACTACTTTTATATGCTTTGGTTTCGTCATCTGATGACCTGACCTAGTGACCAACTTGAAGAATTCAGGGCCCGCGAATCATCAAATTTGATAAATAGGTCTTGGGTCAGCGTTTTTGTGTTTATTCGTGTCATGTATTTCTTCATGAAATATGTTTATCTGGGTTATGCATTTAACCCCGACAAATCTGAAGAAATGGGTCATTAGATGTCCATCTCTTCGAAGCTGTAAAGAATTGGTTCCGAGCATTCCCAGAAGAAATGCCGTGGGAAGAGAGCCACGGATAGCTACCATACTCCCTCATGTAGAGATACCTCAGAAGTTTTCTCTGAACCCTCTCCAGTATAACGGAATATCTCGCCTCGTAAGGTCTCCATATCACAGAACCACTTTCGAGCCTGCTCCGAACCAATGCGTTGTATAGGACTCTGAGCACATTGGAATCCCTGAAAACCCTTCCGGTCCGGACGATGAACCCCAACATCCTCAGTGCAATGCCACAAATCCTCTCGATATGTGCACGAAAAGTCAACCTACTCTCATAGATGATTCCAAAATCTTTCATCGTAGATACATGTGCCAGTTGCTGGTTGTTCATTGTGTATCTATGATAAACAGTTCTCAATGCTCTAGTAAATGATAGCATAACGCATTTAGAGACATACACGCGCGTCGATTTCTCTGACTCCTCACATGGCCGACATACAATATTTTATTTATTTAATCGTGCCTATTGGTGGCGATGAGGTTCGCAACCCATCACACCGCGTCTCCCGCGAGGCGAAAAGAGAAGGATGGAGTGCCGCATCGGTTAAAGTGTGACAGTCCATTCTTTCTGCCTACCATTTCGGGGAGACGGCGTGTTGATTAGTTAGTTAGTCAGTTAGTAAGTTAAGTTAGTCGGTGGCTTGCAAAAGTATAATCTTTTTTTGTTTCTTATATCGGTCTGTTTTCATTCCATAACTATTATTAAACTCATTATTCATAGTTCAGTGAGATTCTAAAACTAACAATGGAGTGTAATAGCCGTCACACGTAAGCATAACAGTTCTCGGGCTCACCTTGCTGTTATATAGTTATATAGCGATAATATGCGCTCCTTGGAAACCAATGCCGTCCATATACTAACGTATACAAGTAATCAAAATGCTTTACTGCGTGAAATAAGAACGTAGGTATACACATGACTCATAAAAATCGTTTTAAAAAATATATAAAAATATCAGTTAGCTTGCGAATTTATTAGAGAAAGATTCTAGAAAGGATTTTCTCGCTTCCTCAACATTCAAAACTAACTAACTAACTAACTAACCATCACGCCGTCTCCCCGAAGGGGTAGGCAGAAAGAATGGACTGACACACTTTTCTTTCCTGACATATTTCTCTCGCTTCCTCAACATTCATACATCGTGTCATGCACGCGCGTCGATTCCTCTGACTCCTCACATGGCCGACATTCAATATTTGATTTATTTGATCGTGCCACGTTTTCCTCGGTCTTCCTCTATTTCTGGTTCCATTTACGTCATTAACTTATAATTTTTTTACCATTCTTTCTTTATTCATTCTTTCAATATGTTCAAACCATCTTAATGATCCTTTCATTATTTTGTTCATGACACCATCATTCGCACCGCATTCACTTCTTATATTTTCATTCGGCACTCTATCATACACAGAGTATCCACACATTCTTCTAAGAGATCTCATTTCAACTGCATTTATTCTACTTTCATCCTTCTTTTGCCAGTTCCATGCTTCGCTTCCATACATAAGGGACATTCTCAACATTCATACATCGTGTAATGCACGCGCTCCGATTTCTCTGACTCCTCACATGGCCGACATTAAATATTTGATTTATTTGATCGTGCCACGGTCTTCCTCTATTTCTGGTTCCATTTACATCGTTGACATATAATTTTTTTTACCATTCTTTCTTCATTTATTCTTTCCATGTGTCCAAACCATCTTAATGATCATTTCATTATTTTGTTCATAACACTTTCTTATATTTTCATTCGACACTCTATCATATGCAGACTATTCACACATTCGTCTAAGACATTTCATTTCTACTGGATTTATTCTACTTTCATCCTTCTTTTGCCAGTTCCATACATAAAGATCTTCTTATAAAAATAAAAATAATTTCAAAATTATATCAAAGAAATTATTCAAATTGAAACATAAACATTGGACATTTGATATATTATAGTAACACCTGATTATATTAACATCTTCTCTTCTTCTTTTTCCTCAGCCTTACCCGTCTACTTCTGAACAAATGCCTCTTCCATTCGCTTCCATGTCACTCTGTCTTGTGCAGACTGCATCCAGGTGCGATGGTTTGCGAACCTCATCGTCACCAATAGGCACCTCCCGCGAACACTTCGATCGTCCAACGTCTACAAAATAAATCTAAAACAAATTATATAAAAAAAAAAAAACAAATAAAAATAACGTGTAATGTAATGTTCTTTTAGATGGTGCACTTGTCGTCAGCTGGACGATCCGGACATTTATGTTTATTTAAAACAATCCAACACCAGCAAAAACGAAGAATTTATTCAATTGTCATTGGAAGACACTGAGAGATCGCGTGAGGAACACCAGAATAAGAGAGATATTTGAGAATAATACAGAGTTTCGCTATTCGCTAGAGTTTCGCTTCCGCTTCGCTTTCGCTGCGAAGCTACAAGCGTAAGACGTTGAATACGAAACAATGCGTTTTGTTATTGCGATTCGTCATATATTGTCGCAAGGCGGTTGATTTATTTGTCCGGAGTAATAAATTCAGCGATTTTACTTCATTTCGTACGCGGGACAATAAAATCTATTCCGAGGATCAAATACAATGGTGACCTTAAACCTGCCTCACGATACATAAACACGTGTAAGGAAGCGAGAATTCTAGCGAGTAAACTCGCGACGGGATCAGATGACATGGCAGCAGTAAAAATCCGACATCCGCACTTATCTAGTGTAAAACTCAAATCATCTGGTGAAATAACATTTTTAATTAAGATAATTGAATGAACTGGTTCTGATTTTGAAAATTTGGTTTGGTTCGTGTGGTTCTCCCGTAAATTTTGTGATATTTCGTGTATAAGTGAACTGTTTTGATCAATTTGATTGTTGCCGCACATAATGATAGTTATTTGTGACACAAAATACGTTTTCACTGTTTTCATGTTAATATTGTATAAGTTTTTTCGTTTATAAAAATAATTTTGATAGGTGTAAAAATAAAATTTTCATTTGTTCCAATGACTTCTTCTTTTTCTTCTTCCTTGTTGTCGACCTATGTGGTCTATTCTTCAGAGTGTTGCTCCTCCTGTGAGGTAGACTCCCAGCTGTCCTTCCATCTTTTAGGGGGTCTTCTACGAGGACGAGTCCCATGAGTCTGGTATTGTCCATTATTTGAACATGCCCGTACCAGTCACTTTTTCGCTATCTGCTCCATCTTATAATATCCTCAACCTCACATATCACTCTTATTATGGTGTTCATCACGCGATCTCTCAGTGTCTTCCCTGCTATTGTCCTCACTGTCTTCATATCGGAAGTCCTCAAAACTTGTTTGGTCCTTACTGTGTCTGCCCTTGCTTCGACGCCATATGTTATTATTGGTCTTACGCATGCTTTATAGATTCTTATTTTACTCTCAATGGCCATGTCTTTGTTTTTCCATATTGTGGATTTTAGAACGCCAGAGATTGCAGCTGCCTTGTTTACTTGGGGTTGTATTTCTTCCCGCAGATCAGCCCCTCCCACCAAGTTCTATGGGTTGATTTTCTATAACCAGGTTACATGTTTTGGGTGTTATGGAAAAGGTCATATATTTTGTTTTTTCGTTAGAGATCGTCAGGTTGTATTTCTTACAGGCATGATGTAGTCTGTCTAGTATTTTTTGTAAATTGTTTTCAGATATGATTAGAGCATTGTCTGCATAACATACCACATTGACAATTTGCTCTCCCATCCTATATCCCAGTTTTAGCGATTGGGTCTCCTCTATAAGATTGTCCATTGTAAAATTGAACAGAAAAGGGCTTAGGCTGTCTCCTTGTCGCAAACCTGTCAGTACGGGGATTGTTTTACTTAGTTCATAATCAAGTTTTTTGCAAGTCATTATTATTGTAGACTGTTAGCATTTTTTGTAAGTCTGTAAAAAAAAATCTGTGTATAAATTTTTTCGGCTAAAAAGTATTAATATCTTAAAAATTTCACCAGTCATCATTTTTAATGATTTTGTATGGGTTATACAAACTCGACGGAGAAAGTTTAGAACATCTTAAATAATCCACATGCGCATTTAGGTTCTTGCAAAATGTTTTCTGAAATTATTAAAAGTTTTCGAGCGAGTTTTTAAAGAGGCAATTCTTTGGGCGTCGCTATGATTGATAACCCTGAAAGCGTCAATTTCTACACTCATCTCAGGGTTAATGTCATTTTAAACGGCTTAATGCTTGTTAGGTCGATTTTATCACCATTTCGTTACACTCTGTATACGCCATTTAACCATCGATCCGCGAAACTTTGTGTAATTAAGAGATATAAATACTACAAGATATAAACCCAATATGGTAATCCTTTTTGTAAAATATATAAACTAACTAACTAATTAACCATCAACCCGTCTCCCCGAAGAGGTAGGCAGAAATAATCACCTTCCAGCACGGGTGAGTTATCAAAATATCCCTTGAGTAATCTGAAGAAATGGGTTATAAGATACCCATCTCTTCGAAGCTGCAGACACTTGGTCCCAAGCATTCCCAAAAGAAATGACGTAGAATAAAGCCACGGATAGCTACCATATTCTCTCATGTAGAGATACCTTAGAATTTTTTTCTGAACCCTCAATATTTCTCGCCTTTCGAGTCTGCTCCGAACCAATGCGTTGTATAGAACTCTGAGCACATGGGAATGTCTTCTCGATATGTGCACGGAAAGTCAGCCTACTCTCATAGATGATCCCGAGATCTCTCATCGTAGATACATGTTCTAGTTGCTGGTTGTTCATTGTGTATCAATGATACACAGTTCTCAATGCTCTAGTAAAATATAGCATAACGCACTTAGAGAAATGAGTTGCATTTGATTCCTGTGACTCCAGTTAACTAACTAACTAACTAACTAATCATCACGTCGTCTCCCCGGAGGGGTAGGCAGAAATAATGGAACGCCACACTGTTCTGTCCTGACATACTTCTCTCGATTCCTCAACATTCATACACCGTGTCATGCACGCGCGTCGATTTCTCTGACTCCTCACATGGCCGATATTCAATATTTGATTTATCTGATTATGCCACGTTTTCCTCGATCTTCCTCTATTTCTTGTTCTATTTACATCGTTATCATATAATTTTTTTACCATTTTTTCTTCATTAATTATTTCCATATGTCCAAACCATCTTAATGATCCTTTCATTATTTTATTCATAACCCCATCATTCGCACCGCATTAAAAAAAAAAACTAACTAACAATCTCGCCGTCTCCCTGAAAAGGTAGGCAGAAAGAATGGACGGTCACGCTTCAACCGATGCGGCACTCCAACCTTCTCTTTTCGCCCCGCGGTAGACGCGGTGTGATGGGTTGCGAACCTCATCGCCACCAATAGGCATCTCCCGCGCACACTTCGATCGTAAAACACCCACAAAATAAATCTAAAACAAATAATATGAAATACGATTATATAAAATAAAATAACAAAAATTAAAATAATTGAACTATTTATTTAATTTATGTTCCACGTATCCACCATCATTTGCACCGCATTCACTTCTTATATTTTCATTCGAAACTCTATCATACACAGATTTGCCACACATTCGTCTTAGAGATCTCAGTTCTACTGCATTTTATTATAAGAAGGGATGGGTGCACACTTACCCATTTCTTCAGATTTATCAAGGGATTCTTTGAGAATTCCGTCATCTTGGAGGCTATCCATTTTTATGTTCCGGATGGTTATCTTCGACAGCGTCAGCACAGACTGTTTTATCTCCCAGCATGCAGAACCAACCTGCCTCTGGTGATGCCGGTGGGGAGAGCAATCAAACTGCTGAACACGATCGCTTCGGAGATCGATGTTTTTCATATTCGTGAAAGTACATTCAGAAGACAAATACTCTTGACTTTGAAGAGTATCTTGTATTCCTAATGTCGAACCATCTCTCATGCGTTCCTGGTATTTTATATTTATTATGTTTTACCTGTTCTCAATAGATGCCTTAAACTATTATATAAAAAATGTTTGTAATGACTTTTGAGAAAATAAACTGATTTGATTTGAATTTGATTTGAATTTATACTTTCATTCTTCTTTTGCCAGTTTTATGCTTCCAGTTTACAATATTATTAAAGTCCGAAGGGTGTAAACAGTCGTCAAGATTATTAATTTCTAGGAATAATAAGTAAGGGTTGGTTAAAGATGATGTACTGCCACGGAGTTTAAAGATTGGGGGTTGTACGTTGTAACAATTCGATATTGTGTTTAGTTCACTTTCGGTCAATACACGAAGACAGGCAGTATTGATGTAAGGACATTATAGTTAACGACAAATCATTTCCCCATCACAAGAGAACCCCATCGGTTTCATTTCTAAAGTGTCACCGTAAAAAAGGAAAAAAAAAACAAAAGATACCAAATAAAATCAACAGTTGACATTGGAAAAATGAGTATTTTTCGATTCACGCGTAATGAAGAAATCAAATACTGATGATATGCCATGTATTTGTCGTATTTTTTTATTATATGTACTCCATTGAAAATGTACAATATTGTTAACTTGGACTTGGACTTGGATCTTCTGGCTTACAGAGGTTCAGCTCATGTGGCTATTCCTCTTACGTCTGATGGGAACATTGTTGGAAGGTGACTTGGTGGGTTGTTGGTTTATTCGGGGCATGATTTGTGTGGCCCGGAGTGTTCCTCTGAAGGAGAATCGATTTTGGGCGCTTGTGGCGGCTGGAAGTGTTTGGGTCGTAATTAGAGAGGTCTTTTATTGTGGGGTTGGGATGTGAAGGGAGTCCTTTGTAAAAACGTTCGGCAAGTTTCAGAATGAATTCATCTATCATCGGGATTCCCGATTCTAGGTGCAGTTGTGTAATCCTGGTCCATGAAGGCGCACCAAGCGATAAACGGATAGCCTTATTTTGCAGGATTTGGAGTTTTTGTATGTGACTCGAAGCTGCATAGCCCCAGATTGGGGCTGCATAAGTGAAGATCGGCCTTATAACCGTTTTGTATATCAGGAGTTTATTGTCGATGCTTAGTTTACTGTTTCTAGCTAACATTGGGTAGAGGGCTGAGATTGCTTTTGACGCGGCTTTGACTTTATTTGTAATGTGTGGCCTCCATGTCAGCTTAGAATCCAAGGTAACCCCAAGGTATTTGATTGTTTTGGTCCAAGGAACGTCTTGGCCGAACATTTTTATGTTGGGAATGTTTGGAGGAATGTGTCTTTTACTGAAAAGGGTCGCTGCGCTTTTACTCGGGTATTTATTGTTTCTATTTAAAAATATGTAAAATAAAATCAACACATTATATTTTATAATTGATTTGTATGAAAACGTCAGTCTTCTAGGAACTTTATTATCTTTTCGTTGGAATGTTATGTTTCGCCCTTTTAAGGCTTTATTCAATGTTCGTGTAATTCAATGTTGGAAGCGAAGCATGAAACTGGCAGAAGAAGGATAAGAGCAGAATTAATGCGGTAGAGATGAGGTCCCTAAGACGTTCGTGTGGTAGAACGATACAGAATCTCAAACGCTGATATAAGAAAGGTATGTAGAGCGGAAGAAGGTATTACGAACAAAATTATGAAAGAATCGCTGCGATGGTTCGGACCGCATGGATGGAGAGAAATAATGGTTAAGAAAGTATACGTTAACGATGTAAATGGAGTACGGAGTCGAGACAGACCGAAGAAAACATGGCATGACAAAATTAATAAAATTTTGAAGGTTGGTCATGTTAGAAGTCGGAAGAATCAACGTGCGTGTATGACTCGCTGTATGAAAGTGGAGGAATTTATAGAGGTGTGCCAGGATAGAGTAGCGTGGTGGCCCATTCTATCTGCCTACCCCTACGGGAAAACGGCGTGATGGTTTTTGTTGTTGTTCAAATTTGCTGATGATCTAGAAAACGAATTTATCAAATTAGCTTTAGAAGGGTGAAACATGTCATTCCATCTAACATATGTTAAAGCTTCTAGAAGACAAACGTTTTCATTAGGTGGAGTTTTGATTCATAATTATGTTTGTTTACCATAGATGGCGCTGATGTAAAATTCTGTGATTTAGCATGTGCAAATCATTTGCGTTGCTTCAATTATCTTTTATGTCAATTCATAAAATTCCATAAGTTTACTATTATTTTAATATTATAAAATATTAAACAATTTTACATTGATAACTAGTCCCTACCCAAGCGTTTTCTATCATCATCGACTCGGTCGGTAAGTAGAAAGGTAATGAGATTCCATTTTTACCGACTGAGTATTTCTAAACTTCCTAACGACTTCTTTAACGTAAAGCGTTGAACGTAAATGGTTTGTTTTTGTAGCTCTTTCACTTTATTAGGAGGAATAAACGTATTTACTGTTCTTGTTATGTACATAAAAAGTGCTAACGTAGACTTATGTGAAATTGTATTGTTTTAAATGATTCTAAATGAACTTTGTCTTATGCATATTTAGGCGTGCTTTAAAAGCATGCAAATTTTTCTCACCTTAACCTTTTTATTTCTAATTGTATCTTAATAGAGATGAAGATGTAAATTATTTGGAAACAGAGTATGGTGGTCGACCCGTTTATAGGACTTGTGACCTGTCATTGGTTGGGTTAAGCGATCGCTTTATGTAATACAACATTCCCCATTCTGCCCTTCTTACGAGCACCACGTCTGACAATTATTTTTTGAAAGTTGTATACTCGTATATGCTACCATGTTGAGAAACATTTCACATATTTTAGTTCAATCTACACTAGCGCCATCTATTAAGACTAGATGTAAGCTCTAAGCACTAAGCAAATACTGGATTTTACTTGTAATGTGTAACAGTATTGGTCTACAAGTATTTGTATACATTAAAAAAAAAATCTGTTAAAAATTCGTAATTTTATCTCTTCGTCAGCTTCTCTCCATCCCCTGCTGAACGTTCCCTCTTGGTCTCTCACCAGTGTTCTCCAGGCCCTTCCCGCTATCCGCACAAAATCATTGCTCCGCCTGGTAGGCTGTTTACACGCTTCTCCAGCCCAATCTCGGCCTCCACTTTCCAATTGTATTGTTTAGTAACCATTTGGCTCCTTCTTTCATCATCTCGTCGTCACACATGTCCAGTGCATTGTCACTTCATCTTCGCAATGCGTATCCCTATATCGGTGACCCTGTGCGTCTTCTAATCTTCGCGTTAGCTATATTGTCTCAAGTGATATTTCTGAATTTCCCAATATGGATCTTTCCATGGCCATGCCACTTTAATTTTGTTATAACTTAATGCTTCCCAATCTTAATAGATGACGCTAGTGTAAAGTGAATTAAAAAAATGTGAAGATAGGCGCAGTATTCTAGCATATATACAACTTCCAAAAATTTGTCAGACGTGGTGGTCGTAAGAAGGGCGGAATGGGGAATATTGTTAAACATAAAGCGATCGTTCAACCCAACCGATGACAGGTCATAAGTCCTGTAAGCGCCTCGGCCACCATATTCTGTTCCCAGAAAACAATTTACATTTTCGTCTCTATTGTGATACAATTAATCCTTATTTAATTTTGTTAGTTACTTCTTGAGTCAACGTCTACGTCTCGCATCCATAGCTTATCACAGGTAACACGTTTAGCCTTTTTGTATTTATAATTTGTTGAAGATATTGCCTAACCTTTCGAATGCAGACCAACCGAGCCATTTACTTGAATTAAATAATTCATGAATTATAAAATTAGAATTAAACACTTTTAAAACATTGTATAAAACCACTTTACTTTGAGTCAGGAGCGCCAACCGGTTTTACTCTGTAACGAGCTTCGTCAGGGCTATATACAACTGTATTAATTATAGTTAATATCTTCTTCTTCTTCTTCAAGTGCCCTGTCGGGTTCCTCCAACGTTGGCGATCACCTCAACGAACCTGTCCCTGTCCTGCGCCGCTCGGAACAGCTCCTCCATACTTTGTATGCCGGTCCACTCCCTCAGTTTTCGCTGCCAGTACCCTCCAATATCATTTGAAGTAGGTGGTACTTTTCCCCACTCTGTGAAATCTTCCGAACCTTGATAGTTGACAACAGCTCCCTCAGGATTTGGTTAGTATGTGTGTTCAGGGAATTCTGAGCATTCGGCGATAAAGCTAACTAACTAACTAACCATCACGCCATTTCCCGAGAGAGGTAGGCAGAGAGGATGGATCGTCACAATGCTCTGTCCTGGCATACCTCTCGGGCTTCCTCTACATTCATACATTGTACCATGCAGGCACGTCGATTATTCCGACTTTGAATGTGACCGCCTTTTAGTAACTGATTAATTTGGTCATGCCATGTTTTCCTCGGTCGTCCTCGGCTTCTTTTTCCACTCACGCTGCTTGTGTACAACTTTTTAATCATTCTACTCTCATCCATTCGTTCCATATGTCCATCGGGGATCCTTTTTTAATTTTATCCATGATGCAGTCATCTTCCTTAAATTTCTTTCTTATTTCATCGTTTGGTATTCTATCATACAACGTATCTCGGCGATAAAGCCATTTTCAAATAAAATAATTTGATAACGCTGTCAAATCAGTATCTGTCATTTTCGATAGACAGCAAGCGAGCAAACGAAACACTTCGGTGTGGCAGTAGCCTTACTCTGTATGACCTGTAAAAAACGTTGCCAAAAGTCCAAAGCGAAAGACTTAATTATTATATACTCGTATATAGAAGAGTCTTCCTCCTTTGTGTGATGTACTAAATGTGATGACAGGATATGTTATTTACATCAACGAACGTACATAATATATTTAATAATTCATCCCTTTGACATGGTAATTGCGTAATGAACAGATGTGATGTCATTCGTGATGTGGGTCGCAGGCGGTCACTCGGTCGAGTTATAATATGTTAACCCTTCTTTCATGGTGTAGAAAAGTTAGAAAATAAACTCAAAAATCTACTAATATTCGACTTATATATATCGTGGGGATTCTACGAAAAACCACTAAGTCAAGATTACTACTTTAGAGATAATTGAAGTTCAAAGTTTGTAAGGATATAACCTTTTTTTATACTAAACATTACTAAGCCTCTTTTTTTGTGAATGTATACTTATACTTGTATACGAATACTGGATTTCACCCACCGTGGGTTATCAATTCATGATTTAATTGTATCTCAATAGAGACGAAGATGCAAATTGGAAACTGAATATGGTTGATCAAGGTGTTTACAGGACTTATGACCTGTCATTGGTTGGGTTAAGGGGTAGCCATTCATATTGAGTTAAAAAATATGTTCTGCTTAATGCTTAATAAACATAAATCTCCATAGATGGGGTTAGTATGTAGATTATATATAGAGTAATCTGAAAAAGATCAACATATGTAATCAAAATCTTCATAGATGGCACATTGAAACTGACATGTGAAATCTGGCATAGGACTTTAACATATACGAGTATACAACTTCTAAAAAAAAAATTGTCATACATGGTCATAAAGAAAGGTGGAATGGGGAATGTTGTAATTACATAAAGCGTGCGCTTAACCCAACCAATGACAGGTCATAAGTCCTATAAACACCTTGATCAACCATATTCAGTTTCCAATTTGCATCTTCGTCTGTATTGAGATACAATTAAATCACGAATTACTAAGCCTCTTTGAAAAAATGGCATATTGATCTATCAACTACATTTTATTTAATGGTTTAAATAAAATTTGTCTAATAACTGAAATATCAGCACATTTTTTTCAAAATAATAGTGGATTGACATGACTTAGTGCATTTTCGCTGATTCATAATACCACAGTTAGGTATTCAAATTGAAGTCACAATATACCTACTATAGTCACTTTGTGAGAAATGTTTTTTTTTCTTTAATTAAAAAAGTTATGCAATAATTTTATCTTATGTAAAGTACCTATTACATAAGGTAAAATAATAATTATTTAGTAAAAAGATAAAAGAAAGAAAAATGATAATTGCCACGTTTGGCCCTGAGTGAAGCATGTAGACATCACATCAAATATTTTTATTTGATATTCTATTATATACAGATTAACAATAACATTCGTTTAAGAAATCTCACAACGCCTCAAGACGAAAGTCTTCAACCAGTGCGTCTTGTCTACAGATTCAAGGTCGCCCAACGCGCCATGAAAAGAGACATGCTTTGAATAACCTTGAGGGACCGATTTAGAAATGAATTTATTCGACAACAAACCTAGGTGACCGAAGTGGCTCTGAGGATGGGCGGGCTGAAGTGGCGATGGGCTGGCCATATCTGTCGAAGAACCGACGGCCAATGGGGGAGACGGATTCTAGGGTGAAGACCGCGTACAGGATTTCACAGAGTTGGACGTCCCCCTACCCGCTGGATCGATGATCTGAAAAGGATGGCTGGACATGGATGGATGGAAGCGGCAATGGATAAGGGGCGGTGGCGTGCTTTGGGAGAGGCCTACATTCAGCAGTGGATGACAGACGGCTGGTGATGATGATGAAGAGATCTCATTTCTACTGCATTCCCTTTTTTTCTAGTTCTACGCCAGTATTATTGGTCTTACGCATATTTAATCATTTTTCAATTCACTCTCAATGGCCATGTCTTTGTTTTTTTAAATTGTGGATTTTAGAGAACCATAGATTGTTGCTGCCTTTTTGACTAGGGCTAGTATCTTTTCGCATAGATTAGCTCCTCCAACCATATATATTATATGACTACTTATCCGAAACTTCTAACCTGTTCTAGTGTTTTTTTTCTGTACAGTCATGTAGTTGTTATTTTTGCTATTATTAATTTTGTTTGTACGAACAAAAAACAAAACAGGTGAAGTCTTCGTTCTCAACGGAATTTCGTATGTTTTGGCAGAATTTATCGTAAATACAAAGAGTAAAAATATTCCGTTTGGATACTTCGAACAGTTCAGTTTTTGTGTACACAGTGTGAAGAGTGCTGGATAACGTCTGCAATATTTACTAATATGCCTATTTTATGCTTACAATATTTAAATGAACTGTGAAAATGTATTTAAAAAATATAATTAGTCTTATAGTAACAGAAGCAAGCTTCGATCTCTAAGCAGCTCCAAGATTTAGTCCTGAAATAACCATCAAAATTGGCGGGAGATTTGAATTACAGTACAGGGTGACACGAATGACCTGTATGTTATCCTGTACTAAAGCCACTGTATCCCCTGGCAGTATAATAAGAATCATCTTCATCATCATATATACGTCCAGTCCTGGACGTAGACCTCCTCCATCTGCTTCCATCTCGTCCCGACGCACATATGGGTATTTATGCTAATTCTTTTTCTTCTTCTTCTTCCTCAGGCTATTCCCGTCCACTCCTGGGCAAAGGCCTCCTCCATTCGCTTCCATATCACTCTGTCCTTTGCAGACTGCATCCAGGTTATTCCGGCGTGTCTGTTCAGATAATCCTTCCACCGTAGTTGCGGTCGCCCTGCACTTTTCTTTGCCGTCCACGGTCTTCTAGTCAGCAGTCTTCTTGTCCACTTTTCATCTGAGCTTCTGGCTACGTGACCTGCCCATTGCCATTTTAGAGTCGCCACCCGGTGGATGATGTCAGTGACTTTTGTTTTTTCTCTCACCGTATCGTTTGTGACTCTGTCTCTTAGGTTTATTCCTAACATGGCCCTTTTCATGGCTCTTTCGGTCACTGGTAGTTTCTCGGCACTTTGTTTGGACAATGTAACAGTTTCAAGATCATAAGTACCAACTGGCAGAACGCAGGCTTTATAGACATAATGTTTCAGGTTGATAGGTATTTTCCGGTTAAGGATGTAACTCATGTTTCCGAAAGCTGCCCAGTTTAGTCCAATTCTTATTTTTAGCTCGGTTTCGTTATCTCGGTTATTCTGCTAATTAGACAGCCAAAATTATATTCTTTGTATTTTTATTTGAAATCATTTATCTTTTTAAATTAATGGTAGATTAAACATTTGTTGAACACATTTTCTATTATAGAAAAGTATTATATGACATAAGCGTAATTTATTATGAGAACATTTACAACACAAAGTATGGCTAACATAGAAGAAAAGAAACGTGATATCTTAGACGGCGGATGAGTGGAAAATCTTTGTACGATGGTGTCAAAAAAAATGTACACGCGATGCGAATGACATAGTTATGAACAAAATAATGAAAGGATCTTAAAGATGGTTTGGACACATGGAAAGAATGAATGAAGAATGAATGGTAAAAAAGTATATGTTAACGAGAGAATGGTATAAAAAAGGAAGACGTGGCACGCTCAAATAAATCAAATATTGAATGTTGGTCATGTGAGGAGTCAGAGTAATCGACGTGCGTGCACGAGACGACGTATGAATGTTGAGGAAACGAGAGAAATATGTCAGGAAAGAAAAGCGTAGCAGTCCATTCTTTCTGCCTACCCCTTCGGGGAGACGGCGTGATGGTTAGTTAGTTAGTTTAGATTAAACATTTGTTGAACACATTTTCTAGAAAAGTATTATATGACATAAGAGTAATTTATTATGAGAACATACCTTATACATTTAGAAGAAACAAAAAATTGGTGGACTCATGACGATAACCAATCTCATTCTTCTTCACGAGAACTCTATTCAGTTGTTTCATGAACAAACTTCTCCGCGGATTTTAAGGGAACTTGGGGCCAACTTTGATGCATTTAATTAGTACCAATGCTCTATTTTGAGTAATAATCGATAAAATTATGGGGACACACACACTAAAGTACAAAAAAAAAAAATTTGAATTAAAAAAACAAAGCATTATTTACAAAAATAATGAACATGACTTTCAACCTACTAAAATATTCAAGAATCAATTGTATTTCAATAGAGACGAAGATGCAAATTGGAAACAGAATATGGTTGATCAAGGTGTTTACAGGACTTATGACCTGTCATTGGTTGGGTTAAGCGCACGCTTTATGTAATACAACATTCCCCATTCCACCTTACTGGGCCGGCTACTGCAAATGATACAAACGAAGTAAAGTGTGGATTTCCTTGAATATTCTGAAAAACTTTTTAGAAAACACACGTGTTTAATCTCGGCATTAAAAAATACCAACAGTACGTTATTGTGAAATCTTACCGCATGCAAAACAAAATTACGATAAAACAAACTTATCGCTAAAATTTTACGACTCTCATTATATATAGTTCATTTTTTTGTATATAACATATAGGATCGAAGCACCAGTATTTGACCGCCCCCCAGTAAATGACCGTTGGTTAATAAAACAAAATATAATAAGAATTGTTCTATGTGTCCAGTCAAAAAACATTAACCCCAAGAAACTATGACAAAAGAGGTAGGCAGAGACAACTGTTGGTAAGAAACAAAACTATCAGTTTTGAACTGTGCCTTGTCAAACGGTAAAAGTGCGTCTTCCCGTTGTTGTTTTGAGACTGTTAGTACGTTTTTATAAGGAAAAGTGTGCTAAGTGTTTTTTTAATGTTATTTCTTATGCAATTCTTTGAATATTTACATATTTTTATATGTTAGGGTGTTTCATAATGTGACAATGTAACAAAATCTATGTATTGTATCAATATAACCTGAAGTGGTCATTTACTGGTGATTGTGCTATTTTTTAAGAGAAATATTAATTTTAATAGTAATACTCATATTTCAATATAAAAAGTTTGAGAATTTAGAGAAGTCAATGTGTTTTTTATTTTTTTCTTTTATTTTGTACACTAAAATAATGAAATTAATGCCTTTAATGTGGATTTCAGTACAAGCTGAACCTTAAACGGTCATTCATTGGTGCTTTGACCCTAGTACATTTTTTGCATATAACATATAGTTCAAACATTTTTTGTAATAAATTAAATATTATAACCAGTATTCCCGAAGAATAAAAACACACCGATAATAATGAATCATAACTTTAAAAAATGCTAAACAAAAAACTTCGCTCGTATCAGAAAGCCTATGCAAGAATTTCATTTTTCTGCCATTAACGTGTTTATTCGTAATTGCAGCTTCTGCTAGAAGCAAACATGAAAAGAATATCGTGGGCAGTGAAAGGTGTTTATTTTACCAAATTAACTCAATAAATCAGCTTGAATCGCAGTCTTTATTTGAATATTAATAAATTTCCATTGTTGCGAAGACTTTAAATATTCGCGTGAAAGCAGTAACACGTTGTGTTTTTTTCCATCTCATAAATATTCTAATTATATTCGTATATGCATTATGAATCACCTTAGTTAGTTAGAAAGTTTCATTCCTGGGATTGGTTTGCAGCAATTTTATTTCATTTATTTATTTTAAACATATCTAAAGCATTACATATTTTTTTCCAATGCACTAAAGATACAAGTTAGAGACACACAATAATAATTAATACATAATAGATTAATAAAAACAGCGAGAAACATAAGATGCATGACAAATTAATAAAATAAATATACCATACAATTATAATAAAGATAGTACTTCCCTCAGATGAGCCAAACTATCACAAAATATGTCAAACTCCGTGATACGATTGAGCAAAGATATTTCTCTACCTACCGGCACAACCATTGGCAGGTTGGTTCTGCATCGTGGGAGATAAAACAATCTATGGCCCCTTTGTCGAAGATAATTATCAGGGACGAACAGACCTACACCACTCAGGATTTCTGAGTTGTGTATACAACCGCCTATCAGTCGAGAGAAATGGACACCCAAGTGAATGTATCGTCTCCTCTCGGGTGACTGGTAGCCTAGCATTGCTAGCAAGAAATCAGTTGGAAAGAGCCACGGGTAATATCCATACTCCCTAAGATAGAGGTATCGCAGAAATTTTTTCTGCACCCTCTCCACCATCAGGGAATATCGAACCTCATGCGGCGCCCAGACTATGGAACTAAATTCCACCAGCTTTCTTCTATCATTCTCTTCCATTCTTCCCTGTCTTGTGTTGTCTATCTCTTCTTCCCATTCAACAATGATTAAACAATGATTAAACACAGTGAAATTGATATAGGATAACCGCGCATATTGAAAGATATTCACACCTAAGGTTTCTGATATATTATTGGGGATAAATAATGAATGAATTAATCTTCTGGTGTCGATACGCTGATGGCGGGAAACTGAATTTATCGCCGGCGGTTCCCGTTTCGAAACGCAATAATAAATCAGAAACGATTTATAACCGTCAAACGCAATAATATCGAATCTTTGCCAGACGAAAAAATAATTAACATTTGGTAGGTACGACCCATTAGGTTATTAAAAAATTCTAATTACTGTAGAGTTTAATCATTTCCACCCGATTTTTTTGCAAAGTTTTTCTATCACGCATGGATGCTCTTACACGTAACGGCGCTTGTTCAACTGTGGTTATTGGAAACAAGAATTTATCATAAATGGCCGTTCACCATGGAGTTCTAATCCCAAACCTTATGTTTGGAAGCGAAGCATGGAACTGGCAGTAGAAAGATGAGAGCAGAATAAATGCGGTAGAGATGAGGTCTCTAAAACGTTTGTGTGGTAGAACGATGTACGACAGAATCTCAAATGCTGATATTAGGAAGAAATGTAGAGCGAAAGAAGGTATTATGAACAAAATTATGAAATGATCACTGCGTTGGTTCAGACATTTGGAGCGCAAGGGTGAAAAAAGAATGGTAAAAAAAAGTATACCTAAACGATGTAAATGGAGTAAGGAGTCGAGGTAGACCGAGAAAAACATGGCATGACCAAATTAATCAAATATTAAAGGTTTATGGCATGACCAAATTAATCAAATATTAAAGGTATGTAATATCCTCAACCTCACATATCTCTCTAATTCTGGTGTTCCTCACGCGTCACTGATAAATCGCGTGTGGAATAATCATAAATATTATAAAATAAAATAAAAATTAATGTACGAGTATACAATTACTTGTAGACAAATACTGGATTTTACCAATTACGGGTTAATCATTAAAAAATAATTTTATCTCAATAGAGATGAAGATGTAAATGGTTTGGAAACAGAATATGATGGTCGATTATGATCAATTATTTTTTGAAAGTTGTATATATGCTACCATGTTGAGAAACATTAAACATATTTTAGTTTAATCTACAATAGCGCCATCTATTGAGACTAGATGTAGTCTATTTGATCCAGTCTCAATAGATGACGCTAGTGTAGATTGAACTAAAATATGTGAAATGTTTCTCAACATGGTAGCATATATTATACAAACTAACTAACTAACCATCACGCCGTTTCTCCGAAAGGGTAGGCAGAAAGAATGGACTGTCACACTTTAACCGATGCGGCATTCCATCCTTCGCTTTTCGCCCCGCGGGAGACGCGGTGTGATGGGTTGCGAACCTCATCGCCACCAATAGCATATATACAACTTTCAAAAAATAATTGTCAGACGTGGTGTTCGTAAGAAGGGCGAATTGAGGAATGTTGTGTTACATAAAGCGATCGCTTAACCCAATCAATGACAGGTCATTAGTCCTGTTAACGCCTCGACCACCGTATTCTGTTTCCAAATAATTTACATCTTCGTCTTTATGGAGATACAATTAATTCAAACGGATTAGGGGCTCTATTGAGAACCCCTATGTTCTGGACAGCGCCGAAATCAATTGTTCTTTACTCCGTCACGCAGAACCAACCTGCCTTTGGTGATGCCAGTAGGAAAAGCGATTCGGACGTTGAATCTAATCATCTCGGATTTGGACATTTTCAGTGTCAGTGAGGCAGTATTCATAAAAAAATATTGCAAATTCTGGAAAGAGTACTGCCTCACTGACGTCGACATATTTGGATTCCTTCTTATATGTATGATTTTTTATCTTATCTTTGTAACACCGTTTTGTGTCCAAATGAGTCGCCTAAATGTTTTATCGTTTGTAATGTCTCATTTATGTATCATGTATAAATAAATAAATAATAATTATACATTTTTTTTTAGATATAGTCACAATTTAACAGGTTATGTTGGATTAAGTTTAAACCGTTCTGCGCAAAACACGGTGAATTCGTTATTCGGTTGACTTATAACCCGATTAATGGCTGAGATCGGAAGTAACATGCTAATTGAATGATCGCACAGGCCAATAAATCTCGACTGTGGTGTGAGGATGAAAACATATTTGCCAGCAGACTCTTACATCCTGATGATAAATCCCGGGTCCAGCAATTGACCTATTTAAGAAATTATTTCTTAAAACTAATTAACTAACCTTCACTTTGTCTTTCCGAATGGGTAGGCAGAAATAATGTTCTGTATAAATCATTGTTCCGGAGCTTGCTCGAGTGTGGTTCGGTGATGAGTCACCACGAGGCGAGATATTCGCTCATGTTGAGAGGGTTCTAAAAATATTTCTGAGTTTCTACATAAGGGAGTTTGGTATTTATCAAATCAAACCAAATCCACGACCTTCGTGGCAGAGTGGTTAAAAACTCTGACTTCCATACCAAAGGTCCCGGGTTCGATTCTCGGCGATGGCAGCGTGATTGTCACACTGTCTTTGGTCTGGTGTAGAATTCACGTGATAATAAAATGGCGATAGATTGGCTACCTATCACATGTCATGTGAATCATCAATATAATAGCTAAAAATAATGTATATACAGTGATTGGGTTCAAGCAACCTGTTTGTATACGAGAAAAAAAATCAGTTTATTTCATCAACAGACATTACAAAATTTATTTTTAAGGCATCTATTGAGAACAGGTAAAATAATAATTTGTGTATAGTTATACTACCAGAAACGCATGAGAGATAGTTCAGTATTAGGAAGACAGGATACTCTCCAGAATTAAGAGTATTTGCCTTCTGAACGTACTTTCACTAACATGAAAGACGTCGATCTCCGAGGAGACCGCGTTCAGCAGACTAATTGCTCTTCCCACCGGTGTCACCAGAGGCAGATTCATTCTGGCGGCCGATAGGTAAAACAATCTGTGCTGTCGCTGTCGGAGATATCTATCGGGGACAAAAAGCCGAACACTTATCCGAAAAGCCGAACACACGCCATCTATCCGTGGCTTTATCCCACTGCATTCCTCTTGGGCATGCTGGGGACCAATAGCTTGCAGATAACGACGAATGGGTGCACAATTACCCATTTCTTCAGACTTATCTTGGGGTTCTTTGAGAATTCCGTCATCTTGGTGGCTATCCATCTTTATGTTCCAGATGGTGTGATTTCTGATCATTTTGGCATCAACATCCAACCCATTCAGCTATTTCATACACTTGTCCATGTATAAATTAAATAACTACGGGGACACTATGCAACCCTGTTTGATACTTATCAAATCTATGTTTAACTATAATAAAATAATAAGACATGACGAAACAAAATTTTAAGCATGTTTTGTTTTATAATATATTCTCACAATTAAATCCTGGAATTGGATAAGCAGTCGAGTTGAGCAGAGTTTAAGCTTACTTACATAATGGTACCTTGTTCAAATCCTGCGGATGACAAGACGTCAAACGAATTATTTTTATGCATGGTTTTCCTTGAAATGTGTAACAAAATACTTGTAAATTTGACTCGAAATTGGCAAAACTCACATTTTAATGTATGATAACAAAATAATGTAATTTAGGTGTAAGTTTTTGAAAGGAAAGAGCAAATGACAGTTTGTCATATAAGTGTGAATGAAGAGAACTTGGAACAGGTGAGGGGATTTGTGTATTTAGGTATCATGTTCACAGCGGATGGCTGAACGGACAGTGAAATTGAAAGAAGGGTTGGTGCGGGTAACAAAGTGAATGGAGCTTTAAAAATAGTTATTGGAAACAAGAATTTATCAATAAAAGCGAAAATGGCCGTTCAATACCTGGTCCCAACCCTTATGTATGGAAGCGAAGCATGGAACTTTCAGATGAAAGATGAGAGCAGAATAAATGCAGTAAAGATGAGGTCCCTAAGACGTATGTATGGTAGAACGATGTACGACAGAATCTCAAATGCTGATGAAAGAAGGCATTATGAACAAAATTATGAAATGATCCCTACGTTGGTTTGGACATATGGAGCGCATGGGTGAAGAAAGAATGGTTAAAAAAGTATACGATAACGATGTAAATGGAGTACGGAGTCGAGGTATACCGAGGAAATCATGGCATTACCAAATTAATAAAATTTAAATCATGTCAGAAGCCGGAAGAATCGACGTGCGTGTATGACTCGCTGTATTGAAAGCTAGAGAGGTATGTCAGGATTGAGCGGTGTGGCGGTCCATTCTCTCTACCTACCCCTGCGGGGAAACGGCGTGATGGTTTGTTGTTGTTGTTGTCATTTTACTTGGATCTTATGGATTACTGAGGTTCAGCTCTTGTGGCTATTCTTGTTACTTCTGATGGAAACATTGTAGGAAAGGTGATTTGGTGGGTTGTTGATTTATGCGTAGCCTTGGTTTGTGTGGCCCGGGTTGTTTCTTTTTGGGCGCTAGTGGCGATAAGGGATGTTTCGGACGCAAATTGGAACGGTATTTTATTGCAAGCAACCAAATTTTGAAAATACGATACTGATGAAATTTTTTGGTCCCAGACTGTAGAATGGGACTTACAGAACCAAAAGAAACCATTTACCAGAATTACTGATTTTATGGATTCCTCTACATTCATAGATTGTGACATTCCCTCACGTTGATTTATCCGACGCCGCACGTGGCCGTCATTTAATATTGATTTGATATGAAAAATGTCAGGAAAGAACATTTTCGTGGTCCATTATTTTTTCCTAGATGTCGTGATTGTTATTGCTAAAAAGATTTTTTTTTAATGTTATTGTTTCTTGACCAATTATGTAAAACTACAATACATATTAAATAATTAATACAAATGAAAACATCTATTTTCTAGAAGGTTTATTATATTTTATGTGAATAACATGTTTCTTCTTTGAAAGAAGAATTGGATTAAGCTGAGCAGCTTTCGGAAACATGAGTTACATCCTAAAAAACCGGAAAATACCGATCAACCTGGAACGAAAAGTCTATGAAGCCTGCGTTCTGCCAGTTGGTACTTATGGTCTTGAAACTGTTACATTGTCCAAACAAAGTGCCGAGAAACTACGAGTGACCCAAAGAGCCATGTTAGGAATATGGGCAGGTCACGTTGCCAGAAGCTCAGATGAAAAGTGGACAAGAATACTGCTGATTTGGAGACCGTGGACGGCGAAGAGAAGTGCAGGGCAATCGCAACTACGGTGGAAGGATGATCTAAACAGACACGTTGGAATAACCTGGATGCAGTCTGCACAGAACAGAATGACATGGAAGCAAATGGAGGAGGCTTTTGTCCAGGAGTGGACGGGAATAGGCTAAGGAAGAAGAAGAAGAACATGTTTCGCCTGAAAAAGGCAATATCAAATGTTCGCCAGTTCCGGACGAAACATATCATTCTCATAAAATATAATAAAACTTGTATAAAACAGACGTTTTATTATATTTACAGATCAATACTATAGACAGGCGAACATTTAATATTGCCTTAGACAGACGAAACATGTTATTCACATAAAATATAATAAAACTTCTAGAAAACTGACATTTTCATTCGTATGTTATTTATAACTATCTGACTAACTAACTAACTAACACGCCCTCTTTCCGAAGGGGTAGGCAGAAAGAATACACTGCCACACTTTTAATCGATGCGGCACTCCATCCTTCTGTTTCACCCCCGCGGAAGACGCGGTGTGATGGGTTGCAAACCTTATCGCCACCAATAGGCAACTCCTTATAACATGTATACAAAATACCTTTTTTTTTGAAACGATAAATAAATTTCATTACTCTTATTGAAAACCGAATTGATTTTTTCTGAACTTCACTTGCTCAATAACTAACCATCTTGCCGTCTCTCCGAAGCGGTACCTAGGCAGAAAGAATGGACTGCCACACTTTTCTTTTCTGATTTATTTCTTTCGATCCCTCAACATTCATACATCGTGTCATGCACACGCTTCGATCACTCTGACTCCTTACATTGCCGACGTTTAATATTTGATTCATTTGATCGTGCCACGTTATCTTCGGTCTACCTCTATTTCTAGTTCCATTTACATTTTTTACCATTCTTTCCTCATTCATTGATGAATTTATTTGGTGAAAGGCTATGAACATAGTAAATTGGTTCTTGAAAATATGAGTCAACAAATATTGAATGTCGGCCACGTGAGGAGTCAGAGAAATCGAAACGATGTTTGAATGTTGAGGAAGCTAGATAAACATGTCAGGAAAAAAGTGGCAGTCCATTATTTCTGCTTGTGTTGTGAACATTTAAAAAAATACGTTTTAACGTTTTAAATATCAGAAGCGAATCAAATTACATTAGTAACCAGACTAAAATAATCAAACGTTTATTTTTTTAAATTAAGAACGTTCTATTCTTATTTCTTGAGAATTATTCCCATGTGCTTCTTTGTACAATCTTAATTAAATTCACAGCTTCCAATTAGGAGGTCGAGAGACTACGTGGTCTGAAAGAAACCCACGAAAAACCGCTTTTCTTAGAAAATGTATAGTCAAGATGGAATAGGATTTTCATTGAGTATCTTCTTTAACCTATTTGAGCCCGAACCAAAATATTATTGTATAATTTTTATTATTGTACAGGGTGTCCCAGAAGTCGACGTCAAGCTGGAAACAGAGCAAGTCATGCTAGGTATGAGAAAAACAAATTAAAAGAAAACAGACACCGAATGTAGCCGCCTTTTAGTAATTTATTAATTTGGTCGTGTCATGTTTTCCTCGGCTGTCCTCAACTTATTTTTCCTTTTAATTGTTTGTTTTCAACATTTAAACCATTCTTCTCTCATCCTTTGTTCCATATATCCAAACATTAATTTAAATTTTATTTATTTCTTACAAAAGATGGAAAAATGGAGAAAGTTATCGAAATAAGGGTCGGCAAAGGAAACAAAATTAATGGCGCTCTCAAAGTCATCACTGCAAAAATAAATATTTCAACTAAACTAAAGATGGCAACACACAATGGAGTTCTAGTGCCAACCCTTATCTATGGAAGTGAAGCTTGGAGCTGTATAAAAAGGATGAAAGTAGGATGCCGTAGAAATGAGATCACTAAACGATATATGTATGATAGAATACCGAACGACGAAATAAGGAAGAAATGTAAGGCAGATGATTACATCATAAGTAAAATTAAAAAATGATCCCTCCTATGGTTTGGACATATGGAACGAATGGACGAGAGAAGAAAGGTTAAAATGTTGTATACAAGTGAGTGGAAAGAGAAGTCGTGGAAGACCAAGGAAACATGGCATGACCAAATTAATCAAATTCTGAAAAGCGGCCACATTCGAAGTCGGAAAAATCGATGTACGTGAATGTTACGATGTATGAATGTGAAAGAAGCGAGAAAGGTATTTCAGGACAGAACGGTATGGCGTACCATCCTCTTTAGTTAGTTTAGTTTATTTCTAAAAAAAAAAGTTACATATTTCCGCTTAAATAAAATCACATGTTCCCAAGGGGTTAAAATCAGTTGAATTTGTAAATATATAGCGTTGAAATTCACCAGAGAATTCCCAAGAAGATCAAAATGTCGCAAATCCATTCGGATTTGGAATTTTAATCTTTTCTAAATGCTAATTTAATTAAAACAGTGGCATGTTACTTTCATTTCAGTTGGATGTTAAAATTATTTCATTTATAAAATGGCAGTACTAAGTCTGATATCACACAATTAATTGATATCACACAATTTATAACATTTAAATTTATATAAACCGTTTCTTCAATATTATTTTTTTATATACTTAGTATACTACACTAATTTTATTTAAAAAAAAATTAAATTAAATATCAAACATGTTTCCGACACACAAGCCTTTCATCAGTGATATTACTCTATATAAATATAAACATTAAATGGTGATGAATGTGTCTAAATCTAAAGTGATGATTTCCGAGAACGAAGAATGTATGACGATTTGTGATATAAGTGCGATGGGCGAGAAATTGGAGCAAGTTACCGAATTTACGTATCTGGGAAGCATGTTTACAAGAGACGGAAAAATTGAGGAAGACATCGAAAGAAAGGTTGGTGCTGGGAATAAAATAAATGGCGCACTCAAAGTCATTACTGCAAATAGACATATATCCACAGAAGCAAAGATGGCAGTACACAATGGAGTTCTAGTGCCAACCCTCATGTATGGAAGTGAAGCTTGGAGCTGGCAAAAGAATGATGAAAGCAGGATACACGCCGTAGAAATGAGATCACCAAGAAGAATGTGCGGGAAAACGTTGTATGATAGAATACCGAAATATGAAATCAGAAAGAAATGTAAGGCGACTGCAACATGGATAAAATTAAAAAAGGATGTTGTTTGGACATATGAAACGAATGGATGAGAGTAGAATGGTTAAAAAATTGTACACCATCAGCGTGAGTGGAAAAAGAAGCCGAGGACGACCGAGGAAAATATGGCATGACCAAATTAATCAATTACTAAAAGGCGGTCACATTCGAAGTCGGAATAATCAACGTGCGTGCATGGTACGATGTATTAATGTAGAGGAATCCCGAGAGGTATGCCAGGACAAAGCATTGTGGCGATCCATTCTCTCTGCTTACCCCTCCGGGGAAATGGCGTTAATTAGTTATTCCTTAGATCCTCCAGAAGGCCGTCGACCGTCAATAACATGTAGAGAAAGCTGGACGTCATCATCACAGATCGAAATTTGATATTCTGAATAAACAGATCGCTGGATCTACAATAAGGGAAAGAAAAAACAAAATAATACAGCAACATTGTTCTATACATCCGGCTCGCTTGGCAAAATCCCGTTTTGCACGTGAGAAGAGACTTATTAATTTCCTATTTCTGCCTTTCACCAGCTGTAACAAGCAAACCTAAACGAAATGTTAGGAAGTTATCGTGTGTGTTAGATAATATGTAATATCCCGGATAATTTGCTACCATAAATGTGTTCCATTTCTTCCATAAATCGTTATCAGATAAGCGGACGGTCACGCTTGGCGTTTGCCAAAATTCAATCAGCGCTATCTTGCGTGGATTCATTTTGAATTTCTCGATAAGGATTACTTAATTAATATCTCAACAACAGTACACACATTCAACAGTACACAGAAGTAGCCTATGGTTATTTTTGTAATCTTATACATACATAAATGAATGTTAATACGAATGAAAACGTCTGTTTTTCTAGAGGTTTTACTGTATTTAATGTGAATGACATGTTTCTACTACCTAGTACAAATTTCGGCGATCGAGCGTTCGCGGTAGCCGGTCCATCATCTGAATGCATAAATGATCCGACAGATTTCAGATCTAAACTGAAGACCCATCTTTTTCATATTTCATACCCAATTTAAACATTTAAACTTTGTTCTACTATACTTTTTAACCGATCGCAAATTACAGATGCAGCGTTCACAATTTAGATTTTAAGATTTAAAACACGTCTTAATGCGCCCTTGAGGTGATTACATTACAAAAACGTCGCTTTAAAAGTTTAACTAACTAACTAACTAACTAACTAACCATCACGCCGTCTCCCCGAAAGGGTAGGCAGAAAGAATGGACTGTCACACTTTTACTGATGCGGCACTCCATCCTTCTCTTTTTTTAAATATTATTATTATTATTATTATTAATGTATTTTTTTAAAATACGTTAATAATAATAATAATATATTATTAATGTATTTTATAATATATTATTATTATTATAAAATACATACATCGCTCGTACACTCCCTGGCCTATCCCCGATCTTACTTACATTTAAAAAAATAGCAACAGCAAGGGCGTGCCAGACCACATTTAATCTACTCAATTTTCCTTATATGTCCCGCCGTACTTTATTGAATAAATAAAAATATACCATACACATTTCAAAACATTATTCAATGAATTAAAATACACCACAGGTATATGCAACGGGAAGCACAGGATTAAGGGATTATCAAATGTAGCGAAAATTAAATGCGTTGTTGTTTATATAAATGAGTTAAATGAGCACAAAACGGTAATTAAGGCTATTGACGTAGCCCAATACACTGTTAAAAACCATTAAGGGATCATAAACCCCAAAATACAGGAGACTATTATCAGAAACTATTTAAATTTGTGAATACAATAACGTTATATAAATCAGAAAAGAATGTTATTTTAGTGTTCAAAATAAAGAGTTTCTGAGAAAAACATTTTTTAACAATTATTTGAAAATTCTAATTCTAATATTTTACATATTATATTTAAAATTAAATAATGATTGTAAGTATATCATATTGCTATTTTGCGCTGTGCAGACTCAATCGGCGAGTTCTTCTCGTCTGCATCTGTGGATTCGCCAACCAATGTTGGCATCATCAGGTGTCACAAACTGTAGTAAAAAAAGTTTTGTCGCAACAAATAATAAAAATTGTGATATCTTAGCAGTGTTTTAAATTTTAACATTTATATAATAGATTTAACTTTATCTAAAATCGTGTCTATTTTGGCATAGCAATTCCAAAAGTGCTAGCAACCAAAGTGTTAAAGAAAATAGCCAAAATATTTTAAATTGCAAAAATGTATTAAATAGCCAAAATTTATTAAATCGCCAAATAACTAAAAAAGCCAAAATATATTTAATAGCCAAAATATATGAAAGAGCCAAAATATATCAAATAGCCAAAATATATTAAATATCCAAAATATATCAAATAGCCAAAATATATTAAAAAGTCAAAATACTCGTATTTTCAATAGCCAAAATATATGATATAGCCAAAAATATTAAATAGCCAAAATATTTTAAATAGCCAAATAATACAAAATTAATTGAAAAGGGCATTGCAATGCATGGCAAGATTTGCATTTTGAATTTTGTAAAATTTGTTTAAAATATCTAGAAAAGATGAAGCAGCGATGAAGAGATAAACGTCACAATAGTAAATGGCCTCTATAATAAAATGCATTTTATTTACGCGAGAGATTTTTCAGCGCCATGTTCGCTATGAATTACCCGCGGCGCACAGTGGATCAAATTACAATATCACGAGATTGGAACAATTTCATTTTAAGTTTAATGTAAGTCAGATTGATTGTATATTTATTCTCAAAAGATTTCAACACTCTTTAAACTTGTTGAATGATCTTAGGTTAAAAACTAACAAAGCATCACTGGAAGGCACTAACCAGAGTGGACTGCCAAACTTTTATTTCCTGACATACGTCTCTCGATTACTTAAATTTCATACATCGTGTCATGCATGAACGTCGATTTCTCCGACTCCCCACATGGCCGACATTTAATCAGAAACGCTAAGATCTTTATCAATATTTAAAGTTGCTGTATAACTTTCTTGTAAGAAGTCGGTTGGAATTTAATTTCATCATCTGGACGCCGCATAAGGTTCGATATTCCCTGATGGTGGAGAGGGTGCAGAAGAAATTTCTCCAATACCTCTATCTTAGGGAGTATGGATATTTCCCGTGGCTCTTTCCGACTGATTTCTTGCTAGGGATGCTAGGCTACCAGTCACAAGAGAGGAGACGAGACATTCACTGGGGTATTGACTTCTTTCGACTGATAGGCTATCTTTATAATTTTATATACATTTTATTAATTTGTCATGCATCTTGTGTTTCTCGCTCTTTTTATTAATTTATAATGTATTACTTATTATTGTGTATCCTCTAATTTGTATATTGAGTGTATTGGAATATAATTCTGTAACGCTTTGGATATAATATATTTATATAAATAAATTTAATGAATTTTCTAGTTCCATTTATATCGTTAACATATATTTTTTTACCATTCTTTCCTCATTTATTATTTCCATGTGTCCAAACCATATTAATGTTCCTTTCATTATTTTGTTTATAACACTTTCATTCGCACCGCATTCACTCATATTTTCATTTGACACTCCATACACATAATTTTTGTCCATTCGTCTAAGAGATCTCATTTCTATTGCATTTATTCTTCTTTCATCCTTAAGGGTAAGGAGTTTTTTTTAAGTCCGAAGTGTGATAGTTTTTGAAAGGGATGAGGAAATGACAGCTATAAACATGGGCCTTTAATGTGGTAGTTTCCCGTTACTTTCCAGTTTTCAATATGCTGGCGGATTTCGCCCCACTGTGTGGCGCGGCTCTTCTGCTCTCGAGAGACAATGGTGCGCACTAATTCCTCACCCGCCACTGAACTGTCAGCTGCACTCGGGCGGGGGCATTCATATCAGATGTACGCGGTACGGAATAATTTACATCGCAGGGGTGGCGCGTGACAGACGGTGGCGGGGCCACAAACATCCTGAAGGATATCATACGCGCGTGACAAGGAGCAACTCCCAAATGATTGCTCCACACAAATTATCATGTTTTATCCATTGCACGAAAAAATATGTTCTCGGAAAAAAGTTCAGTATAAAGGCGAGCGAAGTTATTGATTCATTGTCGCTTAAACAATGATGTTAAACTCGATATATGGCTGGAGAGGGTTCAGAATTTTTTTTGAGGTATCTCTACATGAGGGAGTATGGTAGTTATCCGTGGCCCTCTCGTGTCCATAATCAAAAAATGTGAAATGAAAATGTGATAGTGAAATGAGTTTAAAAAATTTATAACTTTTGAACACGACACCCAATCAAAAAAATCTCTTCGGATTTTTTGAAAATTTCAGGGTGGTGTAACCCCTTAAAACTAATGACTTGGACTTGGACTTGGATCTTCTGGCTTACAGAGGTTCAGCTCATGTGGCTATTCCTCTTACGTCTGATGGGAACATTGTTGGAAGGTGATTTGGTGGGTTGTTAGTTTATTCGGGGGCATGATTTGTGTGGCCCGCAGAGTTCCTCTGCAAGAGAATCGATTTTGGGCGCTTGTGGCGGCTGGAAGTGTTTGGGTCGTAATTTGAGAGGTCTTTTATTGTTGGGTTGGGATGTGAAGGGAGTCCTTTGTAAAAACGTTCGGTAAGTTTCAGAATGAATTCATCTATCATCGGGATTCCCGATTCTAGGTGCAGTTGTGTAATCCTGGGCCATGAAGGCGCACCAAGCGATAAACGGATAGCCTTATTTGGCAGGATTTGGAGTTTTTGTATGTGACTCGATAAAACTAATGAAAAAGTCTGATTTCTAGAGGTTTTAATATTACTCGTATTTAACGAATTTGTAATGCCTTAGTAAGGCGAAATATGTCATTTCCATAAAATATAATAAAATTTCTAGAATACAGACGTTTTCATTCGTATTATTATTATTTTAATTAAATAAATTATTATTCCTTCCATATTCGCCATTACTTTGTGTTGCGGATTCCAATTTGAATAACTTTTTGGTAAAATTTATTATTTTTATGTGATATTTTTCGCCTTGCCGGGGCATATTTAAATTTTGGCTGATATTAAAAATAGTAATTTTATTTACTTTGTTATTTAAATTTAAAATAAAATAAAAACAAAAACAATGTACCTTGTTTTTCACCACTATGCGGTTATTTAAATTGCCGACTAGTTTCGTTTGTACCAAAGCTTCCTCAGGGCTTCGTAAGGAAGCTTAGGTACAAGCGAAACTAGTCGGCAATTTAAATAACCGCATAGTGGTGAAAAACGAAGTGCAGTTTTTTATTTTAATTTTATTTTAAATATAAATAATAAAAAAAATTGAATGTCTTACCACAAAGTGAATGCTTCGTACAAAATTTTTAAAATAATTTATTTAAATTCATCTTCTTCTTCTTACATTGCCATGTCAGGTCCCCCCGACGTCGGCTACCACCCTGTCGTAGGCCTCTCTGTCCTGTGCCAGACGAAACAACTCCCCCATACCCCGAATTCCGGTATACCCTTGATATTTTCGAGCCAGGATATCTGGGGTCTTCCCACACCGCGCCTACCCTCGATCTTCCCTTTCATGATGAGGTGCAGCAGATCGTATTTCTTGTTGCATAAAATGTGTCCCAAATATGCCATCTTTTTTGACTTCGTATTAAAAAAAATATATATTTTTTGTATACAAATACTGGATTTTTATTCATTGTGGGTTAATCATTTTTAAGGATTAATTGTTTCTCAATAGAGACGAAGATGTAAATTATTTGGAAACAGAATATGGTAGTCGGGGCGTTTACAGGACTTATGACATGTCATTGGTTCGGCTAAGCGATCACTTTATGTTTAACAACATTCACCATTCTTCCCTTTGACACCACGTCTGACAAATTTTTGGAACTTTTATATATGTTAATATTTTTTAATAACTTCACTGTTGGTAGGAACATCTACACTAGCGCCATCTATTGAGATAATTTGTAAGGATTAAGCAGAAAATCTTTATTAATACAATGTGAAAGGCTTTTACGCATTTATCACATTGCTAGATAACGCCTGGAGTGAAACTCCAATTTTTAGTGCTAGTGTAGATGTCCCTACCAACAGTGAAGTTATTAAAACATATTAACGTATATACAAGTTCCAAAAATTTGAATGTTGTTAAACAAAAAGTGATCGCTTAACCCAACCAATGACAGGTCAAAAGTTCTGTAAACGCCTCGACCACCATATTCTGTTTCCGAATAATTTACATCTTCGTCTCTATTGAGATACAATTAATCCTTAAAAAATAATTAATTTAAAAATTGCGCATTTAAACACCAGAATAAACATTATTTAGAAAGTATTTAAAACAAGTGATATCGATAATCTATAAAACAAATACTCGCCACATAACCCTTATATGTATAATCTAGAAGAACTTCTGTTTTATTGCAAAAACATGGGAAGGTTTTGATTATATGAAATAAACGTTCACTCTTATTTCTCAGTTCTTATTTTATATTGAATCCTTTTCTGGGAAACTCTTTTATTTAGAGATAAAAAAGGTCTAGTCATCAAATAAATTCAAAGGCTTTTCGTATATTCAAATCGGTTATATACTGTTTAGCTAGGATTATACACAAGGGTTAGTAGACATTACTCTATCCAGATAGAAGCTCTTTCGGTCATTAATTCACATTCAGGAACTGGTTAAAATATGGAGGTGTGAACACACAAATAAAAATGTTTTTTGGTAATTATACTCTCTGTTTATATGTGAGGTTAATTTAATTTAATGATTAAAAAAATGGACACATATTCCTTCTTTTTTCGGTGTCTGGTCCCCCCAACGTTGGAGAACACTGCAGCAAAGGCATATCTGTTCTGTGCCACTTGGAATAGGTTCTGAACTCTTGTAATTCCTGTCCACTCTTTAATGTTCCACAGCCAGGACGCGTAAGCACGCTGCTCTCATGTCCAAAGCTCCATAGTGACCATCGCCCATGATACCAAAACACCCCGCCCATCTCTCCTGCACTTCCCAATCGAACATTATTTTAATTCTTCTTCCTCAGCCTATTCCCGTCCACTCCTGAACAAAGGCCTCCTCCATTCGCTTACATGTCATCCTGTCTTGTGCAGACTGCATCTAGGTTATTCCGACGTGTCTGTTTAGATCATCCTTCCACCGTAGTTGCGGTCACCCTGCACTTCTCTTCGCCGTCCACGGTCTCCAAGTCAGCAGTCTTCTTGTCCACTTTTCATCTGAGCTTCTGGCTACGTGACCCGCCCATTGCCATTTCGAGTCGCCACCCGGTGGATGATGTCAGTGACCTTTGTTTTTTCTCTCACCGTATTGTTTCTGACTCTGTCTCTTAGGCTTATTCCTAACAAGGCTCTTTCCATGGCTCTTTGCGTCACTCGTAGTTTCTCGGCACTTTGTTTGGACAATGTAACAGTTTCAAGACTTTAAGTACCAACTGGCAGAACGCAGGCTTCATAGTCTTATTTTAATTAAAAATCTGAAATCTGGACACCTTATATTTTGTAATCTTTCAATTCATGTTTATGGCAACCCCTTTTATTTACACAAATTTTATTGAGTATAACAACACCAGTATGTCACGTGATATTTTACGGCTTTGCAGCGATCTTGGCGTCCTCTGTGCTGAAAGTTTCCCGGGCCATTAAGGTTTTATTTGATTTCTCTCGGGTAATAAAAATATTTAAGTGTCAGCGCTAGGATAAGTGGACGGAAAGGAGATTTCTTTTTTAATTCTCATTCGCATAAGGCGCATTAGAGTTTAACCTAAATTCTTAAGAAACTTTCCACAAATCCAACGATTTAAACATTCTCTATATTTGGTTCGTAATTTGATATAGCTACTTATAGGAAAATACCCGCGGGCAAAGCAATGATCCATCCCAAAGGATTTAGATATCTTTTGCCATAGTGATACTACCCTCAGAAAGCGTCTTTATCTATTTTGATTTTTTTAAGATAATCCAATGATTTTACCGAAGTCTCTTGATAGAAGTTAATTTTAAACAAAACTAACTAACCATCACGCCGTCTCTCTGAAGGGGTAGGCAGAAAAAATGGACTGCCACATATTTCTCTCGCTTTTTCAACATTCATACATCGTGTCATGCACGCGCTTCGATTTCTCATACTCCTCACGTGGCCGACATTTTAAATTTGATTTATCTGATCGTGTCACGTTTTCCTCGGTCTTCCTATATTTCTAATTCCATTTACATCGTTAACATATACTTTTTTTACCATTCTTTCTTCATTCATTCTTTCCATGTGTCCAAAGCACTTAAATGATCCATTCATTATTTTGTTTATAACACCATCGTTTGCACCGCATTCACTTCTTATATTTTCATTTGACACTCTACCATACAAAGAGTCTACACATTCGTCGAGATCTCATTTCTACTGCATTTATTCTACTTTCATCCGGTCGGTACAAGCATGTACACCATTGTGCACTGCCATTTTAGGTTTTTGGATGGGTTTTTGTTTGTAATCACAACGAGATTATTTATTTTATTTTTCATTGAACAATGGTGGACATTTCCGTATTAAATAATAAATTCGAATAAATGTGATAATGCCTTAGGCAGGTGAAATATGCCATGCTCAAAAAACTTATTTGTTGTTTCAAAAAAACAAAAGAGTTGTATTCATACGTATTAGTTATGGTTAGTAAGTTTTTATATTATAGTACATAAACATATACATTAAATGTCAATATGGAAATATGTATATGTTAACGACGTAAATGGAACTAGAAATAGAGGATGACCGTGGAATAAGTGGCATGTGAAAACGTGGCACGTGAAAACGTGGCACGATCAAATAAATCAAATATTGAGTGTCAGCCACGTGAAGAGTCCGAGAAATCGACGTGCGTACATGACACGAAGTATGTATCCCGAGGAAGCGAGAGAACTATGTGAAGAATGAACAGTTTGGCAGTCCATTCATTTTGGCTATCCTTTCGGGGAGTCGGCGTGATGGTTAGTTAGTTAGTTAGTTAGAACATTCGCAGTAGCCGGCCCTTCAGCCTGGAACAATCTTCCAGCAGACCTTAAGTGTATAGAAAATCAGTCGGGGTTTAGATCGAAACTCAGACCGCACCTTTTCAAATGATCCTTTCCTGATAGTAAGGGCTAATCGACTACGCCAGGTGCAGCCCTCATACTAAATATGATTATTATTATGATTATTATTATTACAACAATATATTTTTTTATTTAGTTCATAAAACGGAACATTTTCAACAGCCCCCTTGAGATGAGTAATTTATAAGAATGGCTCTCTATAAATTATCCAATTTATTATAATATTATTATGTATTATTAATATGTTTTTGTTCTTAACGAATAATTTTGTTTTTGCTTGTGTTCTATTTCTTACAAAAACATAATTACAAATTTCAAAAAGACGTTCTAAGCGTATTTTCGAAATTCGTGTTCGCTTTTGTTTTCTTGAATAAAACTTGAACAAACTATCGTACGATTGGATCTTGGCTAATAAAATAAACGCTACAATCTAGAGTTCGTATTTTAAATATTTAATTTAATACTGTATAAGTAGCTACCCAATGTAATCCCTTTAAACAGGAAGACAGGTACTGTACAAGGGCTATTGGGGTGCGGGCTAAGTCTGCTTTCTACATTTTATTGTAGAAATTATAAGGGTTATTCAAGTTAATAAGAACTTCTTATTCTTTTTCTTCAGCGTTACAATCCATGGTGGGTCTTAGCCTCCTCCAAGAAACGTCTCTATCCCTCCCTGTATCTGGCCACCACCTCACAGTCTTGCTGCTCTAGAACCTGAGAGTCTGCCACGGAACCATTCAACCATCGCAGTCTCGGCATGTCGACGCTTCTTCGCCCTAATGGATTGTCAAAGAACACTGATTTGGGGAGCTTTAGATTCCCCATGCGTTGCAAGTGTCTTAGCCAGCACTGTCTCTTAATCTTTATAACCTGACCACGCTGACGTCCTGGTATAAATTAAGGAGCTCTGTGTTGCATCTCCTTCTCCACATCTGACCATTCTTAGTGTGTTCGAGGATTTTGGAGGATCTTCCTTTCGAAGCAGTTATAATTTACATCATCACGTTAAGTGAGTGTCCAAGTCTCAGAGGGAAATGTTAGAACTGGTCTAATCAGCGTTTTATGTAACATGGTCTTGATAGTAAACGAGACTTATACTGTTAATTGAGGTCAAAGTACCATCTGTTTGCTGCGAATATCCGCTTAATAGTTTGGACTAAGCTGGCCAGCTTTCGGAAACATGGGTTACATCCTTAAAAACCGGAAAATACCGATCAACCTGAAACAAAAAGTCTATGAAGCCTGCGTTCTGCCAGTTGGTACTTATGGTCTTGAAACTATAACATTGTCCAAACAAAGTGCCGAGAAAATACGAGTGACCCAAAGAGCCATGGAAAGAGCCATGTAAGGAATAAGCCTAAGAGACAGAGTCAGAAACGAAATGGGCAAAAGCGAAGTGCAGGGTGATTGCAACTACGGTGGAAGGATGATCCAAACAGATACGTCGGAATAACCTGGATGCAGTCTGCACAAGACAGAGTGACATATAAGCAAATGGAGGAGGCCTTTGTCCAGGAGTGGACGGGAATAAGCTGAGGAAGAAGAAGAAGAATAAGTTTTGACCAGTTTCGTCAGCTCAGTACCATCTTCTGGGTAGACTTGGTAAAAGACTCTAGGGTTCTCAAAGCCATAAAATGAAATGGTATCGAACTAAATATATATAATAATATATTATAAATAAAATAAAAAAACAATACGTATTATTAAAAATACGTTTAAGTTTGTTTTGTAACCCTGGTGAAGCTTTGGCGGGAGCGAAACCGGTTGGTATGATAAAACAAGTATGAATATAGAGGAACCGAGAAGTATGCCAGGATGTGGCGGTCTATTCTTTATGCCTACCCATTCTGGGAGACGGTATGATGTTAAGTTAGTAAGTTTAGCCTTATTTAAAAGCACTTCATATCTTATGTTATACTGTTCACCTTTAAAAAAATTCGTTCTTATTTCTATTTTTAATTCAAAAATGTTCCCACTTTACCTGACGGGTAAGTAATTTCAGTTTACGCAACAAAAATACCGTCTAAATTGTGAACACCTGCGTACCGTGGCCTTGCCCGAGGGAGGGACTTTATAATTAAAGAATTAATTACAAAATAGCATCGAATCGCTGCGGAATAGCAGTTCGTGATCCCAATTTGTCAGTACAAGTTACGCGGAAAGTTTTAATGATCTGCGTACACTTAAGATTAAGTTATCAAACTTGGGGCAAATCACAAAACGCTACGGTAGTGGGGACTAAAATATTTACCACTATCTTCGAATACTCCTTCTCCTTCTCCTTCTCCTTCTCCTTCTCCTTCTCCTTCTCCTTCTCCTTCTCCTTCTCCTTCTCCTTCTCCTTCTCCTTCTCCTTCTCCTTCTCCTTCTCCTTCTCCTTCTCCTTCTCCTTCTCCTTCTCCTTCTCCTTCTCCTTCTCCTTGTCCTTCTCCTTCTCCTTCTCCTTCTCCTTCTCCTTCTCCTTCTCCTTCTCCTTCTCCTTCTCCTTCTCCTTCTCCTTCTCCTTCTCCTTCTCCTTCTCCTTCTCCTTCTCCTTCTCCTTCTCCTTCTCCTTCTCCTTCTCCTTCTCCTTCTACTTCTCCTTCTCCTTCTCCTTCTCCTTCTCCTTCTCCTTCTCCTTCTCCTTCTCCTTCTCCTTCTCCTTCTCCTTCTCCTTCTCCTTCTCCTTCTCCTTCTCCGTCTCCTTCTCCTTCTCCTTCTCCTTCTCCTTCTCCTTCTCCTTCTCCTTCTCCTTCTCCTTCTCCTTCTCCTTCTCCTTCTCCTTCTCCTTCTCCTTCTCCTTCTCCTTCTCCTTCTCCTTCTCCTTCTCCTTCTCCTTCTCCTTCTCCTTCTCCTTCTCCTTCTCCTTCTCCTTCTCCTTCTCCTTCTCCTTCTCCTTCTCCTTCTCCTTCTCCTTCTCCTTCTCCTTAATGCAATCAAATACGCAATCCTCGAATAAATTGCAGATTAATCTGTCGCCTACACATCGATTGACAGCGTCAGAAATGCGTATGAGATTTTAAATTATCCAATTGAGTTTTTAAATTCTTTGGATCTTCCTGATGTGCCACCGCACAAATTATCAAGGTTTATTGATTCCACGTATTCCCATCAACATGCCAATTGAATTTAAACAATTGCAGTTTTCCATTCGCAGTGCATTCTCAATGACCATCCACAAGGCATATAAATGTCAATCGCTTCAAGTCTGTGGATTGAATCTAGAAAATTCATACTTTTCACATGAACATTTTAATGTTGCATATTCACCGGAATGACAACCGAAAAAAAGATACAGAAGACGGAAATACTAAAAATATTGTGTACCCCAAAGCACTCTAATAAACTGTATGATTTGCAGAGCCTTTCACAGTGCATTGATAAAGATTTTCTGCTTAATGCTTCCCAATCTTAATAGATGACGCTAGAGTAGAGTGAACTAAAAAAATGTGAATATAAGTGCAGAATTCTAGCATATATACGAGTACATCTTCCAAAATTTTGTCAGACTTGGTGGTCGTAAGAAGGGCGGAATGGGGAATGTTATTAAACATAAAGCGATCGCTCAAACCAACCAATGACAGGTCATAAAACCTGTAAGCGCCTCGGCCACCATATTCTATTCCCAGAAAACAATTTACATCTTCGTCTCTGTTGAGATACAATTAATCCTTATAAAAAACCTTTTTACAATTTGATTTACGAAACGAACAAAAATAAAACTTTGATTTTTACTTATTTTGTATATGCAAATGTGTCTGTTTTTTTAATGTGAATCTACTTCAAACATATAACAAAAATAATTGAATGACGCATCTCGGGTATTAGCTAGTATTTAATAAAATAATCATATTTAGTATTAAAAGACCATTAATATATTAAAAGTATCCTAAAAGTGTCGGCAACCAAGGGTAAATGATACACATTAAAAGTAAAGTAACTTTGTCAAATCATTAAAAACGTGATATATTTTCTTTCCAAAAGATTTCATATAAAAATAATATTTCCTAAGCTAACCTATAACTCACATTTATTGTGTGTAACCAATAAAGAATTTTCACCAATAAACAAAAAAGTTTTGTAATTTATTCACTCGCCGAAAGCTCCAAGGTAATGTAAATAATTTCTTCAAAAGCTGTTCCCGAAAGGTATATTTTTACTTTGTAAAAATTCCAAAGCGTAAACAGTTTATTACATATTTTTAGATCCCTATAATTGTTGATATTATATATTTAATTTTGGATTAAAATAAATTAATTACTTTTACTATGTCATGGCATTAGGTCCCAGCATTGACCCATTTTGAACTAACTAACTAATTAGCTAACCATCACGCCGTCTCCCCGAATAGGCAGGCAAAAATAATGGACTGCCACACTTTTCTTATATTTCTCTCGCTTCCTCAACATTCATACTTCGTGTCATGCACGCGCGTCGGTTTCTCTGACTCCTCACATGGCCGATATTCAATATTTGATTTATTTGATCGTGCTACATTTTCCTTGGTCTTCCTCTTTTTCTGGTTCCATTTACATCGTTAGCATATTTTTTTTTATCATTCTTTCTTCATTCATTCTTTCCATGTGTCCAAACCATCTTAATGATCCTTTCATTATTTTGTTCATAACACCATCATTCGCACTGCATTCACTTCTTATATTTTCATTCGACACTCTATCATACACAGAGTATCCGCACATTCGTCTAAGAGATCTCATTTCTACTGCATTTATTTTACTTTTATTCTTCTTTTGCCAGTTCCATGCTTCGCTTCCATACATAAAGGTCGGTAGAAGAACACCATTGTGCACTGCCATTTTAGCTTTTTAAGATAGGTTTTTGTTCATTTGACTGATTTTATGATTTCCTTATACTCTCTCTCTCTCTCTCTGATTTCAATCCTGGGATTGGTTTGCAGCAATTTCCTATATTTTTCTCTTCCATTCTTCCTTGTCTTGTGTGGCTGTTTTGAAATCTGCATATGATGAGCAGTGCACGTCCACCAACAGGTCCTCTAGGTACTCTCGGCGTGTCGTTCATTTTAACAAATTTTCTGCATCCAAAAAGGGTCTAGTAATTTGTCTGGCGTTTTAGAATCGCATATTCGAACATTCCCTTGTTCTAGCTGCGCTGGGTTTGCAACTTACATAGCACAGTTGCCGGGCCAATGGAGTAATGGTCAGTGCACTTAATTCAATGACAAGATACGACAGGAAGACGTCACTTAACCCATTTGTGTTCAATGCACCAAACGACCTTAGTTAGCGGTGTACACCTATGGATTGAACTATACTTGTGATAGCCACGTTCAGACAGATTCAAAGTTCATTGTATTAAAAACATAATCAATTGCATCCCATAAAATAACATGAAATAAAAAATTCTGTAACTAATTTACTAACTAATAAACCATCACGCCGTTTCTCCGGAGGAGTAGGCAGAATGAATGGTCTTCCTCTATTTCTAGTTCCATTTACATCGTTAACATATATTTTTTTACCATTCTTTCTTCATTCATTCTTTCCATGTATCCAAAACATCTTAATGATCCTTTAATTATTTTGTTATTTAGTATTAACACCATCATGAGAGGATGGATCGCCACATTGGTCTATCCTGAGATAACTCTCGCGCCTCTTCTACATTCACACATCGTGACATGCTCGCTCGTCGATTGTCCCTACATCGAACATGGCCGCCTTTCAGTAATTGATTAATTTGGTCATGCCGTTAGTTTGGTCTTGGCCTTCCTCGACCTCTTTTTCCATTCAAACTACTTGTATATATCTTTTTAACTATTCTTCCCCCATCCATTCGTGTCATGTCCAAATTGCGGGTATAATACAATAAATGCGTGTACAAGAATATGTCCAATTGGGGCGAATTATAGCAATAAAGGTATGCTTTTGAATTAGTCTTTATTTATTTTATTTATTAGATTTAGATTTTTTTTTTTTTAACGGAAGTCCCGCATGGACGGGGGACGGGCCTAGGGAGTGCACGAGTGAAGCTGACGAAAGGCGCCGCTGCGCCTATAACAGCTTCGGGTAAGCGGAGGGAGCCCTGTATGGCTCGGCCATATATGTCACGGGAATCACTATGATAGCTTTAATACCTTTTACATCGAATTGGCTCATGCCATCATGATTCTAAGAGCGATTCAACAACAAAAAAAAATTATAATTAGTGTATATGGAAAGAACGATGATGTTGTTTCGTGATAAATGCAAGCTTAGTCCAAAGCAAACCTCGTTCAATTCCTCTTTGGCAGACTCGGTTGGTCAAATATTTCAAAAGTCAATATAAATTTAAAAACTCTTCCATTATAATAAAGTATTATACAATCTAAGTGCCTTTGACAAGAAATAATCATAAACAAGTTCTTAACGTATGCAATGATTCAACGTAATGGATTAATTAAGATGACACACGTGCAATGCAATGTTTGAACTACATTGCTGATATATGTTCTGAGATTACTGCCAGGATTTGCATATATACGTTGCAGGGAGATGGCAAGAACGAAGATTTGATCAAATCTCCGAGGTAGAATTCAGAGAAGATGTTAAAATTACTACTCTGTGGGATAATTTTCATAAAGAAATGTGAAAAGAATCCTAATTTAACCTAACCTAAGTCTAATAAAATAAATAGGTATTTGAGCTGATATTGGGGTCTGTCTGGTCTCTGGCTGCCTCTTCCCAGTCTTGCTGCTCCAAAATTCTCAGAGACCGAGGTACCGAGTGCAACTTCTTGTGGATCAAAGGTCACAACGGACTGGAAGGGAACGAAAGAGCAGATGAGCTGGCTAAAGCGGGCGCCCTTAGGGTCAAAACTGCCAAGCTCTTTCAAGCGCGACAGTTTTTTCATCAACCAATGTTGACATCATCAGGTGTTACAATAATATATCAAATGTCTATATATTTGTTTAAATTGACATAGGAACAACAAGTCTTTTCATTAGCAGTTTAAGAATTAATATTTTTAATTGAAATTTCTTGGTGGAAGTTCATTTTAAATAATGAAAACAAAAAAAATTGATACAAAATTTCTTTATTAATATGTATTTAGTGTGCTTCCGCTTGTGTTTATGTTCGACCGGTTTCGGGAGGTTACTGCCAGACCAGAACATGGCAGCAAGCTGCCAAAACCGGTCAAACATAAACAAAAAATAATACAGGTTATTCCGACGTGTCTGTTCATATCATCATTCCACTGTAGTTGCAGTCGCCCTGCACTTCTCTTCCGTCCATGGTCTCCAAGTCAGTAGTCTTCTTCATCACTTTTTATCTGAGCTTCTAGCTACGTGACCTGCCCATTGCCATTTTAGAGTCGCCACGCGGTGGATGATGTCAGTGACCTTTGTTTTTCTCTCACCGTATTGTTTCTGACTCTGTCTCTTAGGCTTATTCCTAACATGGCTCTTTCCATGGCTCTTTGGGTCACTCGTAGTTTCTCGGCACTTTGTTTGGACAATGTAACAATTTCAAGACCATAAGTACCAACTGGCAGAATGCAGGCTTCATAAACTTTTCGTTTCAGTAACTCATGTAACTCATGTTTCCGAAAGCTGCCCAGCTTAGTCCAATTCTTCATCATCTTCAATCATCATTTATAGGTCCGAGTATAATGCGAAGAATTTTCCTTTCAAATTATGATCTAGAATTAATATGAACAAATATAATTGTTAGTATCAAGCACACGAAATGCATTCTGCGCTATGAGTGCGCGTTGTTTGCTAAGAGCTCTAAAATTATATTACAGTAATGAATTTTTACTCTGTTATAACTATTTATTATATAATATAACACTTTGTCGGCGTCACGAGCAAATGATACGGTCAATTTATTCACTAGATGTCGCCCATTTGTCTGACTGAGTTAAGTCTGGTAATAAAATTAGTATTAAATTATGCGCATCTGCATCTACTGAAATATTCATTCAATTTGTTCGTCTAATATTATATTAAGCGCTTCGGTTGAAACCTTTTCATTCTTACATATTATTATTATTGTTATTATTATTTTGTTGAAAAAACTCCTGACATAATTACAGCGCGAGCCAAATCGATGTAAAGGGTGAAAAAAAAGAATACCAAAGGAAATATACGAGTACATAGAACCTTATGAATAGGAAAAGCCAGTTATTTGCTTGCTTCCTTTATCGTAAGGGTATTTACGAATTCTCCATAATTGCATCCAAAGAGGTCTATCTCTTTTGCAACCTCATTTAAAAGACGAATCGCTTTCAATACAGGAGAACTATATACGAGTATATTATTTATCTCTATATATTATCTATATATAAAGTTATTACTTACGAAGTGTGAACATAATATTTAATTACACTTTGTGCAATATTAAACAAAAACCTTTCCAAAAAAAAAAAATGCAGTGTACAGTGGTGTACTTGTACCGATCCTTATGTATGGAAGCGAAGCATGGATCTGACAAAATAATGATGAAAGTTGAATCTATGAGGTAGAGATGAGGTCCCTACGACGTATGTGTAGTAGAACGATATACGACAGAATCTTAAATGCTGATACGAGTATAAAAAAGTAAAGTGGAAGAGTGTAGAATGAAAGAAGGTATTATGAACAAAATTATGAAACGATCGCTGCGTTGGTTCGGACATATTGAGCGCGTGGATGGAGAAAGTATGGTTAAGAATGAATGCGGTAATGATGTAAATCCTAGGTTCTCAAAGTGGGTGATAACGCCCCCTAGTGGGCGTTTGAGACTTTCAGGGGGGCAGTAGAAGACCCAGAGAAAATTAGGGGGCGTTGATGGCACAGTGAGGGCGTGGGCAGGTAAAAAAGAATATATTCCAAAAAAGACAAAAAAACCCCCACTATAATCATGCAATAATAAGGCAAATTAAGCTTTCATTTTTGTTGTTGTATGTATTGTAACAATTTTTATCACGTGTCCGAAAATTCACATATTTCGGTAGTTCTAGGAAGTGGATGAAAATTGAACTGAAAGATTCCATTACATTAATTGGATGACATGAAAATAATTTTTTTTTATTTGAATCAAACTTAAAAAAAAAAAATTCTTCATCTTCCTGGCGCCATCCCAACTCACCTTCTGTATTGACTGTTAGAATGGGCTCTTCTCGATCTCAGGCTGTACCTCACACGGTTCTGAGTATCGTCCTCACTCAAGCCATTTCTCTGCAAGACGCTATTGTACTGAATCATCCACGTGTTCCTAGGTCTTCCTCTGGATGGTTGACGAGGAAGAAAAATATATGTATTAATATACTATAAATATTCTTTGATTTTCAATAGTTACAATGTAATTTTAATAATGTTTTACGTAAATCATAAGTTCCCAACCATTTTTTGTCTGTCGCCTTTTGTGAGAGAGGGGGCATTTAAAATTTATCTTCGTGTAAAGGGGGCGGTGGGCCATTTGAGTTTGGAAATCTATGATGTAAATGGAGTACGGATTTGAGGCAGATCAAGGAAAAACATGGCACGACCAAATTAATCAAATTTTAAAGGTTGGTCATGTTAGAAGTCGGAAGAATCGACGTGCGTTTATGACTCGTTGTATGAATGCGGAAGAAGCTAGAGGGGTGTGTCAAGATAGAGTAGTGTGGCGATTTATTCTCTCTGCCTACCCCTGCGGAGAAACGGCGTGATTATTTTCTTTGTTTGTTTAGAGTGCTTGTTGAAGTGTCATGTTAGATGTTAGAATATCGAGTAAGAACTGAGATATGGTTCAAAGCAAGCTACACAATCGAAAAATCTCTCACAAGTTTGTAAACAGAACGTTCAAAGCGCGCGAACTCGCAGTCGGGCTGTCATTTGTTTGATTTTCAAAATTGCATTCGAAATAAATGCGGGCTTCGCGCTGTTTTGCCGCCGTTTTGTGAAACAAATCGAACGGCCATAAAACCGACTGAATGCCTTGAGCTTGTCACATTTAGGTGGGGCCGTAAACCTGTGGTTTTATGGCTATTCTACAATGATACGGACGCTAACAGGATTTAAGGTGCCCATCCACCGATGCACGATTAATAATAATAAATAATAATAATAATATGCTAACATTTATAGCGCCGTTTTTGTGATGTAATCACCTCAAGGGCGCATTAAGACGTGTTTTAAAACTAAGCATCAAAATTTTCGCGAACGCTTAGGCTCAACTAATCTTCCTATTGCCGAGGAGTTCGCCGAGCGAAATGTGGATTTCCTTGTATTTAGACTGTCCGTAATACAGAGTTCAGATATATAACTTGGTGCCATTCCATGTAGCGCTTTGAAAACTGTCCAGCAGAGTTTATACTGGATTCTGTTTATAATCGCATATTAGCTAATCTGACAAGAGCGCAACAACCCTCGATCATGAGGAATACAATAAAGAAGAAGAAAATTAGCAAGTTAGAACTAAAAATCCGAAGCAAAGTATGCTCAGATAATCTTCTTCTTCTTCTTCTTCGTCAGCCTTCATCGGTCCATTGCTGGACATAGGCCTCTTCCCTTTCTTTCCTCTCATCTCTATTTTATGCCAGCTGCAGCCACATTCCTCCCCACGGCAGCAATGACGTCGGCCCACCTTGGCCTGCCGACGTTTCTCCTATTTTCCCATGGTCTCCACCTTATTCTTTTCTGGGTCCATCTATCCTCACTCTGTCTCGCCACATGACCCGCCCATTGCCACTTCAGTCTCGCTAGTCGCTCCATGATGTCCGTTATTTTTGTTCGGTGTCTAATCTCCTCATTTCTGATTTTATCTCGGAGACTGACGCCGGGCATATGTCTTCCCATGGAACGCTGCGTGACTCTTAATCTCTCTACATTTCTCTTGATGAGGTTCATAGTCTCCATCCCATAAGTCATCACCGGCAGTATGCATGAATCATAGACGTTTCTCTTTAGACATAATGGAGTTTCTTTGTTTTCAAAGACGTGTTTTAGTTTGCCGAAAGCTGCCCAGCTCAACCCTAATCGCTTCGGAATTTCCGCTGTCTGTTTTTATCCCTAATTGATGAATCTAAATCTTTGAAATTTACTGATACAATGATTTTATCAATGTTTATATAAAAAATCTATTTATACTCTATATAAAACAAAGTCGTGTAAGTTACACCATTTATAACTCAAGAACGGCTGGACCGATTTTTATGATCTTTGATTTGTTTGATTTGGTCGAATAGCAGAATAACTATTAAAATATCGGAAAAAATCACGAGTAAAAAATTTACGAAGAAAATTTGTTTTCTCATACATTTTCAATTTTTTTTGTTCGTCTCGGCCTCGAAAAGTTTTGTAAACCGCTTTATTGAATTTAATTCATTTTAACTTAATAAAAAACTGAATTTAATTCAGCTAATAAGTTAACACAACATTTATTGATTCTGAGGCGGTACGAAGTTCGCCGGGTCAGCTAGTATTATATTTAAACTAACTAACTAACTAACCATCGCACCGTTTCCCCGAAGGAGTAGGAAAAGAGGATGGACCGCCATACTGCTCGGTTTTCACATACCTCTCGAGTTTCTTCTATAATCATCGTCTATCGTTACATGCACACTCGTCGATTAATTTTACTTAAAATGTGGCCGAATGTCAGTATTTGATTAATTTGATGCACTTAAAGTTTTCATCGCAAACAAAAGCCTATCCATAAAAGCTAAAATGGCAGTGCATAAATGTGTTCTTGTACCGACACTTCTGTTTGGAAGCGAAGCATGGAACTGGCACAAGAAAGATTAAAGTAGAAAAATGCAGTAGAAATGAGATCTCTATGACGAATGTGTGGAAAATCTGTGTTGGATGGAGTGTAGAATGAAAATATAATAAGTAAATGGGGCGTGAATGATAGTGTTATGAACAACATAATGAAAGGATTATTAAGATGGTTTGGACACATGGAAATAATGAATGAGAAAAAATAATAAAAAAATGACTATAAATGGGACTAGAAATAGAGTGAGGACGAGAAAAACGTGACACGGTCAAATAAATCAAATATTGAAAAGTAGAAAAAACACTGTTTTTTCCACTTTTGGGTTTATTTATCTCGACATGTTTCGAAGGCTAACATCTTCATCATCGGGAGAACGATATAAACGGTTTATCGATGATGAAGGTGTAAGCCTTCAAAACATGTCGAGAAAAATAAACTCAAAATTGGAAAAAAAAATAGTGTTTTAATTCATAAAAGTTCGTCATTATGGAATTCCACAGTGAACGCCTTGAGTTTATCTAAAATTAAATCAAATATTGAATTGACCACGCGAGGAGAAATTGACGATGAAATTGATGTATGAATTTTGAAGAAGCGAGAGAAATATGTCGAGAAAGAAAAGTGCGGCAGTTCATTCCTTATGCCTACCCCTTCGGGGAGACGGCATAATGGTTAGTTAGATCTATTTGTAATAACGGATAGTCGGAAATCTGCCGCAAGGTGTGTGGCCGGCTTAAGTAGCTTAGGTAGGGTACAGAATATCCGTTGACAGGAATAACTTGCGAGAATAATGCTCCAAGTATTTAGCTAGGAATTCGCTCCCGGCTCAACTATGTATCCCGTAGGAACCGCGCTCGCCCCGAGATTGATGGATGCTAGTTTTCGAACAATATTTTTGGAACTAAATCGTATGCAGAACGATGCACAAAGCGAACAGCGGACCTGCTTTGCTACATAGTTAAGTTTATGAACTTGTTGACAGGAATAGCACCCCATATACAAACGTTATTTTGTAATGAAACTATGTTAACACTAGATTTGCGGTAACCGTCATACCGGGTTCCGGATATCTAGTGTTAAAACTAACTATCAAATCAAATCAGTTTATTTCCTCAAAATATATTCCAAACAATAATTATAGTTTAAGGCATCTACTGAGAATAGGTAAAACATAAAAAATATATAATACCAGGAACGCATGAGAGATGGTTCGACATTAGGAATACAAGATACTCTCCAAAGTCAAGAGTCTTCTGAACGTACTTTCACGAATATGAAAGACGTCGTTCTCCGAAGCGATCATGTTTAGCAGTTTGATTGCTCTCCCCACCGGCATCATCAGGGGCGGGTTGGTTCTGCATGCTGGGAGATAAAAGTGTGTGCTGACGCTGTAACATAAAGATGGATAGCCTCCAAGATAACGGAGTTATCAAAGAATCCCCTGATAAGTCTGGGTCCTGGGCTAACTAACCATTACGCCGTTTCTCTGGAGAGCTAGGCAGAGAGGATGGATCGCCACATTGTTCTATCCCGACATAACTCTCGTACCTCTTCTACATTCACACATCGTGACATGCACGCTCGTCGATTGTTCCTACTTCGAACATGGCCGCCTTTCAGTAATTGATTGATTTGGTCATGCCATACCTTCCTTGCTTCTGAGACACCTCTCTAACTTCCTCCACATTCGTACAACGAGTCCTACACGCATGTCGATTCTTCCGACTTCTAACGTGACCAACCTTTAAAATTTGATTAATTTGGTCATGCCATGTTTTCCTCGGTCTATCAAGACTCAGTACTCCATTAACATCGTTTACGTATAGGTACTTTCTTTACCATTCTTTCTCCATCCATGCGCTTCATATTTTCGAACCAACGCAACGATCTCTCTACATTTCTTTCTTATATCAGCATTTGAAATTCTGTCGTACATCGTTCTACCACACATACGTCTAAGGGACCGCATTAATTCTTTCTTATTCTGCCAGTTCTATGGTTCGCTTCCATAAATATCTTTTAAGACCAAATAGTAATAATATTATAAAGGTGTAATGCGGAATGAAATGTTTCGCTTAGCTTTGGCATTATCAAATTATTAGATTTGATAATTATAATCAGATCATATATCATTTCATAGTAAGTGCTGCCTGCCACCTCGAAAGTCCCTGGTTCGATTGCCGAAGATGGCAGTGTGAATGTCACACTGCCTTTGGTCTGGTGTAGAATTCACGTGACAATAAAATGGCTATAGATAAGCTACCTATCACAAATCACGAGAATCAATATGATAGCTTTACCCTTTACATCAGTTAAGATCGCGCTGTAATGCTGTAAAGAGCGATTCAACATATTAATAATAATATAATAATTATATAAATGATTTAACAAGAAGTTATACTTTATTGTTCAATAAATAATAAATAAGAATACAGTTTAATAATTAAGGATTCAAGATTTTAAGCAAAAAATATTTTTGTTTTATATTTTTTTTCCAAAAGAGAAACATTTCATTTCAAAATGAGATCTCTAAGACGAATGTGTAGATACTCTGAATATGATAAAGTGTCGAATGAAAATATAAGAAGTGAATGCGGTGCGAATGATGGTGTTATGAACAAAATAATGAAAGGATCATTAAGATGGTTTGGACATATGGAAAGAGTGAATGAAGAAAGAATGGTAAAATAGTTAACGATGTAAATGGAACCAGAAATAGAGGAAGACCGAAGAAAACGTGGCACGATCAAATAAATCATATATTGAATGCCAGCCATGTTAGGAGTCAGAGAAATCGACGCGCGTGCATGACACGATGTGTGAATGTTGAGGAATCGAGAGAAATATGTCAGGAAAGAAAAGTGTGGCCGTCCATTCTTTCTGCCTACTCCTTCGGGGAGACGGCGTGATGGTTAGTTAGTTAGTTAGTTAGTTAGTTAGTTAGAAACATTTTAAGCTATATAAACATGATTTTAATGGGTTAAGAAAATCTATTGACAGACACAAAAGTTTTTATATTAAAGCTTTGAGTAATTGGAGCCTGGAAAAAAACCTGTAAGCTAATTAATAAATATTAGACAGAAAAAGATATATATGAAACAAAGACAAAACAATTTATCATCGCAAAGAGAAGAAAAAAACTGTCGATATTTCATATGTATAAAGATGGCATTACTAGTTTCCCCATATACTCGTATACGGGAAGTTTTTTTTAGAGGCATACAAATTCACAAGGAAAAAAAACACGTTAAAATAATGTTAATGTCAATGATATTGGTCTGGAATGGATAATGTCTATGTCTATTCAATAGATAATTTTATGCCATTATTGTTTAAATTATGATTTTGGGCATATCTCGAATGAAGCGCAATCGTGAAGTCCAATTTTCGACACCTTTATTTAGCAATTGGATAAAATGGCAAAACGTATTGACTACAAATCAACTGTCAACTGTCAAATTGACAGTCTGTAGAAACAATGTTGCCAGTTTAAAAACCAAACCTAAAAAAAAACATCCCATATAAATATTATAATTAATATCGCAAATAAAAGGCAACGTTCGTTGCTGTGAGACCAATACTCTCGACAAATACTAAACCGATTTATATTAGTAATATTAATAATATTTTTTTATATTTTATTATTAATATTACTTCGTTGAAGGGTTTTAAAAAAATAATTTGATACGAACCGACTTATATGGCACTTTTAAAATGCATGTAAATGTATTCTTAGTATGACAGACAAAAATATATTTTATCGCCAGGACGTCACACTCTATATTGGTGTGAACTAATTTTGTTTGAAGTCAGTGTTTTTTGTGTATGATGTTTTTCACCGAGAGATGGCGCTCGAGTCGGTTTGAATGACAGCTGTCAAACGTCATTAGATCGTCATGACCTTACTGCACGTGTATTCAGACAAAAATTGAAATCATTTATAAATTTAATAGCAACAAAGTATTCACTTAAAGTTGTCATCGCGAAAAAAACCTATTCAAAAAAGCTTGAATGGCAGTGCACAATGAAGTTCTTCTACCGACCCTTATGTATGGAAGCGAAGCAGGAATCTGGCAAAAGAAGGATGAAATTCAAATCAAATCAAATCAAATCAAATCAGTTTATTTCATCAACAGACATTACAAAATTTATTTTTAAGGCATCTATTGAGAACAGGTAAAATAATATATTATATATAGTATACTACCAGAAACGCATAAGAGATGGTTCAACATTAGGAAGACAGGATACTCTCCAGAATTAAGAGTATTTGCCTTCTGAACGTACTTTCACTAACATGAAAGACGTCGATCTCCGAGGAGACCGCGTTCAGCAGACTAATTGCTCTTCCCACCGGTGTCACCAGAGGCAGATTGGTTCTGGCAGCCGGTAGGTAAAACAATCTGTGCTGTCGCTGTCGGAGATATCTATCGGGGACAAAAAGACCAACATCCTCCAGTACGGCCGAGTTCTCGAAGTATCCCCTAATTAATCTGAAGAAATGGGTTATTAGATGTCCATCTCTTCGAAGCTGTAGAGAATTGGTTCCGAGCATTCCCAAAAGAAATTCCGTTAAAAGTTAAGATTAGATAATTCATTGTTTATTTTTTTTTCACATATTATTGACAATGTTTTTGACGAGCTTTCCCGCCACGCTTTTCCGTCACATTTTCATCTCGAGAGCGGTGCCCATTGGTGTGAGATAAAAACGAAACAATTTCGACACAGTTTCCACTGGAATTCGAACCCCGCTGTTCCCATGTAGCCCGGGCTTTGGTGTTTACTGCGAAATTGATGGATGCTGCGCAAACATGCGGACACTTCGAGCACTTTATAACAGACCCTGTCAACATCAAAGAATGATATTCTCTGAATCAGATTTTAACGCTACTCCGGTGGGACTCTTTGTATGCGAGGGGTAATTTTAAAAGAACTTCAATAAAAATTTTAACACGAAAATATTTCAAGATCTTCATTTGTGTCTTTTTTCTATAAGAATTTTTATAAACTGTTTTATTAAAAAACTTTGTTTTAGGTATCACAATTGTATTTTTTTTTTAGTTTTGTCAACCTATGTTGACATCGTCAGGTGTATGTAATGTAAAATTTTCGTGATTTAAAAAAAAATCACGAAAATTTGACATTTTTAAATATTATAACACTTGATGATGTCAACATTTTTTTTTTTTTTTTAAAAAAAGACTAATATCAAGGATTTACATCAATGATATTAGAATTTTATTTTACAATCTTCAATGTGAGCAGAAAATAGCTCATTATTATGAAGAAGGAATCTGGTCGTGTCCAGGCTCGAACCCATGTCCCCTGGATCAGGAGCCAAGGAACATACGTTGACGAAACAGCTGTCGCGTAAAAAATATAAAAAATTGATATATAAAACAAAGTTTTTTATTGAACAGTTTATAATCAAATCAAATCAAATCAAAGCAGTTTATTAACTCAAAAGACATTACAAACAGCAAAATGTTTTAGACATCTAGTGAGTACAGGTAAAATATTATAAAAATACAACATAATACCAGGAACGCATTAGAGATGGTTCGACTAGGAAGGCAAGATATTTTCTAAAGTCAAGAGTATTTGTCTCCTGAAAGTACCTTCATTTATATGAAAGACGTCGATCTCCGAGGAGAACGCGTTCAGCAGACTAATTGCTCTTCCCACCGGTATCACCAGAGGCAGATTGGTTCTGGTGACCGGTAGGTAAAAATATCTGCGCTGTCGCTGTTGGAGAAATCTATCAGGGAGAAAAATACCAACACCGTCTAGCACGGCCGAGTTCTCGAAATATACCTTAATTAATTTTTAAAAAAATTGCTAAAGAGATGCCCATCTCTTTCTTCGAAGCTGCGATGACAGTTTCTCCATTCAAACCAGATTTCCAGCCCATCTAAGACCGTTGAGTGTAATAAATTTGATTACATCCGGTTGGTTGTATAGTTTGTACAACTAAGAGTTATGATGGCGTCGCCATATATTATCCTCGCGGACTAAGCCAAAAATTCTTATTAGGATTTTGCGTCAAACTTCTAGGAATCCACAACATTTAGCTTCCAGGTCTCCGCTCCTTATATCAAGACTGGTTTTATGAGTATTTTATGTATGCGAAGATTTGTTTTCTTCATAATAAAAAGACCCTCACCTACCAACACGGCTGGGCTTTCAAAATATCAAATCAAATCAAATCAGTTTATTTTCTCAAAAGATACCTATTACAAACAACAATTATCGTTTAAAGCATCTTTTGAGAACAGGTAAAATATAATAAATATATAATACCAGGAACGCATGAGAGATGGTTCGACATTAGGAATACAATATACTCTCCTTGAAAGTCAAGAGTGTTTGTGTTCTGAACGTACTTTCTATATATGAAAGACGTCGATCTTCGAAGCGATCATGTTCAGCAGTTTAATTGCTCTCGCCACTGGCATCACCAGAGGCAGTTTGGGACGCTAGGAGATAAAACAGAATGTTCTGATGCTGTCAAAGATAATCTTGAACCTAAAGATGGATAGCCTCCAAGATAACGTAGTTCTTAAAGAATCCCCTGATACTTCTGAATAATGGTTGGGCACCCATCCCTTCTTACCTGCAAACTATTGGTCGCCATCATGCCCAAGAGGAATGCTGTGGGATAAAGCCATGGATAGCTACCAAACTCCCTCATGTAGAGATATCTCAGAAATCTTTTCTGAACCCTCTCTAACACGAGCGAGTATCTCGTCTCGTGGGGACTCCATATCACCGAACCACACTCGAGCCGGCTCCGGACCAATGAGTTATACAGAATTCGCAAAATATGAGCATTCCTGAAAACTCTACCAGTTCTGAGAATAAATATATATATAACTCCTGATTAATCTAAAGAATTGGGTGATTAGAAACTTAACTGTTTGAAGCTATAGAGAATTGGTCCCCAAGATTCCCAAAATAATGTTCATGTTACAATGTTTAGAACTAACTAACTAACCATCACGCCGTTTCCCTGGAGGCGTAGCCACAGAGGATGGATCGCCACGCTTTTCTATCCTGACATAACTCTCGAGCCTCTTCTACATTCACACATCGTGACATGCACGCTCGTCGATTGTTCCTACTTCGAACATGGCCACCTTTCATTGATTAATTTAGTCATGCCATGTCTTCTTTGGCCTTCTTCGACTTATTTTTCCATTCACACTACTCTAATTCTTCCCTCATCCATTCGTTCTATATGTCCGAACCATCTTAGTGACCCTTTCTTGTTTTTATTTATCACGCATTCATCCGCTTTACATTCCATTCTTACTTCATCATTAGATATTCTATCATACATTGCTTCTTAGTGACCTCATTTCTACGGCATTTATCCTACTTTCATCCTTCTTCTGCCAACTCTAAGCTTCACTTTCATAAGGGTCGGCACTAGAACTCCATTGTGCACTGCCATCTTTGCTTCAGTGGATATATTTATATTTGCGGTAATGACTTTGAGTGCAACATTTATTTTGTTCGGGAGGCGAGAAAAGTGTATCAGGATAGAACAGCGTGAAGGTATACTGAAAAACGTCGTGAGGGTTAGATATATTTTATCCAAAATAATTCTGAATCCTAAAACCCTTTTTTTGATTTAGTATTTACACATGAATCGCCAAAATGAATTATTACTGACCCTATAAAAAATCGGTTTGTTTGTTACCAAAATTTCTCTTTATAAATGGAGAAAAAAGATTTTGCTGATAAGCATTTTGGTGGGATTACGCTCTTTGAAATTATATTTATTCTGCTCGTTGTTCAGACTATTCCAAATTCAATTTTTTGGTAAGTTTTTCTTATTCTAACTAACTAACCATCACGCCTTCTCTATTCCTTTTTCACATAATTATTAAGAATATAATATATATTTGTTAATTATAATGACGAGCTGTACCATATTTACAAAGCTCCCAGTTTCTCCACACATGTCAGACTGAATAGAATGAGATGGGCCGGTCACGTGCAGAGGATGCCGTCATCGCGAACCCAAAAAATATTGGCACCCAGGTGGTAGAAGACCAATTGGACGACCAAGGCAATGGGAGGATGAAGTTGGGAGAGATGGGGCGAAATTGTTACGAGTGTCAGATTGGAGGGTTGAAGCGGAGGACAGGAGGAGTTGGAGGCGAAGAATACTGGAGGCTAAGGCTCGATATGGGCTGTACGGTCATCGAAGAAGAAGAAGATTTGTTAATTTAAACTGTACAATTATGTTAGTCAATGATGTTATTTTGAAATGAACTAATTGTTCGTATATAAATATGTAACCTTAATGTATTATTACTTGTATGACACATAACACTCCATGGTGAATGTGTTAAATTAATAATATTAAAAAAAAAAACATCACGCCGTCTCTCGGAAGGGATAGGCCGAAAGAATGGACTGCCACGCCTTTCTTTCCTGACATTTTTCTCGCTTCCTCAACATTCATACATCGTGTCTTACACTCGCGTAAATTTCTCTGACTCCTCACATGGCTGACATTCAATATTTGATTTATTTGATCGTGCCACGTTTTATAATCACGTTTTTAAATGTGTCACTATTATAACAAAACTTTTTTGAAATAGACGTTTTCTTTCGTATTAATTATTTAAGGTTCAAGAAACAATAAATAATGAAAATGCACGTGTTTGTGTAAGTGGTATATATTTTTTTTCTAAGACTTTATTTTAATAACAATAAATATTAATTAAATAAAACGATGTTTTTTTTAACTACTTCCACTTTTGTCTTTATTTCGACAGCGACCGGTTTTGCCAGGCTCGTTGGCATTGACAGACTGGGTCCAGTCAAATCAGTTAAAAAACATCGTTTAATTTATTTATTTTTTTAAATGTACTTCCATCATGAGATTTCAGTAAAATCATTTGATTATCTTAACCGTCGCGTTGCCATGTGGTAAATTGAGTTTCCACTGCCAATTTAAAGTTGATTTTCTTAAAACCTATGGACCCTAATATTATAAAAAAAATTGTAATCCTCCATTGAAGTGTTCTCAATATTTCGTAATAAAAAAAAAGCAAAAAATTACTTCCTTCATCCCAAAAAAAAATATTTTCTAAGACTGCCCTCACCTTCATTCGTGTTAAGGTAGAATTTGTTTTGCTAATATTTACAACTTTATCAAAAGTGACAAATACTTACTCGCTGTTTTGAAGTATTATAAATTATATCTTTGGCTTTTTCAATATGTACGTAATAATACCGACTGTAGACGGAAACGCAGGATGCAACTTAATAATATCAGAACTGTGAAAATATTAACACTTTACCAAAAGGGACAAATATTAATACGTACTCGTTGTCTTGAATGTACTAAACATTTTGCCTAGGTGCCTTTAGTGGGCCGCGCCGCGCGGCGCTTGTTTAGACCTGATTTTAGTCGATCGTTTCCCGTGACGCATTACATATCAGAAATCGCATGGTTCCAGAAAAAAATTAATAATGATATGTTTTTCAAATAATCCATGTATGTTATAGATATCGATCTATTCCTAATGAAATTCCCTACAAGATGACATAAATTAAATTTTGATTCATCTAGTCATATGCTTGATATTTAGATAAAGTTAGCGGTAAACTGAACTTACCACATGGGAGCAAGCGTTTTGTTTTGAACACGGTACGTTAAGGGTTAAAAGCAATAAATTTTATTTTATTATTTTATATAAATAGTTTATTTAATCCAATTTATTAAATATAGCATTTGTTTAACAGAAACTATTAATTTATTGGTTCTCATGACATGTAGCTAAATCTATAGCCATTTTATTGTCACGTGAATTCTACACAATACCAAAGCCAGTGATAATCACACTGCCATTGCCGGTAATCAATCCCGGGACCTTCGGTATTATTGTCAGAGCTCTAACCACGAAGATCGCCATGTAAGAAAGTATCATATTAAACCAGTATGACCATTTTACGTCATACTTAAAAAGGAAAATAGCTCGTTTTTCTATACTGCGTGATAGTTATTTTATAGTTAATAATTTTGTCGCTAGGCGTACCATTCGTGACGTCACATATCCCGGAGCCATCCATCAATTATTGGCTCCCTTCAAGAAGTGCCTTTCTGACGACTTATGGAGTTTTCTTGATACGAAACTTCTATATAAATAACCGTAAAAGTACTTTTAATATCGTCATCTCGCAGGTTTATCGACTAGTTGACGTCACGTCTTAGTTTATGCCTTTCAAATAACTAAAGAACTTTTAGAAAGATTATACTATTGAACTCGTACCAACATAACTTTGTTTCCTCGAAAATATAGGATGCTTTTTTATAGGTTAGGTTTTTAAACTGGCAAAATTGTTTCTACAGACTCTCAATTTAACATTTAACAGTTGATTTGCAGTCAGTACCTTTTGCCATTTCACCATGAATAGACTAAAGTCATAACAGCGCTTTTAATTGTGCAAATTTATTTTGAAAACCATGGTTCGGTTTGCCAAACTTATCGTGCAGTACGTCCATTTTACGGTCGACATAATCGTCCATCCGAGCAAATTATTTGGAAGACCATGGACCGTTTTCGCACCACGTACACGTCAATATCATATACGTTAACAATATTGAAATGTGTTTTTTTAAATAATTTTGAATGTTGAAAAAAAAGAAAAAAAGAATTTGTCTCCTCGAAAATACTAAGTTACGAATCTTCTTTCTTTTCAGTCGAATTCCTGAGTTTAAGTCCTTACACAGAAACAATAAAATACTTTTGAAAACTTTTGTATCTAATTTAGTGATTAAATTTTTATGTTTATAATTATAAAAAGAAGATATATGCCACTCAAATATAAAAAATAATGAAAGGATCATTGAGATGGTTTTGACATATGGAAAGAATGAATGAAGAAAGAATGAAAAAAAAATATGTTAACGATGTAAATGGAACTAGAAATGAAGGACTAGTAAATGGAACTAGAAAGAGGAAGACGATCAAATAAATCAAATGTTGAATGTCGGTCACGTGACCGCATTGGCAATACTTATTATATAAATAGTGACACATTTGTTTCGGCTTGTGAGGACATTGTCAAACAGTTTGAGAATGCCCTCGCAAGGCGAAACAAATTAATAAATTTCAATTTCAATTTGAATTTATTCAAAAAATTATAAACATTACAGAATAACACATCCAAATCGTTTATAATCACAAAGGTAAAAATAACAATTTAAAAAAACATATTTACAAATAATATAACAAGAAAACAAATGAGAGTAAGGCAGAAAAAAGAAAAACAGAAGACAATTAAAAAAAAAAATATTCGAGAACAGTTTGGTAAAGATTAACATTTTTGTACAATAAGTAGAGAAGCAAATAGTAATTTAATACATAAGAGATATTTATGTCTCTTCTTCTTCTTCTTCTTATTCTTAGTGTAGGCCTAGTGGCCTGTTCCTTGAAGTCCACTCCCAGCTGTCGATCCATCTCTTTGGTGGTCTGCCCGGGGGTCGTCTACCATAAGGCTAGCCGTGTAACACAATGAAGAGAAGTCTGGATGGATCCATTCTCCTCACGTGTGCATACCAGTATCTTCTCCTTTGCATCCCCCCCCCCCTAACGAAACCCTATTTTGCTATTATAAATCAACTTATTTTAGTTGTCAAATATCGGGTACATTACTGCGCTTTGAGCGTAGTTGGTGCGATAAGCAAGAAGGTGAAATACTCGCGGTATTTGTAAAAAAATAGGTTGTGTAAAATTGGTAATTAATTTATATGCTTTATGTTTGAAAAACTCTATATTTGTTTGTCATAATCGTCATTTGAAAATAAATCTTAGGATTCGTTTATTTTAAAAAACGATATTTTAAGAACCCTTTAAATCGACCTAGTCAACAAGTTCTAACTGCCAACATTTTAGCAGTCCACACAAGACAGTGTCCAGATATAACCGTCAGGGAATAAAATTCATCCCCTAATAATGATTTCTGTCAACCCTTGTAGGACAAGGGTCGCCACGAGCGGGCTAATTAATGGGATCAGGGGTCTGGAGGGATGACTAGTAAAATACGCATTTCCGTGGGGTGGCTCCGGATAAATCATAAAGAACACCCTTAATCAATCCATCGCCGACGGCCTTGTGTGATCGCATCTTTTAATTACTAATTAATGACTGGGTTTAGTTTATTTTTATTACTAAATATAGGCTAATACTCCATGATTACTTAATTGGACTTCGGCGATATGGGTCAAGTTCAACATGGGAAATTCGGATGGATCTTTGTTAAGAACTTGAACTAACAAACAGCCGTGTCATCTCTCCGAAGGAATAAGCAGAAATAATGTATTTTTAAAACATTGTATTTTCCTGACTGTACGGGACAGATTGCTCCCCCCGTACTATTAATTTTTATTTAGGCCGCTGATTACTGCTCATCTCCGATGTAGTGTAGATGGTGAAAGCGGAGAATACGGCGTGATGATAATTGTGTGTAATAAAACCAAGTTTTATTATATTGCGGCAATCGGTGCAGGAGTTGAAGCGAAGAGAATTGTGCCAGTAGCTCAAATCCTTTACCAGGATTGGTTTTCACGTAGGTAGGAGCGCAAAGCCTCCTGACGCGCAGCGTGTGAGCGCGTGTGTGAAAGTGAAGAAAGTGAGGGGCCGATTCCAAACGCGACCGGCTTATATAGCCTCCGCGACAACTAGCGATAGCGTTGGTAACGGTTTTTCTGTTGGTAACTCTTCGCAGCTGCTGTTACCACGGCGTTTATGATTGGCTGTTACCAATGGCGCGACCACCGGCCAATGTTTTCCGAGAATAATTTGATTTATTTTGTCAGAGCCACTACACACAACTTCGTTACTATGCGCTTCCACTCCTTACAGACCGCCTTATTTATTTTAACGAATGACAGAAACAATATAATCTTTAATTGATATAAAATTACTAACATTAATCAAATAAAATGAACATATTTGTAAATAATGAAATAAAATAATAAAAAATAAATAAAATAATTATCTATTCGAATACGTCCGATACACTGACAATCTTCTCTCGCTATATCAAAATTCATACATCTTGTCATGCACTCACGATTTCTCAGATTTCTTACGTGGTCGACATTTGATCGATTTGATCATGTCACGTTTTCCTCGTTATCCTCTATTCCTTTTTCTATCATTATTACATCTTTAACATATAGTTTCTTTATCATTCTTACCATGTGTCTAGAGCAGTGGTTCCCAAAGTGGCCCGTACGGAACCCCAGGGATTCCTGGGATATTTAAGGGGGTCTGCGGTAATTAAAATTGATTTGGAGGTCCCTAAACAACGTCAGGGGGTCCGTGGATATTTTTCGTTATCGACGTTTTTTTTAGTTCATTTGGGAAAATCGATTGTCTGATTTTTTGATGAGCTAAAAAAATTGGTCGCTGCCGAATTCTACTGGTCGGAAGTCACCGTTGAGCTAAAAAAAGGTTGCCAACGAAGAATATCAATTATATATTTTTAGGTAACTTTCATAATAATAAAATGTGTCACAATTTTTTTAGGTGAATTTGTAAAAAAAAAACAATATTTCTAAAGTAGAGGGTATGCACAAAATAAAAAAATCAGCAAGGGGTCCACGGGGAAAAAGTTTAGGAACCACTGGTCTAGAGCAACAGCTCAAATGGTTTTGATTACAGTTTTCAATTGGCTCCGGCTCTCTGTAGTACGTCTGCATTACTGACAACATCGGTCCACGGTATACAGAGCATTCTGCGGAATAACTATAGTACACCTCAAGATAATTCATTGTCGGAGTTTCAGGCTTAGATTATCATTACCAAATAAGGTTTTGATTTCGTTAAATGTAGCACTTGCAATATTTCAATTTCTGGGTCAAGCGCTTGAGTTCATACTTCCAATGTATTTTAATTGGTCAACTATTTCGACAATCAGACTACTCGCTTGAAGAGCAGATGCATATAATTCTTTTTCGGAGTTTCAGGTTTAGAGTATCATTGCTAAATAAGGTTTTAATTTTGTTGAATGCAGCACTTGCAATAATTTAATATCCGGATCAAGCGCTTCAGTTCTAACTTCTTCTTCTTCAAGTGCCCTGTCGGGTCCCCCCAACGTTGGCGATCACCTCGGCGAACCTATCCCTTTCCTTCGCTGCTCGGAACAGCTCCTCCACACTTCGCATACCGGTCCGCTCCCTTACGTTGCGCAGTCAGGACATTTGTCTCCTACCGGGCCCTCGGCGTCCCTCAATTTTCCCCTCCAATATCAGTTGGAGAAGGTTGTACTTTTCCCCACGAAGTATTTGACCCAGATGTGAAATCTTTCGAACCTTGATAGTTGATAACAGTTCCCTGTCAACTCTAGCTCGTCTTAGGACTTCGGTATTGGTAACGAGGAGAAAAATATCGCCTGCTGCATCTCATTTTGAAGGAAAAAATAGAGGGCCGCAGGGGGCCAGAGAGAAGGCAGATCTCTTGGCTGCGCAATGTAAGGGAATGGACGGGAATCGGAATTGTGGAGGAGCTATTCCGGACAGCACAGGATAGGGAAGAGTTTACCAGAGTGATCGCCAACGTCGGGGGGACCTGACAGGGCACTTTAAGAAGGAGAAACATAGCTCTTGATACCTCAATTCTGCATTTTATCTCTATATCATACTTTTAATGTATTTTAATTGGTTAACTATTTCGACATTCAGACTACACAGTTGTAGAACAGACGCAGTATAATCAACTCGCGTTAAAATCAGAAAAAAAATGACATGCAACATGATTTTCAAGCCTATGGTTTATTATACTTTGAATTAATGCAGTTGACATTTGTACAAATAGCTTATGAAAACAAGCTTATCAATTTCATCAATCAACTTAATCACAATATGCTAGCTGTACAAAGTTTCGCTTAAGTCTGGGTACAGATTACAGCTTAGAGGTCAGGAGGACGATCCTTTGCGGGTTTTGTAATTAATCACCTTGAGCCTCATTCATACATTATAGCATTATGTAGTAAGAATGGCGCTCAGGAAGGATATCGGATGTGATTTATATTCCGGGACGCTACTGGGTTTTGGAAATAATTTTAATTATATATATTTTAAGATTAAAATAATAATGACGTCGAAAGAATGATTGGTGCGGGCAATAAAGTGAATGAAGCTTACTAAAACTGTTATTGGAAACAAAAATTAAGAAAAGAAAACACAGACAGCTCCATCGACCCTCAGTAATGAGGAAACAAAGAAAGAAGACGAAGAAAATATTTTGAAAACATTAATAAAAGGAACTCAAAAAGGTGTTTTAACTAATAAAAAACAGTGTTTTAATTCATTCACAAGTACAAAATAAATAAAACGATGTTTTTTAACTACTTCCACTTTTTTAAGTATTAATTCTATCTCAATAGAGAGAAACAGAATATGGTAGTTGAGGCGTTTACAGGACTTATGACCTGTCATTGGTTGGGTTAAGCGATCGCTTTACGTTTACAATATTCCCTATTCCGCCCTTCTTACGACCACCACGTCTGACAAATTTTTGAAAGATGTATATATGCTACTGTGTTAAGAACACTTCACATTTTTTAGGTAAATCTACACTAGCGCCATCTATTAAGATTCACATTGCATGAATAAAGATTTTCTGCTTAATGCTTACAATATAATGTTAATAGATGGCGCTAGTGTAGATTGACCTACAAAATGTGTAGTGTTCTGTTTCCAAAAAAAAACAATTTACGTCTTTGTCTCTATTGAGATACAATTAATCCTTAAAAATGATTACCCCCAATGGGTTAAATCCAGTATTTGTTTACAAGTATTTGTATACATTAAAAAAAAAACTTCCACTTTTGTCTTTTTTTTTGACATCCGTAGACTGGTGACACTTTTGAAAACTGAGTACTTTATATACACAGGGGTGGTAAACATGATTCTACACAAATATAATCTTCAAATAATCATGTCAAATTTACTGAATTTAAATATTACTTATGTTTTCAACCGTTCTTATATTTTCATTTGACACTCTTTCATGCACAGATGTTCTGTACATTCGTCAAGAGATCTCATTTCTACCGCATTAATTCTACTTGCATCCTTCTATTGCCAAATCCATGCTTCGCTTCCATATATAATAATTATGTTTTAATGGTAAACTTATAAGTATGTAACTTATATAGTCGGTCCATTCATGCAAAATAATTAATTTAACTTATCCGACATAGTGCTGATTCTGTCCTAAATCTAATAATTCTCTTATCAGAAGTATCAGGTGCATTTGGCGGCTGCATTTGCTTATCAGAAAGTACCCATTTTAGATTTATTTTAATATTGATAACAGGCAGAGTTAAACGAAGAGTCGGTAGACATTAAAAGCGATAAAATAATAAACCGAATTTAGATTTACGTACAGTATTATCTAAATATAACGTTACAATATCTAATCAAAAGGAAAAAAAATCTGTATACACCATGAAACATATTTTGTTCTCACACCACTTCTTTTTGTTTAATCGAACCAAACGGTTTCGCTCCTGAAGAAGCTCAGTTCATTTAATACAACTAACTAATTTACCATATTGACGTTACGAATAGGTACTACTAGAAAATAGAATAAAAAGAAACCAAAACACATACATTGCATTCATAGACCTGGAGAAGGCTTTCGACTAAGTAGAATAGAAAAGACTCTTCGAGATTTTGAAGATAATTGATATCAAATATAGAGATAGACGAATAATCCAGGCGCTATACAAGAATGAGGTCGCTATAATCAGATGTGACGATGATACAAAGGTAGCCAGTATAAGACAAGGGGTAAGACAGGGATGCTCTCTGTCACCTGTTCTTTTTAACGCTTAAATACAGAGTGCGATTGACGACTTGAGAGAGAGAATGAGTCACAGAGAAGGTGTAAAGATACACGGGCAAAAGGTGGATATGATAAGGTTTGCTGACGATATTGCTATGGTTGCTGAAAGTGAAGAAGAACTGCAAGATACCTTAACAACTATGCAAAGCATTCTTCAAAATAACTACAACATGAAGATAAATAAAGACAAAACAAAGCTGCGGACTGTAGGCTGAACGCAACATCAGATGAGAGGAGTGATGTCAGGAGTTCCACTAAAGAAGACCAAGGAGTTTGTCTACCTCGGCAGCAAAATAACATGGGACGGTTGGTATAAGAGCGAGGTCGACAGCCGTATACATCAGGATAGTCAATAATCATTAGCCAATAATGCGAAATATAAAGATTAGATGTAGTTTTATCTAAATGTATAAAAAATTAAATCTATTTATTACCAGATACGAACTAATGAAAGATAACAGGAATTTAGATTGTAAGTTTCCAAAATGTTTTATAATTCATGAGTGTTTGAAAGTTATAAATGTTGTAATATTGTTAATTTTGTGGTTAGTCTGATTATGATGTTATAATATACATGAAATTAAAGTGTTACTGCCTAAGAGTTTTCTTCAAAACTGCATATTTTTGGTACAGGATGAGACAATCTGTTAACGCTGCTTCCATCCAGATCTACGACCAATATACAAGGTAAAGTACAACCTGGATAATTGTTGTTGATCTGGTTTCAATCCTGGGATTGGTTTGCAGCAATTTCCTCTATTCTTCTCTTCCATTCTTCCCGGTCTTGTACGGCTCTTTTGAAATCTGCATATGATGAGCAGTGCATGTCCGCCAACAGGTCCTCCAGGCGTCCGCTAGAGTTTGTCCCCTCGGTCATACCCTCCATTATGGCATGCAAGAAGCCGATCCATCTTGCACGCCTTTCGAACAAGATCCTGAGCAGGTGCCTTCCTCCTTCGATTCTTTGAAGAACCTCCTCTTTTGTGATGTGGTCTCTCCAGGAAATTCCTAATAGTCTTCTATAGGATCACATCTCAAAAGCCTCTAGTCTCCGTTTATCTCTTTCGGATAGGCACCATGTCTCGCAGCCGTACATCAAGACACTTCATTTATAGGTCTTGATGAGGAGTATTCTCAGTTTTAAGTCTATATTATTCGATTCTATTATTTTCGACCTTTTATTGAATGCAAGCCTAGCCTGATGTATACGGTTGTTGACCTCGCTCTTAGACCGACCGTCCCATGTTATTTTGCTCCCGAGGTAGACAAACTCCTTGGTGTTCTTTAGTGGAACTCCTGACATCACTACTCTCATCTGATGTTGCGTTCGGCCTACAGTCAGAAGCTTTGTTTGTCTTTATTTATTTTCATGTTGTAGTTATTTTGAAGAATGTTTTATATGGATAATTGGAACCTGGTTAATTGGCAAAACTCTATAATTGGCAGGAAATTTCTGGTCCCACCCCTTTGGAGCACTAAAACCTCTTTAATTGTAAATATTTATTAAAATTAGTTATTAGCATTGTACAAATATTATTTAAACGCTTCGTTTTCGCGTTGGTTCGGAGCAGACTAAAAAGTGGTTCTGTGATATGGAGTCCTCACGAGGCGAGATATTCCGTTATGCTGGAGAGGGTTCAGAAAAAAATTCTGAGGTATCTCTACATGAGGGAGTATGGTAGTTATCCGTGGCTCTATCCCACGGCATTTCTTTTAGAAATGTTCGGAATCAAATTCTTTACAGCTTTGAAAAGATACGCATCTCATTACCCATTTCTTTACATTAATCAGGGGATATTTAGAGAACTCAGCCGTGCTAGAAGGTGTTGGTCTTTTTGTCCCTGATAGAGTTCTCCATCAGCGACAGCACAGATTGTTTTACCTACCGGCAACCAGAACCAATCTGCCTCTGGTGACACCGGTGGGAAGAGCAATTAGTCTGCTGAACGCGGTCTCCTTGGAGATCGACGTCTTTCATTATTAGTGAAGGTACGTTTAGGGGACAAATACTCTTAACTTTTGAAAGTATCTTGTCTTCCTAATGTCGAACCATCTCTAATGCGTTCCTGGTACTATGTTCTTCTTCTTCTTCTTCACTTTTGGTAGACTCAGGAGTCTGTTATTTCAGGCGGGTCCTCTTGAGACGCTGAACTCCAGCTTTCTCTCCACCGTTTCGGGGGTCTTCCTGGTCGGCGTTGTCCGTTTGGCGTTCCATGGAGAGCTATGTGTGGTATTCTATTTGAGCTCATCCTTTCTACGTGTTGATGCCAGTATCGCCATCTTTGACGTCCCCATCTGACCACATCTTCGACCTCGCAGATTTCTCGGATAGCTGTATTCCTAACTCGATCACGTACGGTCTTGCCAGCTATAGCGCGGAGCGTTTTCATCTCGGTTGTCCTGAGCATGCTCTTTGTCTTGACAGTACTATGTTGTATTTTTATAATATTTTACCTGCACTCAATAGACACCTTAAACATTTTGCTGTTTGTTATGTCTTTTGAGTTAATAAACTGATTTAATTTGATTTGATGTGATTTAATAAATTGCTATTCTCACCTCTTACTTTCGTTTTATTCATAAGTTCTCGTGATTATGAGACAAGCTTTGAAAATGGTTATTACTTATAATATTGTTAATTAGGAACTATATAAGGTCCTGCTTTAATAGGAGTTCATTGAAAACGAAAAATTAATAACCAATTAATTACATTTATCTAATTAAAGTTAAAATTAATATCCTTTGTGAAAATTTGCAAAATTGAATTTTGAACGAACTCTCAAAGGAACTTAAATCAGCTAGAATGGCTATTATATTTTCTGGAAAATGTCTTCATCTTCTTAAACTAGTTTGAGGGCGCTAGGGCCTGTTTATGCAGAGCCAGTTGCCAGCTGCCGCAGGCGATTTAGATTCCCAGCTCTCTTTCCATCTCTTGAGGAGTTATTCCAGGCATCCTTCTTCCCTCTGGTTTCCCATGTAGGGCATGGTGTAGTAATCTTTGAGTGTTCATTCGTGACATGTGATAGGTAGCCAATCTATCGCCATTTTATTGTCACGTGAATTCTACACCAGAATAAAGGCAGTGTGACAATCACACTACCATCGCCGGGAATCATCGAAACGAACCATCTCTCATGCGTTTCTGGTAGTATGCTATATTCAATATATTATTTTACCTGTTCTCAATAAATACCTTAAACCTAAATTTTGTAATGTCTATTGATGAACTAATCTTATTTGATTTTTTTGATTTAATCACCACCGCGCAGGAGATCTGCCTCTACTTTTGACTGGAATATTTCCAGTGACAATACTTTTTACCAAGCTTATGCTCCTGGAAATGTGACCAAAGAAACACAATACTTGCCGAATGCATAATACAGAGAGTCTTCCTGTTATTTGAGTTCATTAAGGACTGAGTCGATCGTCCTTTTTACAGACTACGGTATCCTCAGCATGCGACGCCATCACCACATTTCAAAGGCGTCAATCCTGGCATCGTCTTCTTCTTGTTTCTGTGTCCTGTTAGGTCTCCCTAACGTTGACTATCACCCTTTTCATAGTGATGACCTGGGGAAAAATATCCAGAGTGGTATCTCCTTGCTTTCTGTGGAAGATTTTCTGTCGGGGTTACCTTCCCTTGCTATGGCACTAAATAATATGTGCCACATTCGCGGGGTCTTTAAAAGACCTCTCGTGGACGCTAGAGAGTTGGACTTGATAGTAGTGTTGCTGTTGTAAATGTAACATGGCGCCTTACGACATTTTGTAGAGGCATACTTTCCAGCAAAACATATCCCATCGTCGCCCAACTACCATTTTGAACCCCTGTATTTCTTTACCCTGTTTGAAGTTTCGGCAGGGTAAAGAAATATTGGGAATATTTTGCAACAGATGACTCAAAATACTCTTTTCGTTAAAAACTTTACATCATGAAATAAAGGTAGAAAAAAATATAATATAGAAGATATTTCTTTCTGGCTACTTTCTTGAAGTATCTTCGATAATATAAACGTGATCCGCAGTACCAATTCAAGGGGTTCGCCTTTTGGATCGTATCTCAGAGTACGTACGGTTCTGATAAGATGGAGTCAAGTTCCTAAAGTATTTGGAACATTTCTGGACGAAACGTTTCATCTGCGAATTCCGGGGAAGATTGAAAGCATCCGGCCGATTTAATTAACTCTGAACAATAAATTCTCAAATAATGAAGATGCTCCAACGTAGTCATGTTAATTTGGAGACATAAAAATACTCAGATTTTTAAAAATACAGCCGTCAACTGTGCCCAATCAATAGAAATAGTTTATTATTATTATTATTATTGATCATTTACCAAGTACGTGGTTTTAATACCTCCCAACTGGGGTAACCCGTTCTAGGGAGGCATTCCTAGTACTCTATATAATTTCAATATATAATATAATATTCAAATTTAGGGAGCAGTTAAGGGAAGCAACACATATCCTAAAGTGTATAACTTAAAATTAATTGACTTACATATTAAACAACACTATTTAAACACTATATTGTCTTATATAACACTATTTAAACTATTTACTTATTTTTTTAAATTACACTACATTCAAGCCGCCCTTTTTTTAATGTCTCCGTAGTTACATGTTTTTTGTAATTGTGAATTGTCATTTTTTGTGGGTCGTTTATCGTTTTGTTTATTATGTTATAGAGTTTGGGTCCAAGATAGTAGAAACGTCATTGCGCATAAGAAGTTTTAGTTTTTGGTACAAAATGGTTATGTTTGTTGCGTGTGTTGTAAGTTTGTTGTCCTTTTAAGTGTCTGTCGGTGTCCTTGTGGTAGTGCACGAATAAATTTCTTATATATAGTTGTATTATGTCCGGTACTTGAAATTCATCGTATAGTTGGTCTGAGGGGAATCGATATGGTTTTTTGTTAATGACTCTAATTATTGTCTTTTGGGCTACAATGACTGGGATATTGTTATATTAAATAGTAAATCAAGCTTGTATTCCTTATGTGACAAAACAAAATCACGTTAACCGTTTAAGTACCGTGATGTTTTAAGCGTAGGAACCCTCACATACATCATGGCATCGACAGACTTCTCTAGTATGGCGAAACGGGTCACTGTCGAAATAAAGTCAAAAGTGGAAAGTAGTAAGCTAAAATGGCAGTGCACAATAGTGATCTTCAACCGACCCTTATGTATGGAAGCGAAGCATGGAACTGGAAGAAAATGATGAAAGTAAAATAAATGCAGTAGAAATGAGATCTCTTAGAGGAATGTGTAGATACTCAGCGTATGATAGAGTGTCGAATAAAAATATAAGAAGCGAATGCGATGCGAATGATGGTATTATGAACAAAATAATGAAAGGATCATTAAGATGGTTTGGACACTTGAAAATAATGAATTAAAAAATAATGGTAAACAATTATTTGTTTACAATGTAAATAGAACTAGAAATAGAGGAAGACCGAGGAAAACGTGGCACGATCAAATAAATCAAATATTGAATGCCAGAGAAATCGACGCGCGTGCATGACACGATGTATGAATGTTGAGGAAGCGAGAGCGATGTCAGGAAAGAAAAGTGTGTCAGTCCATTCTTTCTGCCTACCCCTTCGGGGAGACGGCATTATTGTTTGTTTTTTTGTTGTTGTTTTTTTTGTTTTTTTAAGGATTAATTGTATTTCAATAGAGACGAAGATGTAAATTATTTGGAAACAGAATATGGTAGTCGAGGCGTTTACAGTACTTATGACCTGTCATTGGTTGGGTTAAGCGATCACTTTATGTTTATAACATTCCCCATTCCGCCCTTCTTACGACACCCATTTGCCAAATTTATGGAACTTGTATATACGAGTATGTTACTATTTTTTAATAATTTCACATTGTTGTACACTAGCGCCATCTATTAAGATAATTTGTAATAATCCTTAAAACAAATGATTGACCCGCAATGGGTAATAATTCAGTATTTGTCTACAAGTATTTGTATACAAAAAAACAAATTCTATAAAAAAACATTTTATTTATGGAAGTATATAGTAAAAATCATCGTTTTCCATGGCTTCCTCAGTTGTAAGGTGACTGTCGGAACATATATAGATAGCCAGTCCATGGGCCCCAGAGCTTGACTGAGTCAGCCCTGTACAGTTCAAATGAAATATAAAATATAGAAATATTTTTTTTAATAACTAGTAATATCCTTGAGATAAACACCAGCAAACAAAAAAAAAAAACGTCGTTTTATTTCATTATTATAAATAGTGGGGTATCGATATTGAGATACTCCCCATATTGATAGAAGAAAAAGATTGCTTTATTACGAGGAACCATAAAATACAAACAAGTTTTGAGGACTTCCGAGATGAAGACACTGAGGACGATAGCAGGCAAGACACTGAGAGATCGCGTGAGTAACACTAGAATAAGAGAGATTTGTGAGGTTGAGGATATTATAAGATGGAGCAGACAGCGAAAAAGTGACTGATACGGGCATGTTCAAAGAATGGACACCACCAGACTCCCCTATATTGCGTTGCATAATCAGCCGCATGGGACTCGTCCTCGTGGAAGACCTCCTAAAAGATGGAAGGACAGCTGGGAATCTACCTCACACGAGGAGCAACACTCTGGAGAACAGAACACATAGGTCTACATACAATAAGAAAGAAGAAGTTTTCTCAACATTTATACTCCTCACGTGGCCGACATTCAATATTTGATTAATTTGATCGTGCCACGTTTTCCTCGGTTTTCCTATTTTTCTACTTCCATTTACATCGTTAACATATCTTTTTTACCATTCTGTCCTCATTCGTTCTTTTCGTGTGTCCAAACCATATTGCATTGCATAATCAACCTGTGGAAGACTTCTTAAAATATGGATGGACAGCTGGGAATCTACCTTACACGAGGAGCAACACTCTGGAGATCAGACCACATAGGTCTACAATAAGGAAGAAGTAGAAGAAGATAAAATACATATTGCGCTACCGGTACCTATCTACGAATATTTTTTCGGTTTTTTATATTATACACATCTTCTTACATTCTTTATTGGAGAAATATACTCCGCTATATGAAATAATCTGGCGAATACGTACGGGTATAGAATTCCGGAAGGCAGACATTTTTTTTCATAGTAAAAGCTCCCGAATACTAACGCGATATTGTGGCCAGGCAATTTCCCGTTTTTACAGTTTGATAAGCTCGATTTTGATGGTCATAGCCTTTTAAGGTGAGCCGAAAGACTTTTTGCCCTAAACTTAACCTCGGTTTTAAATTGTTTTACTTATCTTTGCGCTTCTCTAAATTGGCCAACTTTGAACTTATGAAAAAATGTAAATTAGTACAGTTTAATACAGTAGCTATTTTATCGCATCCAGTGAATATCGAATAAGAGAATATTTAACATTTGAATAAACATACCTACACTTTGAACCTTTCCTTTACGGTGCTAAAACAAAAACGCGCGTTCCTGTGTTGGGTAGTCAATACGCAATAAAATATTAGCGATTTTTTAATGAAAAAATAAGATTATTCATAGCTAATCCCCTAAATTAATTATAATTGAAGTAAAAAATTATAATAATTTAGATTGGTTTGCTAAAAACATTTAAAAAAAACATCTGGCAACGCTCACGGGACGGGCTTTGGGTCGCACTCTGGTTACAAAGCCGAGAGCTACTGCCGGGCAGTGAGAACATTGAGCTCCTCGCGTTCCACAGTGAAGTATGCAAGAGTGAGATGCGAATATAGTGTCGCGCGCTCAGCGCTACGATTTTTGTTTCCGATGTTCACAAAATACCTCCGATGTACCCGATAAATTTTGATTATTATTAATATTATTTTTTTAATCAATGCGTAAATACATTATGGAGGAATACCTAAAATCTTAATCTTGTATTTATTATATTTATAGAGATATTGGTGGTTATTAGAAGCAATGTGTAGAAGATACCTATCACAGGGAAGGGAGGGTTAAGATTACAATACTTCACTAGACATGTTTCGGTTATAACATAATATTTTAAAATGTATGATACAAAATTTTAACAATAAAATAAAATAGAGTGATCACTTATTTACTAAAAAGGGGTGGAGTTATTTATTAAGATGGAGGGTGTATAATTCGGATTGAGGAGAAGGGAGAGGTAATGAAAACCTTTCGAAAATGAGACTTGAATTTAAATTTAATTGGTTAAATAATAAATAAATAAAACTATGTTTTTTAACTACTTCCACTTTTGTCTTTCTTTAGACAGCGACCGGTTTCGCCAGACTCGCTGGCATCGACAGTCTGGTGACACTATTGTAAACCTAGTCCTTTATACACATACAGATCAGGGGTGGTAAACATGATTCTCAACATAATAATCTTAAAATATTTATGTAAAATTTTCTGAATTTAAATATTGGTATTACAGGTATTCAAGAGAGGATCGTATTTAATACAATGGATTTTAAATTTAATTATCGCTTACATATTCATATATTATATTTGAAAAAATGTTATTATGAAATTATTATTTAAAATGAATATGAAATTATTATTTAAAATGAACTTCCATTGAGAGATTTTATTAAAATCATTTGATTATCTTAAAACTATGTTGTTTTTTTATTTTATCTTTTATAGACAGACCGGTGACCAGTCTGTCGAAGCCAGCGAGCCTGGCGAAACCGATCGCTGTCGAAATAAATACAAATGTGGAAGTAGTTTTAAAAAAACATTGTTTTATTTATAATAATTATTTAAACTTATTAAACGCTTAGGCATTAACACGGTGGAATTCCATAGTAATTTACTTGGGTATGCAAATATTAATTACTTTTGTTACTAACATGTTTAACTAACTAACTAACTAACCATCACGCCGTCTCCCCGAAGGGGTAAGCAGAAAGAATGGACTGCCACACTTTTCTTTCCTGACATATTTCTCTCGATTCCTCATCGTTCAGGGGACAAATACTCTTGACTTTAGAAAGTATGTGGTCTTCCTAATGTCGAACCATCTCTAATGCGTTCCTGGTACTTTGTTGTATTTTTATAATATTTTACCTGTACTCAATAGATGCCTTAAACATTTTTACTGTTTGTAATGTCTTTTGAGTAAATAAACAGATTTGATTTGATTTGAACATTCATACATCGTGTCATGCACGCGCGTCGATTTCTCTGACTCCTCACATGGCCGACATTCAATATTTGATTTATTTGATCGTGCCACGTTTTCCTCGGTCTTGCTCTATTTCTAGTTCCATTTACATCAATTACATATAATTTTTTTACCATTCTTTCTTCATTCATTCTTTCCATATGTCCAAACCATCTTAGTGATCCTTTTATTATTTTGTTCATGACACCATCATTCGCACCGCATTCACTTCTTTTATTTTCATTCGACACTCTATCATACACAGAGTATCCACACATTCGTCTAAGAGATCTCATTTCTACTGCATTTATTCTGCTTTTATCCTTCGTTTGCCAGTTCCATACATCCATCCCTTTCGGCGTTTATGTCAAAAATAAATAAATATATACCAATAAAAAGCATACAACTCTCCAGAAACAACTTCGAGAGAGAAGTCAATCGAATAATTCAATCAATCAATCCATCAATCAAATCAGTTTATTATCTCAAAAGATATTACATACAAAATAAAAGTTGACGAGAAGTAAGATATAAAATATAATACAGAATGCACGAGAGATGATTTGATTTTACAAAGTCAAGATACTCTATATAACTAAATAACCATCACACAATTTCACTGGAGGAGTAGGCAGAGAGGATGGATCGCCACAATGCTCTGTCCTAGCATACCTCTCAGGCTTCCTCTAAATTTATACATAGTACCATGCACGCACGTCGATTATTCCGACTTCGAATGTGGCCGCCTTTTAGTAATTGATTAATTTGGTCATGCCATGTTTCCCCCGGTCGTCCTCGGCTTCTTTTTTCACTCACGTTGCTTGTGTACAACTTTTTAACCATTCTACTCTCATCCATTCGTTCCATATGTCCAAACCATCTCAGGGATCCTTTTTTAATTTTATCAATGATGCAGTCATCTGCCTTATATTTCTCTCTTATTTCATCGTTCGGTATTCTATCATACAACGTTTTCCCGCATATTCTTCTTAGTGATCTCATTTCTACGGCGTTTATCCTGCTTTCACCCTTATTTTGCCAGCTCCAAGCTTCACTTCCATACATGAGGGTTGGCACTAGAACTCCATTGTGTACTGCCATCTTTGCTTTTGTGGATACATTTCTATTTGCAGTAATGACTTTGAGTGCGCCATTTATTTTATTTCCAGCACCAACCCTTCTTTCGATGTCTTTCTCCATTTTTCCGTCTCTACAAGTTAAGAATATTTCCCTTCTGAAGGTACTTTCATTAATATGTAAGACGTTGATCCCTGAGGCTATCGTGTTCAGCAGACTGATTGTTCTTTCCACATGTGTCACCAGAGGCGAGATGGTTCTGGCAGCTGGTAGATAAAACAATCTATGCTATCGCTATCGGAAACATCTATCAAGAACAAAAATATCTACTTCCTCTAGCACGGCGGAGTTTTCCAAATATCCCCTGATTAATTTAAATAAATAAGTAATGAGATGCCCATATCTTTGAAGCTACAGAGAGCTGTTCCCAAATATTCCCAAAAGAAATACCGTGTGATAGAGCTACGGATAGCCACTACACCTTCTCCAGAATTCATTTGGCATTGCCGATCTTTGGAAAACTGCGCCATATCTTCGCCTCTTAAATACCCTAATGCTTTTAGAACATAGTCCTCAATCAGAAAGTCTAGCTAGTCATGATTTTGCGATCTGTTTATGCACGATATCAACTTTCTTCTTGTGACGAAGACGACAAGCCTCCATCTATTTGATGGCCATCCTGGTGGTCGACGGACCTCTGGAGTCTCGTGCATCACGATGTTAGGAATCATTGCTGGATCCATCTTCTCGATGTGGTCCCTCCAGAATCGTCTTATCTGCCTACTTCGTATCACAATGAATATATAAAATGCGATGAAAAAAAAAATAGAATCATTTCGATCGCAAATCATCACGAAACGTAACGTTTTATCGGATCTGCGATCTGACAGCGACTGTAATATAAAGAGGGCTTCATTTTTTTACAAGGAAAATTCATTTCCAGATTGAATCAGCCATTTTACGTGAACGCCTGTTCCCGCGATATTTTTATTATTTCCCCCGTAAAGTTTTTATTGCTCTCTCAATGGTAAACACAAACTTTGGTGTAAAAAGTTTACGTTGATAACTTCTGCTGATCTTCCGCCTTAACCACAACAGTCTCCTGATGAAAGGTGATAAAAATAAGTTTTCAAAATAAGAATATATTTAGTTTTCCACTTCATGACGTACTTAATCAATAATTATATTAAATATTTATGTGAAACCATTTTAGGATAAATTGTATCTCAATATAGACGAAGATGTAAATTGTTTTTTGGAAACAGAATATGGTGGTCGAGGCGTTTACAGGACTTATGACCTGCCATTGGTTGGGTTAAGCGATCGCTTTATGTATGTTTACATTCCCCATTCTGCCCTTCTAACAACCACCACGACTAACAAATTTTTTAAAGATGTTTATATGTTAATATGTTGAGAAACACTTATTTTTGTTGAATCTTCACTAACGCTACTTGCGCGTTGGGCGACCTTAAATCTGTAGACTAGACCTTATGTCAGTGTCCACGTCTCGGCTCTGTACGTCATGACTGGCAATACGCACTGGTAGAAGACTTTAGTTTAAAAATATCATAAAAATTGGAGAGATATCTCCAGGCGTTATCTAGCAATACGTTAATGGCGGTAGCCTTTCACATTGCGTTAATAAAAAAGATCTTCTGCTTAGTGCTTAATCCAATCTTAATAGATGGCGCTAGTGTAGATTGAACTAAAAAATGTGAAGTGTGGCGTTACGTTGTACCATATATACAATTATACATCTTCCAAAAATTTGTCAGACATGGTGGTCGTAAGAAAGGCGGAATGGGAAATGTTATATTACATAAAGCGTGCGCTTAACCCAACCGACATATGTCCTGTAAACGCCTCGACCACCATATTCTGTTTCCAATTTGCATCTTCGTCTCTATTGAGGTACAATTAATTCTTAAAATGATAACCCGCAATGGGTAAAATCCAGTATTCGTCTACAAGTATTTGCATACATTAAAAATGTTGAAGACTTTAGTCTTGGGCTTAGAGATTTTATAAAGCATTATTAAATGTCATTCTTTTTAAATTATAATAAGACTTGTATAAAACAAATGTTTTCATTGTTGAAGAAACAATAAATATGCTTAAGTTTATTAAAAAAAGTTTAACAAATAATAAATATTTGTGTACGAGGATATAAAGGTAAACATTTTCTTGATAAAAGTTCTCTTTTCCAATTTCGGGGAAAATCAATTTGTCAAGTTTTCGTCAAAAGTCGTCGAATTTTCCTAATAAAACTTATAATCTACGGACGTGCCAGACGTTTATATGAATAATGGCAAGTACCCCCAAACTTCTGGAGAGCACCTTTAGAAATATTAAAAAAAAATTAACCATCACGCCGTCTCTCCAAAGGGGAAGGCAGAAATACACTTTTCTTTTCTGACATATATTTCTCGCTTCCTCAACATTCGTACATCGTGTCATGCACGCGCATCGATTTCTTAGACTCCTCACGTGGCCGACATTCAATAAACGATTTATTTGATCGTGCCTCGTTTTCCTTGATAGAAAAACTAACTAACCATCACGCCGTCTCCCCAAAGGGGTAGGCAGAAATGCACTTTTCTTTCCTGACATATTTCTCTCGCTTCCTCAACATTCATAAATCGTGTCATGCACGCACATCGATTTCTCAGACTCCTCACGTGGCTGACATTCAATATATGATTTATTTAATCTTGCCTCGTTTTCCTCGATCTTCCTCTATTTCCAGTTCCGTTTACACCGTTAACATAAACTTTTTTTTACCATTCTTGCTTTATGCATTCTTTCCATATGTCCAAACCGTCTTATGATCCTTTCATTATTTTGTTTATAACACTGTCATTCGCACCACATTCACTTCTTATATTATTTTCATTTGGAAGCGAAGTATGGAACTGGCAAAAGAATAATGAAAGTTGAATAAATGCAGTAGAAATGAAATCACTTAAACGAATGTGCTGTTAATCTGTATATGATAGATTTTCAAATGCAAATATAAGAAGTGTATGCAGTGCGAATGAAAGTGTAATGAAAAAAATAGGAGAGTAGAAAAATAATAATTTCTACTGCAATTATTATACTTACATACTTCCTTTACCAGTTCCATGCTTCACAACTTGGTGTTGCCGTTTTCCTTAAAATATAAGTCTCGGATGGACCAGGGATAGGCCCAGGGAGCGTACGAGCGAGGCTGACGAAAGGGCACCGCTAAGCCCTATAACAGCCTCGGGTATGTGGCGAGAACTTCTATGTTCCTTGTAAAAATAAAAGTTCAATGCTTCATTTCTAGCATAAGGGTCGGTACAATAACATAATTGTTACAAATGTAACTTCTTTTATATCATGAAACTATTTATAGCGATGTTATTTTAAGTTGACATAAATAATGGACTGCCACACTTTAATCGATGCGGCACTCCATCCTTCTGTTTTCGCCTCCGCGAGAGACGCGGTGTGATGGGTTGCGAACCTCATCGCCACCAATAGGCATCTCTCGCGCACACTTTATCTACAAACGTCTACATAATAAATCAAAAACAAATTTTATAAAACACAATGTACAATGATATAAAATAAAATAACAAATAAAAATAATTTAACACATAATGTTCTTTTGGATGGTGCACTTGTCGTCAGCTGGACGATCCGGATATTTGTGTATATTTAATTTTTATTCCACGTTATCCACTGTTTTTTTTTAATTAACTGTAATAAGGCACTTAAAACAATCTAATATCAGAAAAAACTTTAAAATATTATTGAAGAATTTATTCAAATTGTCATTGAAACAAATAAAAATTTTATTATCCGTTATTTCTGCCTACTCTTCCGGGGGGACGGCGTGATGGTTAGTTACTTAGTAAGTTTATTTTAAACTGTAAATGAATAAACATTGTTTTTTGTATCACAATTGTATTTTATTTTACGCGACAGCTGTTTCATAAACCTATGTTGACATCATCAGGTGTTACAATAATATGTCAAATGTAAAATTTTGTAAATATCAAATCGTCATCTGAGAGTAAGAGGGTTACAACTAACAAAATGTCACATTTGGCTTTTTTTCGTGAAAAGGGTTCTTAAATTGTAAATAAAATACTTGTTTTTCACCACTTGAGTTTTATATTTTATACGACTAGTTTCGGAAGCTACAGATGCTTCCATCTACGAGTACAGGTTTAAATATAAACTATGTAGATGGAAGCATCTGTAGCTTCCGAAAGTAGTCATGTGAAATATAAAACTCAAGTGGTGGAAAACAAGTGTTTTATTTACAATTTAATCATGTCCTACCACAAAGTGAATGCCGAAACAATAAATAACATAAAAGGGTTCTTATTAACCTTATTAAAAAAAAACATGTAATAGTATCGTGATTTTGATGTTATTTAAAGAATCATGTTCCATCTGATCATTCAAAACACAGGATACACTGAAGAAGGATTCATTTACACTTAGAACTTTTTTATTCCAATTGTCGCAAGAGAAAATTTACACACTTCTCGGTAAAAGAGTTTCATCTGCTTTAGATGGAACCCATTTATTCCAAGATATACACTCGAAACCAACAAAACTTTGACTTCATTTTTCTCAGCTTTTTACTTTTGACAGTTGGAGCCTTTTTACTCTCAGGTGACGAAATGTCGAACACACATAATGATACGAAAAATCACGAAAATTTGACATTTGATATATTATTTTAACACCTGATGATGTCAACATAGGTTGATAAATTAGCTCTCGCGTAAAATAAAATACAATTGTGATACAAATAAACAAAGTAATTTAATTTAACAGTTAAAAATGTTATGGTATCATAGTGTTTCGGCCAAAACAATGGACTATTTAAGAATGTTACCAATATTTGTAGACAAATACTGAATTTTACCCATTGCGGGTTAATCATTTTTAAGGATTAATTGTATCTCAATAGAGACGAAGATGTCAATTGTTTTTTGGAAACATACTATGGTGGTCGAAGCGTTTACAGGACTTATGACCTGTCATTGGTTAGGTTAAGCGATCGCTTTATGTCAACAACATTCCCCATTACGCCCTTCTTACGAACACACCACGTGTGACAAATTTTTGGAAGTTGTATATATGCAACTAAGTTGCACCACACTTCACATATTACTGGTTTAATCTACACTAGCGCCATCTATTAAGGATAGGTGTAAGCATTAAGTAGAAAATCTTTAATGCAATGTGAAAGGCTACGTTTGCTAGACAACGCCAGGAGAATACCCAACCAATGACAGGTCATAAGTTCTGTAAACGCCTCACCCACCATATTATGTTTCCAAAAAACAATTTACATCTTCGTCTCTATTGAGATACAATTAATCCTTAAAAATGGACTATTTAGTTTATTTTAAGTTAAAAGACAACGAAATACGATAATGATATATAAAACGAAGCTATAATACTTTACGTGATTAAATGAAAGCGAAATAATTCGCCAAAAAAACATTTAATATCCGAAGAAACACTTGGGAATTAAGTTATAGAATATTAGATATGATTGAACGTTCAAGAATGAGTTGTAATTTAATATTTTCTTTTACAGAATACGAGAGAAGATAAGAAGCTCTTGAAGAATAGGAAGGAGATGAAGAGAGATAATTCAGAAAATTACTGCGAGTCAGCGGAGGCCGTATTAAAAGTATGACAAGAAAAATAATACATAAATTCGCCTCAAAATTAAACCCCTGCAGGGCTATTAAATCAGTAGCAACGTGAAACAACAAAATGGAGCCAAAACCGACAGGGGTCCATTGCAGAAAATATCCATTTATAAAAATATTATTTGTCTTTTGTCTTGTGCGCATGAATAAAAGTGACCCAACCGAATCCGCGAACCTAAACAGCAATTTGAATGTTAACCGTGACGTTTATTCAAATGAGAAAACCATAAAAGAACAAACTGATCAAACGACCACTTTAAACTCTAAACAGAACGGGTTCGAAACACCCGCCGGCAACTATACGAAAAGTTTAACGCAAATGGTAAACTTGGAATCGCTTAAAGGCAGATTCATTGAAAGAGGGCAGGACTTTGACTATAAAGAGACCTACGAAAACGACACCAGCGAAGGACCAGACAACATATATCTACAAGAGCCTACGTTTGGACTGCTTGTAGACGAAGACACACATTCAGAAGACTTCAATCCTGATGTGAAAGAATCTTCCACCAACGCGTTCAACTACACATTAAATACAATCGACGATACAATCGGAAAGATCAGATACGAAGATGGGACAGAGACGAATTACGAAACCACAACCCAGATTGAAATGAGCACTGAAGCAGTATGCGTTGGACATATAGATTACTGCAATCTAACAAAGGAAGAATATATTGCTCTGTTAGATGAATACATATTCCCTATGCCATATGAGTGGGTTTTGATCGCTTCGCATATGGTAGTGTTTTTTGTAGGCCTGATTGGAAATGCTCTTGTGTGCGTAGCTGTGTACAGGAACCACTCAATGAGGACCGTTACGAACTACTTCATCGTTAATTTGGCGGTGGCTGACTTCATGGTGATCCTATTCTGTCTTCCTCCGACCGTCTTGTGGGATGTAACGGAGACTTGGTTCTTCGGCAACGCTATGTGCAGAATAGTACTCTACTTCCAAGTAAGTGCCTTTATATTACATTGATACATCTTTGACTTGTCCGTTAGGATGTCCCTTTTTGTGTTTATTAGTCTACTAGTTACCCAAATACAGAATTTCAACTTCCTACGTTAATTTCAACCCGTGCCGACGTGGCCTCAAAGTTTTAGAAAATAGCTGCTTTTAAATGCATTTGTAGATTATCACTTAAAACCATTATGTTAGATAAATATTGATGAAAACATTAATTTATATATTGCCTTTCTTGTAATTATCAAAAAAGATACAATTTTTTATATTTATTTATTTTGATATTTCCTCTTCAAAGTCTCTTTTTTAATGTCTGGGTAATTTTTCTGTGTTCTTGCACACAACATAATTAGAACTGCTTATGTTCTTAATACCCGACAAGCCGAGACTAAGTGATAATAACAACAAGAACGCGCCGCTCCTGTGACGCGACTTGTATGGACATCTTTGCGCGCTAGTCGGCACGGGTTACACTGTTCCGAATAAGGAAAAAAAAGCACATGACACTGCAGCACACGAATTAACAAATTGTAAATACGTGATGCAATGTACGATTGGTTATCTTGTACGGTTCTGAAACGTGGATATTGAAAAGGACCATTATTTACTGGTAAAAGGTTTTAGAAATATAGATACACCGCCTAATGCTTCACATATCACGGACCAAGTTGGTAATGGACTCACTAAGATTACAACAAATAAAATAAATATTATATTGATTGAAATTTCTAGGTTTTTTCTTAAAATTTCTTCTCTAAAGTAATAATAATGAAAACAAAAATATTTTGATACAAAATTTCTTTATTATTATGTATTTAGTGTGCTTCCACTTGTGTTATGTTCGACCAGTTTCGGCAGCTTGCTCCCATCTTCTGGAGAGATGCCATCTTCACCAGAAAATGGCAGCAAGCTGCCGAAACCGGTATAACAGAAACACAAGTGGAAGCACACTAAATACATAATAATAATAAAAATTCTATAGCATTTTATTTGTTTTCATTATTATCAATATTATTTTATAATATTTTTTAAACTACGTTTTATCTCCAGCAAAGCGATACATGTCACTCCAAAACGTTTCGTTTATAATTAAATAAATAACCATATTTACATTAAAACTATCAAAATTACCATTTAAGCCAACTGATGTGACACAATAGTGCCAATTGTGATGTCGTTTTAACGATTGTCAAAATTCTAGAGAAAACTGATACTCAAGTGTCGACTTTTACGGCCAATAAAATTATTCAGAGGCTATCTAGAGCCGTTTACATAAATTGTGTTAATGAACCCTTTTGATGTGCCCAAACAAATATTACGATGGTTTCGAACATTTATGGAAAATTACGAAAAGCCACTAGGATAAATATAATATATTTTAAATTTGTATATGAAGCACTTACTTCGTGGTTAGACATTTTAAATAAAAAAATGTATTTTCTCCTTCTTAGTCGTATTCCTCATGACTGAGGGTCGTGTCCATCCTGTAAACCATTGACCATGGCACGCCATGCGCTCCTGTCACCCGTCAGTCTCCAGGCTGCAGCTAATGATAGACCAGTCAGCTCCCTGATTTGATAGGACCAGCGGCTCGGTGGTCGTCCCTGTGGTCACCTTCCCTCCACTTTGCCCATGATGATGGGTTTTTCAAGGTTGTCCTGATTCGAAAATAAAATAAATTACTTCTTAGTTCGCTAACTTTGTGTTGTAGATGTTTAATGTTTCTTTTTTTTTATATAATTTGTATAAAACACTCACATTTATTAAACAAATAAAAATTAAATATCAAACATGTTTCAGACTAACCAGTCCTTCATCAGCGATATTATAAAATTGTTTACAAATATGGTCAGTTTTGACAGAAGAGACTTAAGACTTTGCTGCAAACCAATCTCTTCGATATAGAAGAAATTCTGAATGCAAGTGTAGCATCAAACGCTAAAATAAATAAAGTTAATTTCTCCTATATACGCCATACTTTGTGCTGTTATGTTGGTTTATTTCTATTTTTCTTATTTATACACTTTGAATATGCAACATATGATATTAAAAAATAGAATTATATGGACATGTTTCGGACAAACAGTCATTCTTCAGTAAAGATACATATTTAATTCATTATTTAGAAAAATGTTTAAAATAAAATAAATACTTTGTATATTGATAAAGGAATTATTATTATATTTAACGTCACCCAGTTTCGCTTTCCGGCGCCATAAAGCCGGACCCCCCCAGCTAAGGGAAGGTGACCCCTACAGAAAAACCCATCAGAGAAGGCTACGGGAAACCACTCTGATTACCTTTTCCCAGGATATTCACTATGGCGAGAAACACAACAATGGCCCCTAGTCCCGGGCAGCCATTCAATGGGCAGGGGGTGCGAAGAATCTCCCGGCTCAAAATAGTGAAAGCGCATTGAAGTGTTGAGGAGCTGTTCCGAGCGGCGCAGGACAGGGACAGGTTCGCCGAGGTGATCGCCAACGTTGGGGGGACCCGACAGGGCACTTGAAGAAGAAGTTTCGCTTTTACCCAAGCTTTATCAGGCCAATTGGTAAACTGAAAGATGTTATTAAGATAATCAAATAATTTTACTGAAATCTCTTGATGGAAGTTCATTTTAAATAATAATAAAATAAAACGATGTTTTTAACAACTTCCATTTTCGACTTTATTTCGATAGCGACCGGTTTCGTGAGGCTCGCTGGCATCGACAGACTGGGATGCCAGCGAGCCTGGCGAAACCGGTCGCTATCGAAATAAAGTCGAAAATGGAAGTTGTTAAAAACATCGTTTTATTTTATTATTATTTAAAATGAACTTCCATCAAGAGATTTGAGTAAAATCATCAGATCGTTTTATTTAATTATTGTTTAAAATAAATTTCCATCTACAGATTTCAGTTAAATCATTTGAGTATATTGTTACGTTAAAAGGTTTTCATTTTATCATGTTGCAGCTGATCATTAAATTGAGTCTTACCTAAGAAAGCTTGTCAATGAAAATCTTCAGCTAATACAGCCCTTCTGACTTACTTTCGAAAGAATTTACTCCAAATTGTAAAATTAGGACTTAAATATTATCCCGACTAATTATAAATATTAAAATTTGATAACTGAACAGTTGAAATTACTTTCCAGCTTTCTCCACTATGTAAATATATTTAATATTAAGGTTAATTTTTCAATTATTCAAAAGTTAAATTATATAAGTTTTTTCTGTTCATTTCTCTAATTATTAAAGTTTTCCGTTCTAAGGATAAATGAAAGAATAATCTAGACAACAGATTCCCAAACTTTTTTGACCTGGCCCCTTTCTGAGAAAAAATAATTCTCATTGTTCCCTTTTTGAAGGAAAAAGAATTTTCATCGCTCCATTTTCTCATCCTTGAGATAAGGATGAGATTGTGAAGAGATCTTTAAGAAAGGTTTTTCATATTATTATGCCTCATTTAAGCTTATTCTTCTTCCTTATTGTACACCTATGTGGTCTGTTCTCCAGTGAGGTAGATTCCCAGCTGTCCTTTTATCTTTTAGGAGGTCTTCCACGAGGACGAGTCCCATGAGGCTGATTATGCAATGCAATATACTGGAGTCTGGTTGTGTCTATTCATTGAATATGACTGTACCAGTCCTTTTTTCGCTGTCTTCTCCATCGTATAATATCCTCAACCTCACATATCTCTCTAATTCTAGTGTTCCTCACGCGAACTCTCTTGCCTGCTATCGTCCTCAGTGTCTTCATTTTGGAAGTCCTCAAAACTTGTTTGGTCCTTACTGTGTCTGCCCTTACTTCGACACCATATGTTATTATTGGTCTTACGCATGCTTTATAGATTCTCATCTTAATGACCATGTTTTTGTTTTCCTATATTGTGGATTTTAGAGCACCAGAGATTGCAGCTGCCTTGTTAACTTGGGCTTGTATTTCTTCCCGCAGATCAGCTCCTCCCACCAGGTCTATGCCTAGATACCTGAAGGACCTGTTCTATAGGTTCTATGGGTCCTGACCTGTTCATTTAAGCTTATGAATAAAAAAAAATTAAATGTTTATGTTCAAGGTTCCCATTGCAGCATTTTTTTCAACGATTTTAAATGGTTATACTCAAATGTGTTAAAATTCTGGTTCTAACGAAAAAGATGCTTACATAGCAAAGTGTACGGTTTTAATATGTATAGAACGAAGATTAAGTAGTGAATTCAAAATAACTTCAGTTTGGGTTCACATCTATTCGGATCAGCAATTTCAGCAACTTAGTCCACCGCAAGAGATAAGCACATGTAAACCCAGTGGCAGCACCTGATATTTAATCAATATATTGTATTTTATTATAAATGCGAACGGAAGAGTTAAGAGAAATTAATTAAGAAATTATTGAATTAAATAGTCCATTGTTTTGGCCGAATAACCATGATACTTACAACATTATTACTGTTCAAAATTAAAACACTTTTATAATATCACAATTTATTTTTATTCACTGTGAATGTCGCGACAGCTGTTTCGCCAGCCGATGTTGGCATCATCAGGTATTACAAAAAACGTTTTTTGAAACACCTGATGATGCCAACATCCGTTGGCGAAACAGCTATCGCAACACTCTCAGTGAATAAAAAGAAATTGTCATATTATAACAGTGTTTTAAATTTTAATAGTAATTATTGAATTAAACTGACATTGGATTATACATATAATCATACAATTTTAACACCCACAATCAGCGTTATTACTATTTTTGTGTTGAATTATTTTATTTTATTTCTTCTTATTTTTCTTCTTCAGCCTGTATCGACCGTCCACTCCTGGACGTAGGCCTTCTCTCGCATTTTCCATTCTCTTCTATTCTGAGCGATCCGTATCCAGGCACTTCCCGCACTTCTCCGGACATCGTCGCGCCAACGCAACTGTGGGCGCCCAACTCCACGCTTTGCCGTCCTTGGCCACCAGCACAGCAGTCGCCTTGTCCACTTTTCATCTGGATCGCGAGCGACATCGCCACTTAAGGGTTGCGGCCATCTTGATAACATCGGAAACCTTTGTCCTGACTCTTATGTCCTCATTTCTGGGTCTGTCCCGTAAACTGATACCCAACATAGCTCTCTCCATTGCTCTCTGAGTGACTCTTAGCTTGTTGGCACTTTTTGTGACATTGTGACTGTCTCAATACCATAAGTGAACACTGGCAGGACACAGGCATTGAACACTCTCCATTTCAAGTTAATGGGTATTTTCGGATTTTTCAAAATGTGACCAAGATTTTTGAGTTCTGCCCAGCTTAGTCCGACTCTTCTATTCAGGTCTACTGTCTGATTATCTCGCCCATGCTGTATTTTGTGACCCAAATAAATGTATTCACTGACAGATTCAATTTATTTTAAATTCAATTTATTTGTTTAAAAAAATAACAAGCATTACAGATATATTAATTTGAGTCGTTCGCAATTACATAATAAGATTTGTCTCAATATCACGAAATATGTCAACCTCCGAGGCGACCCGCTTGAGTAAAGAGATTGCTCTCTCCATAAGCTTAACCATTGGCAAGTTGGTTCTACAGCGTGGCAAATGAAACAATCTGTGCAGTCTTTGACGAAGGTTATTATTAGGGACAAATATACCGTCATCACTCAGGATATTCGAATTATGTATACGACGGTCAATCAGCTAAAAGAAGTGAACTCTGGAGAACAGACTACATTGGTAAGGAAGAAGGTTTTCCTAAGTGTTGCTCCTCCTGTGAGGTAGGCTCCCAGCTGTCCTTCCAAATTTTAGGAGGTCTTCCACGAGGACGAGTCCCGTGAGGTTGATTATGTAGTGCAATATAGGGGAGTCTGGTAGTGTCCATTCTTTCGCTGTCTGTTCCATTTAATAATATCGTCAACCTCACATATCTCTCTTATTGTGGTGTTCCTCACGCGATCTCTCAGCGTCTTGTCTGCTATCGTCCTCAGTGTTTTCATCTCGGAAGTCCTCAAAACTTGTTTGGTCCTTAGTGTGTCTGCCCTTGCTTCGACGCCATATGTTATTATTGGTCTTACGCATGCTTTATAGATTCTCATCTTATCTTAAATAATTGCAACGAATAAAAAAAAAGTATGAACCTATCCCGAGCGAAGCCGGGTAATACTTCTTCTTCTTTCCGTGTCCTGTCAGGTCTCCCCAACGTTGACTATCACCCTTGAGTAGGCCTCCCCGTCCTGGGCAGCTCGGAACAGCTCCCCCACGGTCCTCAGCGTCCACTCTCGGATGTTCCTCAGCCAGGGAACCCGCCTTCTCCCAACACCTCGTCGACCCTCAATCTTACCCTCCAAGATCACTAGTAATAGTGCGTACTTTTCGCCTCTCAGAACATGGCCCAAGTAGGACACCTTATGGACTTTGATGTTGCTCAGCAACATTCTGTCAACTCTGGCTCTATGGAGAACGTTTGTGTTGCTGACCATGTCAGTTCAGGAGATGCATAACATCCTTCGGTGTATCCACACCTCAAAGGCCTCTAATCGGTTCATAACATTAACGGGTAACACTGCTAGTAAGAAATAATAATAAAAATATCGCTTGTTCCTAGAACTGCGATTTCGCTTATCAACTAAATTTCACGCATCTTCCCTGCATTCGGAAAACCGTGTGTCACGGAGGCTGTGATGGACGATCTCCGCTGCCTCCCTCTCATCTGCGTGGCCGAGATTACACAACCCTTCTTCATTTCAGGACTAAATTAGCCGCATTCCCGCGGGAGAAGCCAAAGAAAATTAAACATTCGCCCTTTTTTCTTCGATGTTTTAATCAACAGATAGGCTCTTCAACGTCAGAAAGGTAAACATTTCAAATAAATTAATTAGATAAAGGGTGAGATTGTCTTGCTTACTAAGTAGCAACTAGAAAAGCTTATTTTTCTTCTTGTTCCTCTTCTATCAGAGTTCGGGTAACATCTTAGTTTATTTGTCATTTATTTCTCTTTTTCTTTTTTGTATACTTTGTAAATACAACACTTATATTCAAAAAAATTAAATGACACAGACATGTTTCGGACAACCAGTCCTTTTTCAGTGATACATATTATAAAGTTACATTTTTTTTAAATATTATTAAATTTCTTCTATATACGCCATACTTTATGTTGTTACGATGGTTTATTTATATTTTTCTTTTTTATACACTTTGTATATACAACACTAAAAATTTAAAAAAATACAATTTTAATAAAAAAAAATTAAAAAAGATTATATTGATATGTTTCGGAAAAACAGCCCTTCTTCAGTAAAGATACATATTTATAAAAAAATATTATAAAATTGTTTTTGTTTACATGATCTTAAATCATTGTTTAAATCTTTATAACATCTGTCAGATTATGTAAACAACAACAATTTTATAATATTTTTATAAATATGTATCTTTACTGAAGAAGGACTGTTTGTCCGAAACATGTCAATACATTTTTTAAATATCAGTGTTGTATGAACAAAGTGTATAAAAAAGAAAATAGAAATATTCTTAAATTGTTTACATAATCTAACAGATGTTATAAAGATTTTAATATTGAAAGATTTCAATACGAGTGTATAAAGACAGATGTTATAATATTTTAAATATGTATCTTATATTAAGTCTCACTGAAATAGGACTGGTTGTCCGAAACATATATATGTTTTTTTTTTTTAATGTAAGTGTTAAATATATAATACAAAGTATATAAAAAAGAAAAAGAGAAATAAAGCATCTACAACACAAAGTATGGCGAATATCGAAGAAAATATTTTTCATTTCTTGAACGACAATGCTAAACTTCATATGAATTAATTAATATATGAATGAAAACGTAAGTTATCGAGAAGTTATACTATAATTTGTTTTGCCTTTTTAAGGCATTATAAAAAATATTAATGTGGCACGATCAAATAAATCAAATATTGAATGTCGGACACCTAAGGAGTCAGAAAAATCGGCGTGACTGCATGACACAATGTATGTTAAGGAATAGAGAAAGTATGTCAGGAAAGAAATGTGTGGCAGTCCATTATTTTTGCCTTCCGTTTTTAACGGTTTGATGGTTAGTAAGTTAGTTCCACGTGCCTTTGGAAGGCGAAACAGCAAGTAAGGAGGCAAAAATCCGTAACGTTGTCGTCAAAGAAAATACTGAGCAAGCCACCAGTGAGATGCCAGTAAGCCTAGCGAAACCGGTGGCTTTCGAAATTAAGACAAGAGTGGAATTAGTTCTTAAAAAAAAACAATCAAACAACATTCCGCCTTTCTTACGACCACCACGTCTGACAAAATTTTTGAAGATGTATTTATGCTACAATGTTGGGGAACACTTCACATTTTTTAAGTTCAATCTACACTAGCGCCATCTACTAAGGTTGGATTAAGCATTAACCAGAAGATCTTTAGTAATACAATATGAAAGGCTACCGCCATTAACATACGTTGCTACATGAAGCCTGGAGATGTCTCTCCAATTTTTATGCTTTTTAACTTGGACCAGTTTTTTCACAAGATTTTTAATGTATACAAATACTTGTAGACGAATACTGAATTTTACCCATTGCGGGTTATCATTTTAAGGATTAATTGTATCTCAATAGAGACGAAGATGCAAATTGGAAACAGAATATGGTGGTCGAGGCGTTTACAGTAATTATGACCTGTCATTGGTTGTACAACAACAACATTGGTAATACAACATTCCCCATTCCCAACCTTTAAAAACTTGGTACAATTGTAATCAGTGGTAATAGGTTAAAACTTTAAATATGAGTTTTTTTTCAAACGCGTTTGAAAATTGACATTTAACTTGTTTTATGACTTCTGACATAAACCAATTTAAAAATAACGTTTCGAGCATGCGCACTTATAATCGGGCATATCGGGCATGCGCGATGCGTATTCGAGGTATTTCTATGTCGCTTGTTCATAGGCATGCGCAAACGAACACTCGAAGTATTTCTCTCTCTTTATTTAATATCTTTGTTCAAGAAACACTTAATACATAAAATTGTCACCACATTCAGTAGACACATTAGTTTTATTAAATTTATAGTTATTTAATGTATCGTTTAATTAAGACTATAATAATAAATTATATTACTTGGAGGATTTCCAAATTCCGACCGAATCTTGGCACTGTAACTTGTCACTGAAATATTTAATTACCCCGAGGAACATTATCACTGGGTATTACGCGAGGCGGTTTATTTCGGAAGGCATACGCTCATACATTGGATATTATATCATTTCATGCATCGTGACAATGAGAAATGATTCTCTCAGCCATAAATCAGCCGCAGGACCACGTGGTGACACTGGCGTTGATGAGGATCGCAAATTAAACATCGTGTTGTCATTCAACACCCCTGACTTGTGGCGAAAACTATAATTCAAAAAACCATACATACTCGTAGATGTAAGATGAAAATACAAGAAGTGAAAGCGGTGCAAATGACGGTGTTATGAACAAATCAAATCAAATCAGTTCATTTTCTTAACCCTTAAATGCATTTTGTTGCATATCTGCAACAATTTATTTAAGCGCTTAAAACTCTGTATACATGCAACAAATGAACTCCAATGGATAGTGTTGCGTAAGTGTAACAATACGCCGAGTCATTGGGTTTTTAAATTATTCGAGTCGATGTCTCTGAAAGCAAGTAATTGACATTTTAATAAAAAAAAAACGTTTGGTGCAGATGTATCACATTTCTGAGAGTTTCAACATTTATATTCATTGGTGCTACTGGATATAAAACGAAATAAAATAAATTTATGTACTCCATAAAGGTGAGTCTACCATTGTTTATTAATTTTTGATTTATATTTTTTGTAATAATTGCATTTCTGATATATATTTTTTGTAATAAATCATATCTGCAATAAGCCATTTTTTATGAATAAAATCCATAAATAAACTTACATATATTTTTAATTATTTTTCCCGTCATTTTCAACCTAATTATAGTATAAAATATTTTAACTTTTGAATTTGGAAAAGACATGCATTTAAGGATAAAATACATTACAAACAACACACATAGTTTAAAACAACTATTGAAAACAGATAAAATATAATAAATGAAGAAAATTAATTTTCTCATTTTGTATGGAACAGCTTTTTTAATGATATGAAATAAACGCTTGCCTAAAATCATCGACTCTGTGGTGCTGTGGGTTAATCGTTATGACGAACAACAAATCATAAGCCCAGTTTGTGGCCTGAATCTAGAAAATGAATGTTTCTCTCACGGACAATTGTACGTAGTATGTTCACGTATCCGTAAACCATCCGTTTTGTTCGTTCTCGCACCTGACAACGAAACGTAAAAAGGCGTATTTCACAAGGTTCTTCAATGAAGGTAATCAAATCAAATCAGTTTATGTGATTTGACATACAAACAACAATTATAGTTTGAGAACAGGTAAAATATAATAAATATAAAATACCAGGAAAGCATGAGAGATGGTTCAACATCATAAATACAAGATACTCTCCAAAGTCAAGAGTATTTGTCCTCTGAACGTACTTTCACGAATATGAAATACGTCAATCTCTGAAGCCATCATGTTCAGTAATTTGATTGCTCTCCCCACCGGAATCACCAGAGGCAGGTTGATTCTGCATGCTGGGAGATAAAACAGTCTGTGCTGACGCTGTCGAAGATAACCATCCAGAACATAAAGATGGATAGCCTTCAAGATAACGGAATTCTCAAAGAATCCCCTGATAAGTCTGAAGAAATGGTTAAGTGTGCATCAATCTCTCCTTATCTGTAAACTAATGGTCCCCAGAATGCTCAAAAGGAATGCAGTAGGATAAAATAAATGGTTTGGACACATGGAGAAAATGAATGAAGAAAGAATGGTAAAAATAGTATATGTTAACAATATGAATGTAACTAGAAATAGAAAAAGACCGAGGAAACGTGGCACGATAAAATTAATCATATATTGAATGTTGGCCACGTGAAGATTCAGATAAATCAACGCATGTGCATTACACAATGTATGAATGTTGAGGAATCGAGAGAAATATGAAAGAAAAGTGTGGCAGCCCATTCTTTCTATCTACCTCTTCGGGGAGACGACGTGATGGTTAGTATTTTTACAGAAATATGAAAAATACTCGTAAATGCTAAAAAAAAATATGTTTCAATGCATGATTTTTTTTAAGATATCTGTTGCAAAATATAAAATGTGAAAAGTAATTTAAAAAATGCAGTAGAAATGAGATATCTTCGACGAATGTTTGAAAAGGTAGTTGGGTTTAATTTTTACTTTTAATCGGAGAGTATTATTGTTGGTTAGATAACATTTTTTTTTTAATAATAGTTTTTCTCATAAAATATAATAAAGATTATGATAAGTTAATTTTAAAAAAAGGATCCCTGAGATGGTTTGGACAAATGAAACAAATGGACGAGATTAAAAATGGTTGAATTGTTATTTACAAGCAGTGTGAGTGGAAAGAGAAGCCATGGAAGACCAAGGAAAGCATGGAATGACCAAAATTAATCAAATACTAAAAGGATGCTACATTCGGAGAAATCGACGAACGTACATGTTACGATATATGAATGTAGAGGATTATTGTAAGTGTATTAGGTCAGAGCTGTATGTAAAGTGATGGACAAATATTTTTGTTCGATTATATTTTCTCTTTTACCGCGATCACATGGTAATATCACGTGACAAAAACTACATCAACCCCGTACAGCTTCGAAGAGGAGTTATATCCACCAGAGGGTTGTTATGTCTTAAGACAAGATCCTTTCTACGGCCTAAAACTTGTGAAGGGTAGTTCGCAGACCATAAAGATATTACACAGGCGACGATCCGGATTTTCTCTTGAAGTCGCAAAGCTCTTTTACGTGAATTTCTCATTTTACAACCACGGCGTATTTAGGCTATCATTTAAAGTAATGATTATAATTCCAAATTCAAAATAATATTTTGAACAAGCAAATGGTTTTGATTTAATATACTGTTTTACTGACAATTAATGATTCAATCTAACTAACTAACTAACAAACCATCATGCCATTTATCCGCAGGGGTAGGCAGAGAGGACGGACCACCATATTGTTCTATCCTGATATAACTCTCGCGTCTCTTCTTCATTCACATATCGTGACATGCACGCACGCCGATTGTTCCTAATTCGTACATGGCGGCCTTTCAGTAATTGATTAATTTGATCATGATGCCTTCCTTGACTTTTTTTTCTATTAACACTACTTGTATATCTTATCTTTTTAACTATTCTTCCCTCATACATTCGATCCATACTTCCAAATGATCTTAGTGAACTTTTCTAAATTTTATTTAGGACCTAATTATCCGCCTTACATTCCTTTCTTACTTCATCATTAGATATTCTATCATACATTGTTTTTCTGCACATTCTTCTTAGTGACTTCATTTCTACGGCATTTATCCTACTTTCATCATTTTTCTGCCAACTCCAAGCTTCACTTCCATACATGAGAAAAGTCGTGGATGATACGATGTATGTATGTTGAGGAAGCAGAGATGTATGTCAGGACATAACAGTTTGGCGGTCCATTATTTCCACCCACCCCTTCTGAGGGACGGCGTAACAGTTAGTTAGTTAGTTAGGACTTGGACTTGGACTTCGATCTTCTGGCTTACAGAGGTTCAGCTCATGTGGCTATTCCTCTTACGTCTGATGGGAACATTGTTGGAAGGTGATTTGGTGGGTTGTTAGTTTATTCGGGGGCATGATTTGTGTGGCCCGGAGTGTTCCTCTGAAGGAGAATCGATTTTGGGCGCTTGTGGCGGCTGGAAGTGTTTGGGTCGTAATTAGAGAGGTCTTTTATTGTGGGGTTGGGATGTGAAGGGAGTCCTTTGTAAAAACGTTCGGCAAGTTTCAGAATGAATTCATCTATCATCGGGATTCCCGATTCTAGGTGCAGTTGTGTAATCCTGGTCCATGAAGGCGCACCAAGCGATAAACGGATAGCCTTATTTTGCAGGATTTGGAGTTTTTGTATGTGACTCGAAGCTGCATAGCCCCAGATTGGGGCTGCATAAGTGAAGATCGGCCTTATAACCGTTTTGTATATCAGGAGTTTATTGTCGATGCTTAGTTTACTGTTTCTAGCTAACATTGGGTAGAGGGCTGTGATTGCTTTTGACGCGGCTTTGACTTTATTTGTAATGTGTGGCCTCCATGTCAGCTTAGAATCCAAGGTAACCCCAAGGTGTTTGATTGTTTTGGTCCAAGGAACGTCTTGGCCGAACATTTTTATGTTGGGAATGTTTGGAGGAATGTGTCTTTTACTGAAAAGCACATCGGCCTGTTTTTGCACCCTGCGGGTCACGAAAAGCGGCCTTTTAGCACTGGAGATGATGCCCGTATCGTCAGCGAATTGGGCAATGTGGGTGTTCTGATCTCGGAGAAGAGGGATATCACTGCAGTAGATGTTGAACAGAGTAGGAGCCATTACTGAACCTTGGGGAACTCCTGCTCTGATAGGGCGTACAAGGGATTTGGCCTTGTTGATTTTGACGCTGAAAAGGCGATCGGACAGAAAGCTGGCTATGAGTTGAATCATAGGCAGTGGGATAGTTAGTTAGAGTTTTACACGATTGTTCAAGAAATAATAAATAACGTTTAAATATTTTTTATGTTGCTTTTTTATTCAATTTATATTTACAATATTGCGTCTCGTGAACGTAATAAAACAGTGGCCCGATAAAATATTTACATAATACGAAAATAATACCAAAAATATGGACCATTTTCTAACGCGCAATACGCTCTTCCGGTAATTTGTATATTTCCATATATCTTCGGATACTTTGGGATATTCCTGGATTTATTGGATTTATTTATTAGCATAAACACTCCGAATTTCAAACAGTTCTGACGTTTGAGTGATGTGAAAAGTCTAAAGCATTGAGAAGTTGTCTTCGCGGAGACTACTTTATGCTACGGGCAATAGCATTAAACTGCTTTTTCTTTGCACTCTGAAAGACTAGTCCATATGTGAGGGGTTAGCTTCATTCTGAACGCGGTCTCCTCGGAGATCGAAGTCTTTCATATTAGTGAAGTATGTTCAGGGAACAAATACTCTCGACTTAAGAAAGCATTTTGTCTTCCTAATGTCAAACCATCTCTAATGCGTTCCTGGTATTATGTTGAAAGTATGTAATATTTTACCTGTACTAAATAGATGCCTAAAACATTAATGCTGCTTGTTATGTCTTAAACTAACTAACTAACTAACCATCACGCCGTCTCCCCGGAAGGGTAGCAGAAAAATGGACTGCCACACTTTTCTTTCCTGACATATTACTCTCGCTTCCTCAAAATTCATACATCGTGTCATGTACGCACGTCGATTTCTCTGACTCCTCACATGGCTGACATTCAATATTTGATTTATTATTTGATCGTGCCACGTTTTCCTCGGTCTTCCTTTATTTCTGGCTCCATTTACATCATTAACATATAATTTTTTACCATTCTTTCTTTATTCGTTCTTTCCAAACCATCTTAATGATCCTTTCGTTATTATGTTAATGACACCATCATTCGCACCGCATTCACTTCTTATATTTTCATTCGACACTCTATCATACACAGAGTATCGACACACTCGTCTAAGAGATCTCATTTCTACTACATTTATTCTACTTTCATCCTTCTTTTGCTAGTTCCATGCTTCGCTTCCATACATAAGGGTCGGTAGAAGAACACCATTGTGCACTGCTATTCTAGCTTTTTTGGATGGGTTTTTGTTTGTGATGACAACTTTAAGTGCACCATTCACTTTGTTGCCTGCCCCAACCCTTCTTTCAATATCCCTCTTTACTCGCCCATCTCTTGTGAACATACTACCTAAATACCCGAATTCATCTACTTGCTCTAAATTTTCACCATTCACGCTAATGTTGCAGGCTGTCATTATTTCTTCTTTTTCAAAAATTCAATACCTTGGACTTATTAACATTCATCATCAGATCATTTCGCATGCATACCTTATACATACTATTCACCAGGATTTGTAGTTCATGCTAGTTGTCTGCAAGTAGGACAGCATCATCCGCATACAAGAGACAGCTTACTGACACTCCGCTCATTTTGGCACGTACATCCAACCCTTTCAGCTATTTCATACACTTGTCCATATATAGATTAAATAATCACGAGGTAATGTCTTTCGAGAAAATAAACTGATTTGACTTGTTCTATGTTCGCCATACTTTGTGTTGTAGATGTTTTATTTGAATTTTTCACTTTTTTTTATATACTTTGTATATACAACACTATTAAAATTACATATCAGACATGTTTCAGACAACCTATCCTTCTTCAGTGATACATATTATAAAGATACATATTTTAAATATTATAAAATTATTTTCTATTTTTCTTTTTTATACACCTTGTACATACAACACTGATATTAAAAAAATTAAATTAAATAGACATGTTTCGGGCAAATAGTCTTTCTTCAGTTAATATACATATTTATAAAAATATTATAAAATTGTTGTTGTTTACATGATCTGACAGATGTTAGAAAGTTCCAAAATAAATCTTTAGTACATCTGTCAGATCATGTAAACATCAACAATTTTATAATATTTTTTATAAATATGTATCTTTTCTGAAGAAAGACTGTGTGTCCGAAACATATCTATATAATTTTATTTTTTTAATATCAGTGTTGTATGTACAAAGTGTATAAAAAATAAAAATATAAATAAACCATCATAACATCAAAAAGTATATCGTATATAGAAGATATTATAAAATGATCAATTTTGACAGATGATAGATAAATCAAATATTAAATGTCGGCCATGTGAGGAGTCAGAGACATCGACACGCGTGCATGACACGATGTATGAATGTTGAGGAAGCGAGAGAAATGTGTCAAAGTGTGGCAGTCCATCCTTCGGAGAGACGACCTGATGGCTAGTTAGTTAGTTAGTTAGATTTGATAGATTTTTTAATGATGGGAGCAATAAAATACACATACAATTGAAGCATGGAACTGGCAAAAGACGGATGAAAGTAGAATAAATGCAGTAGAAATGAGATCTCTTAGACGAATGTATGATAGAGTGTCGAATGAAAATATAAGAATTGAATGCGGTGCGAATGATGGTGTTATGAACAAAATAATGAAAGGATCATTAATATGGTTTGGATATATGGAAAGAATGAATGAAGAAAGAATGGTAAAAACATTATATGCACACGATGTAAATGGAACCAGAAATAATAGAGGAAGACCGAGGAAAACGTGGCACGATCAACTAAATCAAATATTGAATGTCGGCCATGTGAGGAGACAGAGAAATCGACACGCGTGCACGACACGATGTATGAATGTTGAAGAAGCGAGAGAAATATGTCTGGAAAGAAAAGTGTGGCAGTCCATTATTTCTGCCTACCCCTTCGAGGAGACGGCTTATGATGGTTAGTTAGTTAGTTAGTTAGTTAGTTAGATTTGATAGATTTTTTAGTGATGCAAACAATAAAATACAAATACATTTTGATCAGCGCTATGCTGGCAGAACGCCTCCGAGGGATTCGTTCCCTCGTAAGGGGTTCTTAAAATCCTTAGGTTTTTCCGTTTTAAGGGATGTAAAGGGCTTACAAACTCAGATAAGCGGCTTTGGGTAGCCCCATAGTTCTGTAATCTCCTTCAACCCTCAGATTGCATCATTATTTTATAATAAATTTTACATGATAACATTAATTATTTGTAACAAAAGTTATTTATTCTTAAATTATAAGAAGTATATATAAAAAATACACCCGTGGCTGAGTCGTAAGTTATGGCAAACATACCAAAGGTCCGGGATCGATTCCCAACGATGACTGAGTAGAATAGAATGGACAGCCACAGTACTCTATCCTGACACACCTTTCTAGTTTCCTCTACATTCATTAAAACGAGTCATACACGCACGTCGATTCTTCCGACTTCAAACATGACTAGCATTTAAACATTGATTTATTTGGTCATGCTATGTTTTCCTCGGTCCACCTCGACTCCGTACTCTATTTACATCGTTAACGTATACTTTCTTAAACGTTCTTTTTCCATCCATGCGCTCCATATGTCCTTTCATAATTTTGTTCATAGTATATTCGTCCGTTTTACATTTCTTTCTTATATCAGCATTTAAAATTCTGTCGTAAATCGTTCTATACACATACTTCTGGACCTCATATTTAACAAATTTATTATGCTTTCATCCTTCATATATAAGGGTTGGAACCAAAGCTCCATTGTAAACGGCTATTTTCTCTTTCATTGATATTTTTTTGTTTCCAATAAAGTATTTTTGAAGCTCCATTCACTTTGTTACCCGCACCAAACTTTCTTTCGACGTTACTATCCGTTCGGCCCTCCGTTGATAATTTAACAATAATAATAATAATTATAATAATTTTTAATGATAATAATGAAGACAAAAACAAATCAACAACAACAACACAACAACAACAACAACAACAACAACAACAACAACAACAACAACAACAAAAATGAATAATAATAATAATAAAAATCTTAATAATTAATAATCTCCAATCAGATAAGAACGACAACTTTTTTACCCACTGCTTTCATTCTTTCCTTTTTTTAAAAGTTTTTTAATGTTCATTAAATTTCATGCGAGTAATTACTAATTTAATTTTCGATTCACCTTTTCCCAGGACCAACGTTTCTTTTGTTTGTGTTTTGTTATAATGACAACAAAACAAAATATCAACAAGAAACTTGTTATTTTAATGTTTGCCAATTTGAAAAGCGAATTTTTGTTTCACGTGTAAATAAAACGAAACGTAAATATGTTCTTTTTAAACAGTTTTGTCCCTTCTCACACACCTGTCAAGGGCTTCAACAATACAGTGGCGCCACGGGAATTAAAAATAAATAAATTAATAAACGTCGAATCTTTTGTGTCCTCTCAATTATTGTATTAAAAAAACATTATTTCTACATTTTGAATGTTTACAAATTCTTGTAGACTGGATTTTACCCATTGCGGATAAATATTTTTATTATTATTAGGATTAATTATATCTCAATAGAGACGAAGATGTGAAGATAGGCGCAGCATTCTATCATATATACAACTTCCAAAAAATTGTCAAACGTGGTGGTCGTAAGAAGGGTGGAATGGGGAACGTTGTTAAACATAAAGCTATCGCTCAACCCAACCAATGACAGGTCATAAGTCCTGTAAGCGCCTCGGCCACCATATTCTGTTCCCAGAAAACAATTTACATCTTCGTCTCTATTGAGATACAATTAATCCATATAAAAAAAACATTATTTCATTTTGTATTGACGAATGTGAATATGAAATCATAAAATATGCAAGTACTTTTATTTATTAAAAAAAAAACACGAAGCAGCGAAGATGGACCGACATTCTGATCGTTCTTGACTTACCTCTCTAGATTCCTCTACATTTATATGTAATAATAATAATAACCTTTATACCGAAGTACGTGAACAAGTCAGTAAAGCCTCTGCCGTGTCAGGATGCCTGAAGAATCTGGTCTGGAAAAACAAGCACATGCGTATCGACAGCAAGATCAGAATCTACAAAACATGCGTGTGACCCATCATGACGTACGCTGTAGAGACGCGGGCTGACACTGTGCGAACCAAGGGACTACTTAGAACATCGGAGATGAAGGTCATAAGATCAATTACTGGAAAAACCCTCCGAGATCGTGTCCGCAACGCAGACATAAGGAAAACCTGCGAAATAGAGGATATCGTTCAGTGGAGTAGATCCAGAAGAAGATACTGGAGGGACCATGTAGCCCGAATGGATGGTGACAGACTCGCATATACAGCCGCCTATGAAATCCCTTCCGGACACCGCCCACCTGGAAGACCGCCTAAGAGATGGAGGGACAGCTGGATCTCATCATCCGACGAGATATGATTTCTGTGTCACAGATCGTCAGATCTATCAAAAGAAGAAGAAGAAGAAGAAAAATAATAATGAATTGGATAATTTATACAGCGCCATTTTTATGAATTACTCATCTCAAGGGCGCTGTAGAAAATGCTCCGTTTTATGAACTAGTTAAAAATAAACATATTTAGAATGAGGGCTGCACCCAACTCAGTCGATCAACCTTTCTTATCAGGAAAGGATAATTTGAAAAGGGAAAGATATTTTGAAAGTGGAAGGATGATCTAAACATACATGTCGGAATAACCTGGATGCAGTCTGCACAAGACAGAGTGACATGGAAGCGAATGGAATAGGCCTATGTCCAGGAGTGGACGGGAATAGGCTAAGGAAGAAGAGAAGAAGAATAAGAAATGTGGTCTGGAAACCCTTTTGACTTTTGCATTTTTTCTGTAACTGTTTTTCTGTTAACGTAAGTCCGTAAAATACAATGATATAAAATAAAATAACAAAATAGAAATTATTTAACACAAAATGTTCTTTTTAGATGGCGCACATATTGTCTATTTAATTTATGTTCCACGTATCGATCGTTTTTTCAATTTAGCACATAAAGTAATAACACATAATACTTTTTTTGATGTTGCATATGTTGACATGGACGATCCGGACTTTTGTGTTTATTTGATTTATGTTACACGTATCCACCGTTTTTTAAATTGGCTGTAATTAGGCACTTATCGAGCAAGAACTTAAAAATAATATTGAAGAAATTATTCAAATTGTGATTGGAACAAATTGTATGAGCAAAGCCGACGAAAGGGCGCCACTGCGTCCAACAGGTAAGCACTTCAGCTTTTATGTTTTTTTATTTAAAGATTTGTATCTACCGTCACTGTAAAAAATAAGGAAGAGAAGCCAACAAACTTATGTATAGCCATTTTAACTATGCTATTAAATTTGTTTTTTTTCTCCCGTCTGATTGACGGCTCCATTTACAATAATTTTAACGTTATTAAACGAGAAGATGTCGGGAAAAAATGTCGAACGAATTGTGCTCGAAGGAAAATGGGGAAAAAGGAAAAAGGAACGGAATAAAATAAAGGTTTATCATATTAAGTAGTTAAGATAACCGCTGATATCTCAGACGCCGTCTTGAATAACGCATCCATTAATGGCGCTTTTTATAAATAATGCTTTTCTTTTTTGACAATTTTTTATGTAACTTAGGTAATGTAATTTTTATTATAAGATTTTTGGTGAAAATCTGGAACTAGTGGATTATTTATTTAGGATAATAATGAACATATTTTTGATTACAATATATATATATTTTTTTGTGAATGTATACTTATACTTGTATACGAATACTGAATTTCACCCACCGTGGGTTATCAATTCATGATTTAATTGTATCTCAATAGAGACGAAGATGCAAATTGGAAACTGAATATGGTTGATCAAGGTGTTTACAGGACTTGTGACCTGTCATTGGTTGGGTTAAGCGCACGCTTTATGTAATTACAATATTCCCCATTCCACCTTTCTTTATGACCATGTCTGACAAATTTTTGGAAGTTGTATATATGTTAAAGTCTTATGCCATATTTCGCATGTCAGTTTCAATGTGCCATCTATGAAGATTTTGATTACTTATGTTAATCTTTTTAAGATTTGATTGTAAAATATATTAATTTACAAAATGTATATTTAGTTAAAATCAATTAATATTTGTGTCTTCCACCGATTTCACCAGCTCGCTGCGAGAGAATTGACCGCCACACTACTGTGTCCTGGCATATCTCTCTTGCTTCCTCTACATTCATACAGCGAGTCATACACGCACGTCGATTCTTCCGGCTTCTGACATGACCAACCTTTAAAATTTGATTAATTTGATCATGCCATGTTTTTCTCGGTCTACCTCGACTCCGTACCCCATTTACATCGTTAAAGTATACTTTTTTAACCATTATTTCTTCACCCATGCGCTCCATATGTCCGAATCAACGCAGCGATCCTTTCATAATTTTGTTCGTAATACCTTCTTTAGCTCTACATTCCTTACTAATATCAGCATTTGAGATTCTGTCGTACATTTTTATACAACACATATGTCTTAATGACCTCATTTTTACCGCATTTATTCTGGTCTCATCTTTCTTCTGCGAGTTCCATGCTTCGCTTCCATACATAAGGCTTTCATTGATATTTTTTTGTTTCCAATAACTATTTTTAAAGCTCCATTCACATAGTTACCCGCACCAACCCTTCTTTGAACATCACTGTCCGTTCGGCCATCCGCTGTGAACATACTACATAAATACACAAATTCCCTCACCTGTTAACCACCACTTTAAGTTGTCATTGCAAAAAGAAGCTTATCTAAAATAAATAAGATGGCAGTGTATAATGGTGTTCTTGTGCCAACTCTAATGAATAAAAATGAAACATGGAACTGGAAAAAAAGGATTAAAGTAGAATAGACGCAAAATAAATGAGATCTCTTAGACTAATGTGTGATAAATCTGTATATGATACAGTGTCAAATGCAAATATAAAAAGTGAATGCGGTGCAAATGAAAGTGTTCTGAACAAAATAATAAAAGAGTTGTTAAGATAGTTTGGACACATGGAAAGAATAAGTGAAGACAGAATGGCGAAGAAGGTAGATATAAACGACGTGGACGGAGCTAGAAATAGAGGAAAACGTGGCTCAATCAAATATCATAGGGACAGGTTTGCAGAAAGATGTAGCATTTTTGCTGATTCTTGTAATGCCATTTGGTCCATTTTATGTAGAGTTTCCCGTAGTTTTCCACATTTTTAGTATACAATAGATTATTTGAACCCAATTACAGCATACAATTTCTTAATTTCTTGATTCTCATGACATGTAGCCGATAATTTTTATTTTCACGTGAATTCTATCAGATTAAAGACAGTTTTTTTAAACACTGTCATCGCCAAGAATCGATCTCGGGACCTTAGTTGTGGAAGTCATGGCTGTTGTAAATCTGCCAAGAATACCGTAATTGAATATGACATTGAAATTTAACTAACTAACCATCACGCCGTTTCCCCGAAGGGGTAAGCAGAGAGGATGGATCACCACATTGTTCTATCCTGACATAACTCTCGCGACTCTTCTACATTCATACATCGTGACATGCACCCTCGTCGATTGTTCCTACTTCGAACATGGTCGCCTTTCTGTAATTGATTAATTTGGTCATGTTATGTCTTCCTTGGCCTTCCTTGACTTCTTTTTGCATTCACACTACTTGTATATATCTTTTTAACCATTCTTCCCTCATCCATTCGTCCCATATGTCCAAACCATCTCAGGGATCCTTTTTTAATTGTATCCATGATGCAGTCATCTGCCTTACATTTCTTTCTTATTTCATCGTTCGGTATTCTATCATACAACGTTTTTCCGCACATTCTTCTTTGTGATCTCACTTCAACGGCGTTTATCCTGCATTCATACTTCTTATGCCAACTCCAAACTTTACTTACATACATTAGGGTTGGCACTAGAACTACATTTTGCACTGTTCATTCCTTACATTGTGCACTGTTCATTTCCTACATTCCTTTCTTCCATAACAATCATATTGAAACTTTAATTTTTATAAGCCATTTTAAACTCTCAAATAGTTTTTAAATAAATACAAAATATAATTATTTAAAATTTCGGACGTGTTTACGTACTCGTATTACGAGTTAAAAATGTTTTATTACGTTCTTCGGAGCGTGTCTCGTAAGAGGCAAAAAACTCCAAAAGTTTTTTTTTGATTATTTAACTTCGAGATTTTAATACGTTTTCTTTGTGGAAAACTTTGAGGTTATAGCGCACGTGTTAACGTAGTTCTTACGTTTAATAATCGTAAAAAAAGCGATCATCGAAAGCATAGCATCGAGCTTTTGAGAGGGTAGTATTATAGTTGATAGGTCCTTTCTCAGATAAGATTTCTTATTTTCAATTTTTGGTTAAATAAAAGGTGTCTCAAAAGAATGTTTATATTTAGTTGATCGATTAAGAAAAACCAGCTCTAATGACCTCCCCAGAGAAGTAAGTTCACAGGTAGATAAGGCTGCAGCGGTTGCAGGCTGCCTCAAGATGTCATATGGAGAAACAAGGACATGAGGACTGACAGCAAGGTACGCATTTATAAGACCTGTTTGCGACCAATACTCACATATGGCATTGAATCGAGGGCAGACACTGTCAAGACAAAGAGCATGCCTGAGCATGTCCTGAGACAACCGAGATGAAAACACTCCGCGCAATAGCTGGCAAAACCCTACGTGATCGAGTTAGGAATACAGCAATCCGAGAAATATGCGAGGTCGAAGATGTGGAAAAAAATTCTAGCTATGTTTCTCATTAAAAATAATTTCAAATATTACCATAAAAATTCAAAAAATTGAATTCCACTGCCCGCTACTAAAATCTGAATTAGAAATTCTCCATAATTTTTCCCCTAATGAGCATGACTCACCGTCTTAACAGTATATTCGTCGTCGCGCCCACTTTCTGCTACTCCCAGTCTTTCCCCACTCCACATTATATTTATTTCTTCCTAGGTTGTTCTCTGATTTTATATTTAGTTTACTCTTTCACCCTGACGAAGCTCCAGCGGGAGCGAAATCGGTTGGTGTTACCGAATAAAGTGGTATTTATACCAATTACTAAAAGTGAATTATTATTTTATTTTAAATTAATATCGTCAAAATGTAACCCTTTGCGTTCGCGGCACTCATTTAGTCGAAGAGTAAAATTTCTTATAACGGCTCGGCAGGTAGACTCCGAGATGGGTGCCATTTCTTTCTTACAAATGCGCTAGCGAAGTCGATTTACTAGCGTAAACTTTAGATTTGAGATAACCTCACACGAAAAAGTCCAAAGGGGTTAAATCAGGATTGCGTGGAGACCAATTTGTGTCACCTCTCTCGGATATCAATTTGCAAGGGAAATGTTTTATTGATTCTTCACTTAGTCATTCGTTCTATATGTCCGAATCAGCTTAAGAATCTTTTCTTACAACATTTCGAATGTATACAATTACTTGTAGACAAATACTGGATTTTACCAATTGCGGGTAAATCATTTTTAAGGATTAATTGTATCTCAATAGAGACGAAGATGCAAATTGTTTTCTGGGGATAGATTCTCTTGAAGAACTCTTGGGCATGCTGGGGACCAATAGTTTGCAGATAAGAAGAGATTGGTGCACACTTACCCATTTCTTCAGGACTCATCAGGGGATTCTTTGAGAACTCCGTTATCTTGGAGACGGCAGATGGTTATAGATAGGCTCCCAGCATGCAGTACCAATCTGCCTCTGGTGATGCCGGTGGGGAGAGCAATCAAACTGCTGAACATGATCGCTTCGGAGATCGACATCTTTCATATTCGTGAAAGTACGTTCAGAAGACAAATACTCTTGGCTTTGGAGAGTATCTTGTATTCCTAATGTCGAACCATCTCTCATGCTTTCGCGGTATAATATATTTTTTATGTTTTATCTGTTCTCAATAGATGCCTTAAACTATAAAAATTGTTTGTAATATATTTTGAGAAAATAAACTGATTTGATTTGAGATATATAATCGAATCAAACAAAAGAGACACATCCCTCTATTGTCAAGGCTGGGTATTACGTTTTTGCTATAACCTATCAATAATTCTTCACCCCGAAAATACAAGTAAGTGAAATCTCCGAGACGGCAAATCTCCCGATATGACAAAGCCTTATTATTACGCTTCCATTATATTTTTCCATTATTTCCCACCGAAGTGTACGTCTCCAGAATCGAAAACTTTTGTGGATAATCTTTTAAGGCGTTTATTGAATTCTATCGCCTGCCAGCGCTACAAATTTGTAAGAGGGTTATTTCATTCATATTTATTGATGCGATTTTCTATCAAAGAATCTTTGTAATTAAACACTGCTTATGTTAAAACCACAACACAAAGCCAGTTCAAATAATGGTATATGCTGACATGTTCCCGTTACATCTCCCCTCCCCTCAATCCTAATTATACCGCCTCCACATATATACATAACTCGAGCTTTATTTGATTCTTAAAGTTGTATACATTGATAAATATTGCTTGTAACCGAATGTTGTAATACAAAGTATAATTATATTTATTTAAATATGAATCCACAACACAAAGTGAAGTCGAAGATAGAAGAAATTTTAATTCGTATTAATAAGACAAAAATTCCACGTGGAAGAAGAAGAAGAGACGTGGAACACAGAATAATATAATTGCTTTATATTGCTGGAAAATATCAGACAGTTTAGAAGAACTTTGGACGTGGGTAGAGCCTCATACACGCTTCAATGGACAGAAGTTGAATGGAGCAAGTAGTACAAACATCCAACAGTAATTATTATAATTATTTTGTTGAATTGCTCTTTACATCATTACAGCGCAAGTCAAATCGATAAAAAGGGTATAATAATAATAATATTCTAACATTTAAAGCGCCGTTTTTGTGATGTAATCACCTCAAGGGCGCATTAAGACGTGTTTTAAATCTAAATGTGAACGCTGCAACTGATTGATATTCGCGATCGATTAGAATGTATAATAGAACAAAATATGGAAGTTTTAAATTGGGTATGAAATATGAAAAAGATGGGTTTATAGATTTTAGCTTTGATCTGAAGTCTGTGGGATCATTTATGCATCTGAGGTGTGAAGGAAGATTGTTCCAAGCCGATGGACTGGCTACCGCAAACGCTCGATCCCTGAAATTCGTACTAGGGCAACGCTTTGGCTCAAATAATCTTCCTACTGCCGAGGAGTTCGCCGAGCGAAGTGTGGATTTCCTTGTATTTAGGCGGTCCGTTATACAGAGTTCGAATATATAATTTGGAGTCATTCCATGTAGCGCTTTGAAAACTGTCCAGCAGAGTTTATACTGGATTCTTTCTGGACTCTCAAGCCAGTGAAGATCTGTGTTACATGGGACTTTTTGGAATGCCTTTAATGAGTCTTGCTGCTGCATTGAACGCAGATTGAAGTTTGTTTAATTGTATAGTTATCATATTGATTCTCATGACATGTGATAGGTAGCTAATCTAACGCCATTTATTGTTACGTGAATTCATCACCAGACAGTGTAAGAATCATACTGCCATTGCCGGAAATCGAAGCCAGGACCTTCAATATTGCAGTTAAAGCACTTACCACTTGGCCACGAAGATTGTGCAGTGAGGGTAGAATAATATTCCATGTGAAAAATCTGAAAACAAAATCAATATATTATTTTATATACTTATTCACATCACGTTCTAACATATTAACGATAAAAATAGCATACAAACAAGCAAATAAAACTAATTTAATGATCTGAAAAACTCATGGTCAAAGGACCAAGGACTTTATATTAACAAAAGCCTACAAATTACTTAGTTCATAAAAGTGTGTAAGAAATCCTCATTTATTACGGAGATAGTTCTAGTCGTAAAGCCGAGATTATTAAAACCCATAAATCTCTTAGCATTCTAGGGGCGTTCGAAATAATAATGTTATATGCTTATAATTCTTACGTGTGCATTTAATAGGTTTCGTTTTGGTATTAGAATTTATTAAATAGGGTCGCTCCATTTTTAATCGCTCGTGCAGAATGTCCGTCGTAGTGTGCGCTGTATGCTACGTAGCACCGTCCTGTTGGAACCATATGTTGTCGGTATCCATATCATATAGTTTAAGCCACAAGAGTCTCAAATTTATGCATTAAACGACGTATTGTGGACTATGCAGGACGGCCATGAATGTCATAAAATGGCGAACAGAGCAAAGATGTTGATGATAACATTTAACAATTTTAACGCGTTGTTGAAGCATGTAGCGTTTCATGATAAAATGTCAAGACTAAATAAGTATTCTTGTTAAATTTGACTGCTATCGCAAAATGGCCGCTATACGCTGTCAAAGTTCAAGCGTTCAAGTCATTTCAAGTGTAAAGTGTTTAATTTTATTTATTTTTTCTTTTTTTATACAGCAGGTCTTTGGGGTATGTGGTGAGAGTTAAAAGCAGTGGAGGTTTCAGCGTTTATTGCAGGTCACAAGTAATCATACGTTAACAGTATTATGTACTCGTGATGGAGCGTGCGCCTGGACGTCGATAGCAGCTGGGGCTGATGGCTCACTGGGCAGTAGCGTCGATCGGCGGGAGCGAAGACTCGTCGGAAGTTACGTGGCGAAGCAGTGTAGACAGTTGCGTAGCTCGGTAGGAGGGTCAGAGGTTCTCGTACGTAGACGGCGTAGACTCGTGTCGGTTAGAAGTCGAGAGACGGAATACTGTCCATGGTGGTCGGATGTACCGCTTTTATATGCTTTGCTTCCATTTTCACACGATGCTCTGCTCTAATGACCTAGTGACCAAACTGAATAAATCTGGGCCCTAGAATCATCAGTTTTGATAAGTAGGTCCTGATTCAGGCGTTTTTCGGTTATTCGCGTCATATATTTCATCATGAAATATGCTGGTTCAGCGTCGAAATCCACTTATGTGGGTTATGCATTTAACCCCGATAGGTCTATTGAACCTAATTACTGTGTACAATTTATTTTAGCTATTATATTGATTCTCATGACATGTGGTAGGTAGCCAATCTTTTGCTTTTTTATTTTATTTTATTTTTAAATATATATTATAATATTTTTTTTTTTTTTATTGTGTACGACAAGTCTTTAGAACCCAATTACTGTATACATTTTACATAAAAAAAATAACACAGACATACATGTTAAAACACAAATATCAGCAATTGTGGTATGTATCTATTGTATATGATCCTTAAAGGACGCATAGGTCATTTGAAGAATGTCAACATCCACTGACACCTCATTCAAGAGCACCATACCCCGGGTCATTGTATGCTGCGCCATGACATTTGTTCTGCTATGCGGTATGCACAACAGATCATGTCTTCTAGCGCGAGCATACCTGTCCGGTGCATTGAGGCCATAACACTCTAATAGGTATGGGCTATCAATGAGGTTACGGAGTATTTCAAATCCTAAGATCATCAATGTACCTTTTCTTCTTGATTCGAGACTGCGGTACTCTGTGTTAATCCATAGATCTGTAGGTGATCATAATTGGACTTTGACGCTGAAACAGCATATTCCATGATGAAATATATGACACGAAAAAACGCCTGACTCAGGACCTACTTATAAAATTTGATGATTCGAGGGCCCCGAATTATTCAGTTTGGTCAATAGGTCACTAGAGCAGGGCATCGTGTGATGATGAAAGCAAAGCATATAAAAGCGGTACTTCCGAACACCCAATAGGTCAGTCAGTATCGCGATTTCCAAACGACACGAGTCTACGCTACCAAGTCTACGTACGAGAAACCTCCGACCTTCCTACCGAGTTACGCAACTGTCTACACCGCTACGCCACGAAACCTTCGACGAATCTTCGCTCCAGTTGACCGACACTACTGCCCAGCGAGCCATCATTCTCTACCGTTCACACCCGGACTCCGCCCGCTGCTATCAACATCCAGCCATGCTCCATTACAAGTACATAATGCTGTAACGTATGATTACTTGTGACCTGCAATAAACGCTGAAACCTCCACCGTCTTTCAACTCTCACCACAAACCCCCAAAGATCATTGTGGTGCATAAACCTCGGATATTCCCCATTCATTCATCATTATTGCCACGTGCATTCTACTCCAGACTAAAGACAGAGTGAGAATCAGATTGCAATCGCCGGGAATCAAACTCAGAACCTTAGGTGTACCAGTCATAACTCTTGCCACTCTGCCACGAGGTCGTCAAGCCTTTAAAATATCACGATAAGTTTTTTCTTTATACAAATATATGCCTAAACGTATCAATATCTAACACCCTATCTCCTCACGTACGTGCAACTCCCCGCCCTACGTTACCCCTACAAAACGTGCCAAAAAATCGTGATTCCTAAATTTTAGTATTAAGAGACTATCTACATTTTTTCCAATGTATCAAACTCAGTTTTCAATACTGTTCTCGTGTCTAGACGTGAGATTGAAACATGGGAAGATTTTTAAACATTTGTGAGATATACAGGGTGTCACAGATGTCGACGTCGACGATCTGTGACACAGAAATCATGTCTCGTGGGATGATGAGATCCAGCTGTCCCTCCATCTCTTAGGCGGTCTTCCAGGTGGGCGGTGTCCGGAGGGGATTTCATAAGCGGCTGTATATACGAGTCTGTCAATATCCATTCGGGCTACATGGTCCTTCCAGTATCTTCTTCTGGATATACTCCACCAAACGATATCCTCTATTTCGCAAGTTTTTCTTATGCCTGCGTTGCGGACACGATATCGGAGAGTTTTTTCAGTAATTGTCTTTATTTATACTTTTTTTTCATGTCATCTTAATCCGAAGAGGTTGATTTTGATGGAGCATTGTGGCAGTCTATTTTTTCTAGAGAAACTTTGTGGTGGTTCGTCAGCTAGTGTGATTTGAATCATCCCTGAAAAGAATTACCTTTTTTTGTTTATTAAGACGTTTGCCCTTTCGAACTTAAACCTACCAATATAAAGGGCGCCTTTTCTTTATTTGCCCCATTATGCTCTTCCCAACCCTGCAAATTCATTTTATCGGGGGCGTTCCTAGTGAGACTCGCACGCAGCAGTCATTAGATTACGCTCCCACTTTGCAGCACCGTACGCGGCACAAAATGCTTCCGGCGCGGCTCGGCGCTAAGGCGATTACAGTCAACCTAAGAGGCGGCCGCAATAACTTAGGCTTGCCTAGATAGATATACGCGTGTGACGGAATGTTAAAGTCAAAAGTACTCAAGCGCCATTTTTTAAGATTTATTTATAATTTGACAAATCAAATATCTCAATTCTACGCCGTGGAAATGAGATCACTAAGAAGAATGAGCGGGAAAACGTTGTATGATAGAATACCGAACGATAAAATAAGAGGGGATGTAAGACAGATGACTGCATCATGGATAAAATTAAAAAATGATCCCTGAGATGGTTTGGACATATGGAACGAATGTATGAGAGTAGAATGGTTAAAAAGTTGTACACATCATCGTGAGTGGAAAAAGAAGACGAGGACGACCGAGGAAAACATGGCATGTCCAAATTAATCAATTACTAAAAGGCAGCCACATTCGAAGTCGGAATAATCGACGTGCGTGCATGGTACGATGTATGCATGTCGAGGAAGCCCGAGAGGTATTCCAGGACAGAGCATTGTGGCGATCCATCCTCTCTGCCTACCCCTCCGGGGAAATGGCGTGATGGTTAGTTAGTTAGCTTTAAGTTAAATATCTCAAAATTGTTAAAACGAAAATTAATTTCAATTGGGGATATTATGTCAAATTACTCCATTGAGGGGATTGGTGCACTTGATTTTATAAAAATTCTATACATAATTTTTGTGTTTTATAATTGTACTCTTATTCTATTTCAATTTTATAATTATCTTAAAATTTTCCAATTCTGTTTTTGAGATAATCAAATTATTATTTTTAAATCTCCTAAAGGAATTTCTTAATAACTGCCACAATTGTCTATATTTCCCCAGCGGCTCTTTTTACTAGACTGCCTGGCATTGACAGACTGTTCATCACAGACCACCTGTCGATGCCAGCCTGCCTGGCGAAACCGGTCGCTATCGGAATAAAGACAAAAGTGAAAGTAGTTACTGGAGGCATTGTTTTATTTCATTATTATTCAGTTTGTTTTTGAAACCTTGACATAGCTCCGGAGGGAGTGTGAAACCGGTTGGTTCGACGTCATGATAGTTCATGACGTATGCTGTAGAGACGCAGACCGAAACTGCATGAACCAAGGGTCTGCTAAGAACATCTGAGATGAAGGTCCTAATATCCATTACTGGAAAAACTTTCCGAGATCGTGTTCGTAACGTAGACATAAGAAAAACTTGCGAAATAGAGGATATCGTTCAGTCGAGTAGATTCAGAAGAAGTTACTGTAGAGATCATATAGTTAGGATGGATAGTGACAAACTTACATACTCGTATACAGCCACTTTTCAAATCCACTCCAGACACCGTCCACATGGAAGACCATCTTAGGCACGGGTGGCCAACCTTTACAGCAGCCAGGCCAGATTTCTAGAAATGAGATTTCCTACCGGGCCGTACAACAAAATTTATTTTATTATTCTAGTAAACAATAAATACTTTTTTTTTTAATGTATTCAAATACTTGTAGACAAATACTGGATTTTACCCATTGCGGGTTAATCATTTTTTAACAATTAATTGTATCAATTAGATACAATTAATCCTTAAAAAATGATTAACCCGCAATGGGTAAAATCCAGTATTTGTCTACAAGTATTTGTATACAATTAAAAAACAAATTGTATCTATTAAAAACTGGTACAAGTTAAAAGTATAAAAATTGGAGTTTTACTCCAGGCGTTATCTAGCAGTGTGATAATTGCGTAAGCCTTTCACATTGCATTAATAAAGATTTTTGCTTAATGCTTACAAATAATCTTAATAGATGGCGCTAGTGTAGATTGACCTAAAAAATATGAAGTTATTTAAAAATAGTAGCATATAACCAAAAATTCATTTTACGACCAGTCAGACGTGCTGGTCGTAAGAAGGGCGGAATGAGGAATGTTGTTAAAATAAAGTGATCGCTTAACCCAACCAATGAAAGGTCATAAGTCTTGTAAACGCCTCGACTACCATATTCTGTTTCCAAAAAAAAAATACATCTTCGTCTCTTTTGAGATACAATTAATAAATAAATATTTTGTTTTTTAGGAAGATATAACAAAAATAATAATCAAATATATTCATAACATTAGAGTTAGGCAAAACGAAAAATAATAATAAAAAATAAATAAAATATAATATATAATATTTTAGTGAGACGTCTGATTTTGTTTGTGAGAACTAAGTGTATCAATGTTGATAAAGATTGATGTTTTTGCTACACGCAAACAGTTTTCCAAATGCAACGCCCCGCATTCACGCTCACGGCTATCCACGCAAGATCGGCGTGCGTGTGTTTGTTAACACGAATATACCACGAAGAAATTACCACGATAGTTGAATCGATGTACTGAAATACTTCTACATACGGAATATGATACAAACTACGAACGAAATAATGTTATTTTGGTGGTTTTATGTACACTAATAGAAAGTGTGCATATGCTCCGCGGGTTGGCCACTATTGATCTAAGAGATGGAGACACAGTTGGACCTCATCATCCCAAGAGACATGCTTTCTTTGTCATTAGTCGTCAGATCTGCTAAAAACAAGAAGAAGAAATTGTAATAACAAAGTACGACGAATCGAATATAAACTATGTCTACTTCATTCTCCATAGATGGCGTTAGTGGGTTGGTTGTATAGGTTAATTCTTGAAAAAATTCACAAGTGCAACCAAATCTACATAGATGGCTGATTGAAACTGACACGTGAAGATAAATATGGATTTTGAAGTATATATACATCTTCCAAAAATTTGTCATGTATGATCACAATAACAAAGGTGGAATGGGGAATGTTGTAATTACATAAAGCGTGCGCTTAACCCAACCAATGACAGGTCATAAGTCCTGTAAACACCTTGATCATCCATGTTCAGTTTCCAGTTTACGTCTTCGTCTCTATTGAGATACAATTAAAACTATGTCTACTTGTTCACAAAGCTTTAATGAACAAACACTTAACTACCTTACAGACCTTTGTAAGTTTATCGATCTTAACCCTCGGCAGTCAACACTATGATCTTCAAAGGAAGAAGCAACACACAAACTTCTTGTCCCGCGGCGCCAAGGAGCTTTAAATATCGGGGGTCATGCTTTTAGCATCTCGGGATCGGTGGTGTGGAACAGACTGCCCCACAATATCCGTAATCAAGACAACGAAGAAGTTTTCAGAAGCCCTTATAATAATTTATTTTTTTAATAGAAGCTATCCGGACGTAGAGCGCCCATGAAGTGGATCTATCAAAAAATGGCGCTATATACATTATTATTATCATCATCATCATAAAATGAAGAATTAAAGTTGGACGAGATGCATTATATAAAATGAGACCCCTCTATTGCAATGATAACCTGAAACTCCGACAAATACTGATGGCTGTGAAACTTGGACTCTGAAAGTGAATGTAATGAACCAGTTGGAGGCGTTTGAAATGTGGATATACCGCAAAATGCTCCGTATATCATGGACCGATAGGGTCAGTAAGGCAGACGTACTACAAAGAGCCAGAGCCAATAAAGAACTGTGTCGAGTCTGAGTCTGAAAGTTAGAAAAATTACAAATTTGGGTCAGGACTAAGGGGAGAACAATACCACCTCCTTCGACTGATATTAATGGGTATATGTTGAACACCATAGCGGAGAGGCGCGCGAGATGGATTGGTCATGTGTTGCGACACGAATGTTTCCTGCATGATGTATTGGAGGGAATGGTTGAGGGATCGATTGGCAGAGGACGACCTAGACCAGATTTGCCGAGATATGGGCTGCACCTCTTATGCGGAGTTAAAGAGAGTTGCCGAGGACCGAGCAGAGTAGAAGAGGAGATGCGTCGCCTTGCTGCAGACCAATCATTTGATTGAGACCGGAAAAGAAGAAAAGAGTGACGTCGGGGAGTTGGAAGAAGGCAGTTGTCCTGACTGCGGAATATAATATAATAGACAGGAATGACCAGAGTTAAGAACCTGTTAAAAGTGGCACAGAGATGCCTTTCCTGCAGTGATCGCAAACGTCGGGGACCTGACACGCCACCGGAAGAAGACGGTCATCATCATACACAAGTGTTAAATATGCCCTGCGTGGATGGGGGGTGGGCCTAGGGATTGTTTGAGCGAAGCTAATGAAGGGACGCCGCTGCGTCCTATAACAGCTTCGGGTAAGCGGCGGGTAACCTTCTATGTCTTTATTTAACTGTAAGTTTGTTCATTTGTATGTGTATTAACAATCACTGTATGTTACCCTACAATAAATAAATAAGTGTTAAATATTTAAAAAAAATGGGCTTTTCGTCTTTCTCGTTTTCAGCGCCTTACGACGTATTTGTTTGTGAATATCCCCGAGTAAGGAGAAGGAAGAGACGGTACGAGGGTGCCTTTGTGCGTCTACTGCTAGCTAGTTGCCATTCCGATAGCGAAAGTCATTTATTTCCCAAATTACTGCCGGAAAATACAAATTTCACGCTGGGGTCCCGAGCTTCCTTGCCACCGAGTTTATACTAGAAGTTACACGTCAAATCAAAATTTTGATTTGTATAATAATTCAGTGCAATACAATAATATCACAATTTCATGCTCAAGTTTAAGTTTAATTTTTAACCTATCCAAAAGAGCTAGAATGGCAGTGCACAATGGTGTTCTTCTACCGACCCTTATGTATGGAAGCGAAGCATGGAACTGGCAAAAGAAGGATGAAAGAAGAATCAATGCAGTAAAAAAGAGATCTCTTAGACCATAGGTTTCCAATCTTTTCTGGGCCACCGCCCCCTTTACAAGAAAAATAAACGTTCAACGCCCCCCTCCCATAAAAGTTATTCCAAATATTAAGTAGATTAAATGTGGTAGAAATTAGATCTCTTACACAAACATGTCATACTCTGTGTATGATAGAGTATCGAATTAAAATATAAGAAGTGAATGCGGTGCAAATGATGGAGAAAGAATGGTAAAGAAAGTAAATGTAAACGATGACGACCTTCGTGGCCTAGTGGTAAGTGCTATGGCTGCCGCACCGATGATCCCAGGTTCGATTTCCGGCGATGGCAGTGTGATTGTCACAATATATTTGGACTCGTGTAGAATTCGCGTAACAATAAAATGATAGTATTGAAGCGAATCATGGAACTGGCAAAAGAAGGATGAAAGTAGAATAAATGCAGTAGAAATGAGATCTCTTAGACGAATGTGTGGATACTCTGTGTATGATAGAGTGTCGAATGAAAATATAAGAAGTGAATGCGGTGCGAATGATAGTGTCATTAACAAAATAATGAAAGGATCATTAAGATGGTTTGGACATATGAAAATAATGAATGAAGAAAGAATGGTAAAAAAATTATATGTTAATGATGTAAATGGAACCAGAAATAGAGGAAGACCGAGGAAAACATGGCACGATCAAACAAATCAAATATTGAATGTCGTCCATGTGAGGAGTCAGAGAAATCGACGTGCGTGCATGACACGATGTAGGAATGTTGAGGAATCGAGAGAAATATGTCAGGAAAGAAAAGTGTGGCAGGCCATTCTTTCTGCCTATCCCTTCGGGGGCGAGATGGTTAGTTAGTTAGTTAGTTATAAAATGATAGATTATCTACCTGTCACATGTCATGGAAATCAATATAATAGGTAAAATTGATTAAAACGATCTGTATACAAAAAAATTGCTTTGGCAGGCTTTATATAATTCCATGTGGACTAATCTGTACATAAAACTTCGATGCTTTATCAAATATTTTGTATACTGATAACTTTGGAATTAATAATATTTTCGAATCAACAAACACCGCATCAAAATTCACCCTCTATCTAAAAATAACATAAATAAATAAAAACAGTATTATTTTATATAAATTTCCCCTCAGCGTATATCTTACATAAAGTCTTCAAACTTTTGATGTTGAATTCCACAATATTTGTTTATTTCGTTTGATTTAAATAGATTTCCTGGTCCGGATATCCGAAATAAATATCAGTTGTCAAGAATCGGTTATTTCGATAGACAAACAAACAATATAAAATGTTTGTTTTCTTTGTTAAATAAACAAAAATGCTTCGTCAAAATACAAGTTATTTTGAAATAAATCGGATTCATTTTCACATAGACTAAGCCTGTTAATACCAAAAATCAACATATTAATCTATGAATAGATTATTTTAGAGGAATAATAGAGGAAGACCGAGGAAAACTTAGCGAGATAAAAAAAAAACATTATTAAATGTCACGTGCAAAAAAAATGTTTTGTAAATATGAAAACTAACTAACTAACCAACACGCCGTCTTCCTGAGGTAGGCAGAAATAATGGAGTGCCACACTTTTCTTTCCTGACAAACATCTTTCAATTCCTCAACATCCATACATCTTCTCATGCATGCACGTAGATTTCTCCGACTTCACTCGTGGCCAACATTTAATATTTTATTTATTCGATCATGCCACGTTTTTCTCGGTCTTCATCTATTTCTAGTTCCATTTACATCGTAAACATATACTTTATTTAACTATTCCTTCTTCATTAATTATTTCCATGTGTCCAACAATCTTAATGATCCTTTCATTATTTTATTCAAAACACTTACATTCGTACCGCATTCTCTTCTTTTATTTTCATTCGACACTCTATCATACACAGTTTTTCTACACATTTGTCTAATAGATCTCATTTTTACTGCATTTAAGTTAAATTTTATTTTTAAATGTATTACCAAGATGTTCTTCTTCTGGGTCGTGTCATTGCAGCGAAAGCATCTTTGTCCTGCGTAAGAAAAAATATTTTTGTAAGATAGTTGCTACAGCAAAATTGGAAAAAAAGGGTAATTCAAGAAACAATGAATTAAAATTCTAATTTGGATTGATGTATGATAGAATATCTAATGATGAAGTAAGAAAGGAATGTAAGGCGGATGAATGCGTGAAAAATAAAATTAAAAAAGGATCACTAAGATGGTTTCGACATTTGGAACGAATGGATGAGAGAAGAATGGTTAAAAAGATATGACAGATATATGAGTTGCCGAAGATCGAGCGGAGTGGAAGAGGAGATGCGTCGCCTTGCTGCAGACCAATCATTAGATTGAGACCGGAAAAGAAGTGTGAATGGAAAAATAAGTCGCTGAAGGCCAAGGAAGACATGGCATGACCAAATTAATCAATTACTGAAAGGCGGCCATGTTAAGTAGGAACAATCGACGAGCGTGCATGTCACGATGTGTAAATGCAGAAGATGCGCGGTAGTTATGTCAGGATAGAACAATGTGGCGATCCATCTTCTCTGCCTACCCCTTCTGGGAAACGGCGTGATGGTTAGTAAGTTAGTTAGTTAGTTATTTGGATTGATACTCTGTTACATAATACGAATTCTATTGAAGATTTTCATATAAAGTAATATCAGAAAACGGTAAAATCTTTCTTTTTATCTTCGGGAAAGTTTTACTGCATGAAAACTCCAACTGTTTGGAACAAATTCGTGTTTAAATTCAAACTAAAACTAGTTTATTTTCTTAAACACAACGTAACTAAACTTTTCAGGAAAACTTAAATTGATGGAAATACTGAAATAAAACTATACTCAATACAATAACATGGAACTCGAAAGTTTTCTAAACAGCTGTCATACGTAAATAAACTTAACATTAATTTTACATTTAAATATCTATCATTAAGGATTAATTGTATCTCAATAGAGACGAAGATGTATATTGTTTTTTTTTTCAAACAGAATATGGTAGTTGAGGCGTTTACAATTTTTTAAAGATGTATAAATGCTACTTGTAAAGAAACACTAATAATTCACAATGCATTAATAAAGGTTTTCTGGTTAATGCTTACATATAATCTTAATAGATGGCGCTAGTGTATATTGACCTAAAAATGTGAAGTGTTTCTAAACTTAGTAGCATATGTACATCTTTCAAAAATTTGTCAGACGTGGAGGTCGTAAGAAGGGCGAAATGGGGAATGTTGTTAACATAAAGCGATCGCTTAACCTAAACAATGACAGGATACCATATTCTGTTTCCAAAAAAAAAAATCAATTTACATCTTCGTCTTTATTGAAATACTATAATTCCTTAAAAATGATTTTTGATTTTTGAAACATCTTGGTAATACATTAAAAAATATAATTTAACTTAAATGCAGTAAAAATGAGATCTCTTAAACGAATGTGTAGAAAAACTGTGTATGATAGAGTGTCGAATGAAAAAATAAGAAGTGAATGCGGTGCGAATGTAAGTGTTTTGAACAAAATAATGAAAGGATCATTACGATTGTTGGACACATGGAAATAATTAATGTAGAAGGAATGGTTAAATAAAGTATAAGTTTACGATGTAAATGGAACTAGAAACAGATGAAGACCGAGAAAAACGTGGCATGATCTAATAAATAAAATATTAAATGTTGGCCACGTGTGGCGTCGGGAAAATCGACGTGCGTTCATGACATGACGTATGCATGTTAAGGAAGCGAGAGAAGTATATCAGGAAAGAAAAGTGTGGCAGTCCTTTATTTCTGCCTACCTCGGGGAGACGGCGTGTTGGTTAGTTAGTTAGTTTTCGTATTTACAAAACATTTTTTTGCACGTGACGTTTAATAATGTTTTTTTTTATCTTGCCACGTTTTCCTCGGTCTTCCTCTATTATTCCTCTAAAATAATCTATTCATAGATTAACATGTTGATCTTTGCTATTAACGCGTTTAGTATATGTGAAAAGATATCCAGATTATTTCAAATTAACTTGTATTTTGACGAAATTTAACAAAGAAAACAAACATTTGATATTGTTTGTTTGTCTATCGAAATAACCGATTCTTGACAACTGATATTTATTTCGGATATCCGGACCAGGAAATCTATTTAAATCAAACGAAATAAACAAATATTGTGGAATTCAACATCAAAAGTTTGAAGACTTTATGTAAGATATCGCCGAGGGGAAATTTATATAAAATTATACTGTTTTTATTTATTTAGTTGTTTTTAGATAGAGGGTGAATTTTGATGCGGTGTTTGTTGATGTTAACGATGTGAATGGAACCAGAAATAGAGGAAGACCGAGGAAAACGTGGCACGATCAAATAAATCAAATATTGAATGTCGGCCTCGTGAGGAGTCAGAGAAATCGACGCGCGTGCATGACACGATGTATAAATGTTGAGGGATCGAGAGAAATATTTCAGGAAAGAAAAGTGTGGCAGTACATTATTTCTGCCTACCCCTTCGGGGAGACGGTGTGATGGTTAGTTAGTTAGTTATATTCTTATTTTTATTTATGTAGATATCAATCGCAGTTTGTTACATTAAATAAAATATTCCACATTAATACTTTTAATAACATCACATGCGAATTGCTAAATATTTAATCAAATATGTATACAGTTTAATGGTGCAATTTTTTTTAAATATTCGCAGTAATAAATTTAAAAACTAATTTCACATTTTTCTCGTGAAATATTTAATATTCATTACTGGCATTGTATTCCTAGAGAAATATGGTTCTTTGGCAAACAAAAGAAGTACTCATTTTTAATCAAACATATTCAAATAAGAATGGGAAAACGCTGAAACAAAATTCACAACACGTAGGGTGATTTACAAATTTTGACATACCACGCGAGAAGAATGACAGCCCTTCTAAGGGCTGTGACGTAGCGGTTCGTGAAAGCATGTAAAATAATTTCTTCAACCCTTTATTGAATTTTTTTTTAATTTAACAATTATGATATCTGACCCGTTCATTAAAATTTAATAAAATGCAGAATTGAAGTTGCACGAGCTGCATTTAATAAAATGAGAACATTATTTTGCAACGATAATCTTAACTTGAAACTCCGACAAAGAATGATTAAATGTTATATATGGTCTGTTCTACTATATGGCTGCGAAACCTGGACCTTAAAGTGAATGTAATGAACCGGTTGGAAGCGTTCGAGATGTGGATATACCGCAGAATGCTCCGTATACCGTGGACCAATAGGGTCAGTAATGCAGACGTATTGCGAGCCAGAGCCAATAGAGAGCTGTTGTCGAGTGTTAAAATTAGAAAGGTCTCATATTTGGGTCATGTGCTAAGGGGAGAAAAATACCACCTCCTTCGACTGATATTAATGGGTAAAGTGGATGGACGTCGGGGAGTTGGTAGAAGGCAGCTGTCCGCGGAACATCAAAGAGTGGACAGGAATAACAAGAGTCATAACCTGTTCCAAGTGGCGCAAGATAGAAATGCCTTTGCTGCTGTGATCGCCAACGTTGGGGGGACCTGACATGGCACCAAAAAAAGAAGAATATTTAAGCATTATCAAATGCCTTAGAAGGGCGAAACATGTCATACCATATAAAAAATTATAAAACTCCTAGAAGCCAGATGTTTTCATTTTTATTAATATGTTATTTTATTTGTAACTGTTTTATGTATCACAATTGTATTTTATTTTACGCGTCAGCTGTATGTTGACATCATCAGGTGTTACAATAAAATGGAATTGTGACTCATAAAATAAAGTTATTTAATTTAACAGTTTAAAAGGCTAATGTATCATAGTGTTTCGGCTAAAACAATGGACTATTTTATTATTTTATTGTTAGGAAACGCAGAAAATCAGTAAAACTAAAAATTCAGAAAACTGACAGCCATTTCCACATCATTGCATAACATCTTTTGATAATCAATATAATAGCTTTGCCCTTTACATCGATTTAGCTCGCGATTCAAACATTAAAAATAGTACTCATTCAAATATATAATAATAGGATTTCGAAGCGCCTTTGAAAAACCTTTGAAGGTCAGTATATATTACGTGCAGAAGGGCTAAATATAGAGATTGTTTTTCATTTACACCATTAGCACCTAATAATGTGTTTTACGGTTTTCCTCGTCAGCGGGAATGGTGTTATTTTAGGTCAATGTTCGACTAAAATAATATCCTTCCAATTGTTGATACGCCAACGCAACGGCTAAATCGTAACAGAAAAATCCACCAGGCAACTTCATCGACTTGGGATGAATACGTTAGTATTTTTGTTTAACTTAACTTAAAGGGGATTTTAAACACATATAAAAAAAACTATTTCTCTCTCCCTTCCTTTCTATCCCTCGCCTTCTTCCTCTCTATCCCTCGCCTTCTTTCTCTCTATCCCTCGCCTTCTTCCTCTCTATCCCTCTCCCTCTCTATCCCTCTCCCACTCAATCCCTCTACCTCTATATCCACTCCCTCTCTTTTCCTCTCCCTCACTATCCATCTACCTGTCTATCCCTATCCCTCTCACTCTCTTTCCCTCTCCTTCTCTATGCCTCTCCCTCTCTATCCCTCCCCCTCTCTTTCCCTCTCCCTCTCTATCCCTCTCTATCTCTCTCCCTCTCTATTCCTCTCCCTCTCTATCTCTCTCCCTCCCTATCCTTCCTTCTCCCTCCCTCTCCCCCTCTCTCTTTTCGGCGCGACATCCCGGTGTGAGATTTGTCCTCCTCTACAACAGTCCTCTACTGGCTCCTGTTTCTGGACATCTCTCTCCATTCTCTAGATCTTTATAATTTCTACTAGTCCTCCTTCTCAGTCTGTTCCCTTTTTTTCTTTGTCTGCCTCTCCTCTCTGATATTCTTTCTACACGACTATCTCACCGTAAGCTTTGAGACCAGAATCTCACCCGTGTTTCCTAGTCAATCAGTGCTTCAATATATAAAAAAACACATAAAAAACAAAGACCAATTACATCTTTTTATTATTCTTAGGGTAGGCCTAGTGGCCTGTTTCTTAAGAAATTGGTCTTCTACGAAGTCGACACACAGCTGTCGATCCATATCTTTGGTGGTCTGCCCAGGGGTCGTCTACCATGGGGCTGGCCGTGCAACAAAATGAAGGAGAGTCTAGATAGCTCCATTCTTCTCACGTGTGCATACCAGTTTCTTCTCCTTTGCCTTCCCCACCTAACGACATCCTCGACCTCGCATATCTCCCTTATCCGCGTATTCCTTATCCTCTCTTGCAGTGTCTTGCCAGATATATTTCTGAGCGTCTTCATTTCCGATTTCACCAATTACATGCTACCATAAATATAAATTAATTTTCAGAAGACAGTATCCTCTTTCCGTTTTCCTTTATACAATATATTTTTAAATCTTATTGCTTGGATTGAAAAATTATTATTAGAAAAAGGTAGTCTGATTGGAAAACGAGTTGTAGGAAAGAATTTCAAAGCACCATGTGACGATAACAGAACACCGTTATGAAATAGGTCAATTTTTCAAATCGTATTTCTCGATTGCGTCACCAGGGTTCGAGCAAACGTCGTATTGGCCGTGACATCTAAGTATTTATAATAGGAATTGTTAAGAAATCATTGCTTTTGACATCTCACTAGAAAGGAACACGAGCAGAAGTTGTCTTATATAAAAATAGTCCATTGTTTTGGCAGAAATATACGATACTTCAACATTATTAACTGTCAAATTAAAAAAAACTGTGTTTTATGTATCACAATTGTATTTTTATTTTTTGCGACAGCTGTTTCTTCAACGTATGAGACATCATCGGGTGTTTCAATAATATATCAACTGTTAAATTTTCGTGATTTTTCGATCCTGTATATTTACGTATTTGTTAGTATGTCAATTTGAATAATTTCTTTGATATAATTTTGAAATTCTTGCTGGAGTTGAGTAAGGTACCTAATTAAAGTTAATTAAAAGAACGGTTAGTTACTATTTATAGGAACATATCAAAGGTGAAAAAAAACAATATTTAGAAAGAACAATCACACATAATATAGAGTCAAAAACGATGAATCATAATTCATTAAAGGCGATAAACAATAAAAGGAACAAAATAATTAAAGGGTCGTTAAGATAGTTTGAGCAAATCGAAAGACTGAGTGAAGACAAAATAGTGAAGATGGAATATGTAAACGACGTGAACGGAGCAAGAAATAGAGGAAGACCGAGGAAAACGTGGCACGATCAAATCAATCAAATATTGAATTTGAGGAGTCGGAAAAGTCGATGTGCGTGCATGACACGATGTATGAATGTAGAGAAAGCGAGAGAAGTATGTCAGGACAGAATAGTGTGGCGTTCCATTCTTTCTGCCTACCCCTCCGAGGAGACGGCGTGATGGTTAGTTGGATAGTTAGTTAGATACTAGTCACCAGGACTTGTAGTTCATGCTTGTTGCCTGCAAGTAGGACAGCGTCATCCGCATACAATAAATAGTTTACTGACACTCCACTCATTTTGGCACCTACATCCCCAACCCTTTCAGCTCATTCATGCTATTTTTGCTCTTTCAAATCAAATTAGTATATATAATAATATATACTTCACATACAATAACAGAAATTAGTTAAGATGGAAATTGTATTCATAAAATTGGATGATCCAATAACATATTTTTAGAATGTTGAACACATTCGTATGAAAAAGGTTTCCATCTCATTTGGCTGACGAGTCAGCATATTAATAAGACATATCAAATTCTCGGAATTCACATTTGATATCGATATTAACGTATGTTCCAATTCTTTATTTTTTCACCTACTATGATTGCTATATCGATTTTCCCGACATCAATTACTGGCGATGGCAGGGTTATTATCACACTCTCTCTGGTTTGATGTAGAATTCACGTGACAATACAATGGCGATAGACTAGGCACCCATAACTTGTAATGAGAATCAGTATGTTGTATACAGTAATTGGGATTAAATAATCTGCTGTATACAAATGTGGAACGCAACAGGAAACTAACACATTTTAAGCGGAATACAAAGCGTATTCAATTGATTATGGGGCAACAAAAATACTGTCATATCACGCCGCTCCTGAAGGACCTTCACTTGCTTAAAATCCGAGAGCGAGTAAAATATAAATTGTGTATGACAGTGTTTAAGGATCGACACCAGCGAGCGCCAGCGTATATATCGGACCTCTGCGTGACACCCATGCCAACGGAAATGCAACCTTCATTCCGATCAGTAAAAACAAGTGCAAATAATACAGCAATTCCAATCAGAGCCAATAAAGCATGTTTCTATGATCGTGCTTTCAGCGTTGGGGGTCCGTTGGCATGGAATAGCCTCTATGTTAGTATTAAATGTGAGGAAAGTGACGCTAGATTTTGGAAACTTCTAAAGACTGGATTGATTTTACAAAATGGCGCACTTAAAATACAAGTCATTAGAATAATAATAATAATAATAACACTTTCATTCGCACAGCATTCACGTCTTGTATTTTCATTTGTGACTCTATATCATTAACACATATAATTTTTTTATTCTATAAAAATATTTAATAAATATAAGTTGAATTTACATTGTTATTAATTCTATTTCAAATAACAATGGAATTCCACAGTGTAAACGCCTTAACCTTCAATAAAAATATATACTTTGATGTGTCTTTAGAAGCGGAATAAGGAGGCATGAAGACAAGAGAAAAAACTTGAACGAATCTGAAATCAGTCATATCAGAGAACGGATCAATCGAAGCGGACATAACCCACCGAACAATATCTGGATGAAATGAATGGCGAACTTCGATTGGAATTCTATGGAATGGAATATGCCAATAAGAACAAAGGGTATTTATAAAACTTTGGTTCGACAGGCATAGTTGTATGTAAGAGAAGTATAGAAGTATCTTCATCTTCTTTCGTGGTTATATTAGGTCTCCCCGACGTTGACTATCACTTGACAGTAAGTGTCTCTACCTCTGGCAGCTTGAAACAGCTTCATGATGCTTTTAAACCCAGTTCAGTTTCTTATGTTATGGAACCAGGAAATTCAGCACCTATTTACGATGGTTGTCCATAAATTGAATTTCCCTATTTTTTCACAATGAATTTTTTTTTATTTACAACGAGCAATATTCTTCTTCTGCTTCGTCAGCCTTCATTGGTCCACTGCTGGACATAGGCCTCTTCCCTTCCTTTCCATTCGTATCTATTTTCTGCCAGCTGCAGCCACATTTCCCCCCCCCCCCCACGGCAGCAATGTCGTCGGCACACCTTTTTTGCGGCCTGCCAACGCTTCTCCTATTTTCCCATAGTCTCCTCACTTTGTCTCGCCACATGACCCGTCCATTGCCACTTCAGTCTCGCTAGTCTCCGTTATTTTTGTTCGGCGTCTAATCTCCTCATTTCTGATTTTACCTCGGAGACTGACGCCGAGCATATGTCTTTCTATGGAACGCTGCGTGACTCAGCAACGAGCGGAGAGTCTACGAATAAAAACGCATATAAAACGCATGTCTTGTAGATTCGTAATTTGGTCATGATACGTTTTTATTTCGGTCGTCCTCAGCTTCTTTTTCCAGTCACACTGCTTGTAAACAACTTATGATGCTAACATCGTTTGGCGAAACAGTGATTTATACTAAAGTAAACTGAAAGTATAATAAAGTTATTGCTGATGGTACACCACAGTGTTTTAACATCAATTTAATCAACATGTGGTCATAAATTTGTTTTAATTTATAGTTGAAGATAAATGTTGTATTGCATTCAGCCCGACGCGTGGGATTTTTTAATTAAAAGTGAATAATTTTCCTGGACGGGTAGACAGGAAATTTAACGCTAACAAGAAGTGGCATATATCAGGGAAACATATAAAGACTTACAATAAACTTCGCACGTACTAAGGCGAAATGGTGCAACCCTTATAATACAAGTTTCACGAAAATATTATTAAAATATAACTAATTAGCTAACCATCACGCCGTCTCCCCTAAAGGGTAGGCAAAAATAATGGACTGTCACACTTTAACCGATGCGGCACTTCATCCTTCTCTTTTCGCTCCGCAGGAGACGCGGTGTGATGGGTTGCGAACCTCATCGCCACCAATAGGCATCTCCCGCGCACACTTTGATCATCCAACATCCACAAAATAAATCTAAAACAAATGATATAAAATACAATGATATAAAATGAAATAACAAAATAAAAATAATTTAACACAAAATGTTATTTTTAGATGGCGCACATATTGTCTAATTAATTTATGTTCTGCGTATTCACCGTTTTTTTTAATTAGCAGTAATTAGACACTTAACAAACCAACACCAGCAAGAACTTAAAAATAGTATTGAAGAAATTATTCAAATTGTCATTGGAACAAATTAAAAAAATATTTTTACACCTGTCAAAATTCTTTATACGAGTATAAACGAAAAAAAACTTGTATTATTTTAACATCATAACAGTACTAACACACTACACAATTAACTATTGTAAAGTGCGACAACAATCAAATTAACCAAAACAATTCACTTATACACGAAATATCTCCAAATTTACGGGAGAACCACATGAACTAAACCAAATTTTCAAAATCAGAATCAGTATTGAAATATATATTGGAATATTGAATACTGACCATGCGATGCGAAGAGACAGCGAACACATTGTCCAAAAAGTCCTCAGCATTCCCATAAAATCAAGAAGAAGAGACCGCCCAATGGCAACATGGTGGGCCAACATGGAAAAGGAGCTGCAACATGAGAACCTGAGATCAAATCAAATCAAATCAGTTTGTTCCATCAATAGACATTACAAAATTAAGGTTTAAGGCATCTATTGAGAACAGGTTAAATAATACTACCAGAAACGCATTTGAGATGGTTCGACATTAGGAATACAAGATACTCTCCAAAATCAAGAGTATCTGCCTTCTGAACGTACTTTCACTAATATGAAAGACTTTGATCTCCAAGGAGACCGCGTTCAGCAGATTAATTGCTCTTCCCACCGGTGTCACCAGAGCTAGGTTAGTTCTGGCGGCCGGTAGGTAAAAAAATATTAGTAGTTTTTATTAAGAGATGTAGAGATAAAATGCAGAATTGAGGCAGCAAGAGCTACGTTTAATAAATTGAAATAACTATTCTGCAATGATAACGTAAACTTGAAACTCCGCCAGAGAATGATCAAATGCTATGCGTGGTCTGTTTTACTGTACGGGTGTGAAACGTGGACCTTGAAAGTTAACTCAATGAACAGACTGGAAGCATTTGAAATGTAGCTCCATCGCCTAATGCTCAAGAGTTCCCTGGACTGACATGGTTACCAATACCGAAGTCCGAGCTAGAGTTGACAGGGAACTGTTATCAACTATCATGTTAGAAAGATCTCTGATCTGGGTCAAATACTGCGTCCTCACATGGCCGACATTCAATATTTGATTTATTTGAGCGTGCCACGTTTTCCTCGGTCTTCCTCTATTTCTGATAATTTTTTTACCATTCTTTCTTCATTCATTCTTTCCATATATCCAAACCATCTTAATGATCCTTTCGTTTGTTGTCTTTCTTTGTTTAGTTTTTATTATATTTTTAAACTTGAAGATGGAGGTATCCTCCAAAACTTGTGTTTTTAAATATTTTTTTCATAATTAGTGGATTAAGCAAAATTATTTTCAATTTCCTAAGTATAAAAATAAAATTGTTACAAAATGTATACTTGTTTTTTTTAATATCTAAACGGTACCTATTTAAAAAAAACACGTCCTGTAAAAACAACAGAATTTAAAGCAAAAATAAACAACTATTATATAGTATGTTGCCACTGTAAATAAACACGTCCACCTCAAAGTTTCACATTCTTTTAACTGGCAAGAAAAATAGTATAGATTTATCTTGTTACGTAATGCCTGTGTGTCCAAGGATAAAGTATTTAATTATGTTACATACTTGGGGGTGGTTGTTTGCTGGGGGTTGTTTGTATGGTTGCTAATAGAGAACATTTAGTTCCCAATAATTAGGTTCGTAAAAGAGCTGCCTCATTTTGGTTGCGGTCCATGAGCGTAAATCTTAAATCTCTTGTTTATATTTAGTCTGTGTTTGAACATTGTATGTTTATGCATGTTATATAATGTAAATTACGTAAAAGATCAACGTAAGATTAAAAATAGAATACGCGAGTGGTGTATGTCTTCGTACTAACAAAAGTATGATATTATTGTGGAATTCCATAAAAATGTACTTTGGGAATCAAAAAAACATTGCTTAAACCACTTTTGAACTCTCCCTTCCCTATGATGGGTATCTTCTTCACGTTGCTTCTAAAAAACATAAATATCTCTATAAATGTATTAAATACAAGGTTAAGATTTTAGGTATTCCTCCATAATATATTTACGCATTGATTTAAAAAATAATATTATTAATAATCAGTATTTATCGGGTACATCGGAGGTATTTTGTGAAAATCTAAAACAAACAAAGTCGCGTATAAACAGCGCTTTATTCGCATCTTACTCTTGCATATGTTCTAGCTCAATGTTCTCACTCTCGCCCACCCGCCGCGCCGGTAGTCACTTTCGGGCTTGCAACCAGAGCGGGTCTATGCCCGTTCCGTGAGCGTTACCAGATGTTTTTATTTATTTATGTTTTTAGCAATTTAATCTCAATTATTATAATTTTTTACTTCAATTATAATTACATAAGGGGATTAGCTATGAATGTTCATATTTTTCCAATTTAAAATCGCTATTTTTTTAACGCGTACTGACTACCCTACACCGAAACGCACGTTTTTATTTTAGCACCGTAAGGGAAAGGTAAATAAAAAAAATATTAACATACACGACATGCTTCGGAGGATACCTCCATCTTCACGTGTAAAAATATAAAAAAAACTAAACATAATTTAAATTTAAAAATTAACCTGGTCTATTTGTTAAAAGTAGGTACTAACAATTATTTTTAACAGTAAGAACTAATAAATAATATTAAATAATACATGATGATAATATAAAAAAAATGTTATTTAGAAAAAACATACATTCGAAAAGACATAATGTATTTAGAAATTAATAAATAATTAATTTAATAATTATTATTGTAGCGAATTTCAAATGCGTTTTTTATTAGTCTTTCTTTGCTTAGTTTTTATTATATTTTTACACCTGAAGATGGAGGTATCCTCCGAAACATGTCGGTTTTTTTTAATTATTTTTTATTAAATAGTGGATTAAACAAAGCTTTTCAATTTTATAAGTATAAAACCATGGAATTCCACAGTTTTAATGCCTTAGCGTTCAATAAATCTTTACTGGTCTGGGATACCTTAAGATTTCTGTTAGCGGTAAAACTAACCTGTTTACAGGTTCGGAGTGTGTTCTGTATTCGAGGGAGATCGCTTTCTTTCACTTGAATGCCCATTCATTGAAATGAGAAAACTACAAAGCATATGGAAAGGTTAGGTTGGTTAGATTGGTTCAAATCGGGTTACGTTAGGTTAGGTGATTTTATGAATCATCTCAGACATATACAGTATGATAATTAGGAACAGGTTCTGAAGTCTGCTTATTCTTGTCCAACTAACTAACTAACCATCACGCCGTCTCCCCGAAGGGGTAGGCAGAAAGAATGGACTGCCACACATTTCTTTCCTGACATTTTTCTCTCGCTTCCTTAACATTCATACATCGTGTCATGCACGCGCGTCCATTTCGCTGACTCCTCACATGGCCGACATTCAATATTTGATTTATTTGATCGTGCCATGTTTTCCTCGGTCTTCCTCTATTTCTGGTTCCACTTACATCGTTAACATATAATTTTTTTACCATTCTTTCTTGCTTCATTCTTTCCATATGTCCAAACCATCTTAATGATCCTTACATTATTTTGTTCATGACACCATCATTCGCACCTCATTCACTTCTTATATTTTCATTCGACACTCTATCATACACAGAGTATCCACACATTCGTCTAAGAGATCTCATTTCTACAGCATTTATTCTACTTTCATCCTTCTTTTGCCAGTTCTATGCTTCGCTTCCATACATAAGGGTCGGTTGAAGAACACCATTGTGTACTGCCATCCTAGCTTTTATATTCCATTCTATTCTTGTCCATTATTTTATATTTCGCAGTCAGGACAACTGCCTTCCAACTCCTCGAAGTCCCTCTATGTTACCCATTAACCCTTATCAGTCCTTTGTCGAATGTCAAACGACATCGCTATATGTAGGTAAGCTACAACTTAGTTGTCGGCTGGCGGCCGACAAGATAAGACTTGCGCCCGCGGTGTATTTTCGCGCGCAAAACTTTACACGTGTCGTTGTTTCTTGTGATTATTTCATTGTGATTATTTCACGTTTTAATAAGATTTTGACTTTTTTACGTTTTTATTTTACTATAAAACAATCCTTGCAAATTCACATAACCTAAAATGGCGAGAACTTTGCGTGATACGTCATGCAGAGGAGCGATTAGAGTGCAAGCCCCATTTAATTGCGAAACTGGACAAAGGTTCTAAAGACTGTACTGTGTGCAGTAACAAAAAGATTCCAGGGGGTAGACGGGAAACAGTGTGGTTTTGTGAGACCTGTTCCAGAAAACCTGGTCTCTATCCTGGAGATTGTTTTAAAAAGTACCATACTATGCAAAACTATACGTAGTCTACAATATATTGTTTTTTGTAAATTGTTTTTTATTTGAAAAATAAATCATTACAAATGAATTTATAGCGATTTTTTGTAACTATTAATAAAAATTATTTGACATTTTTAAAATAAGATTTAACTGACAAACAATAACAAAAAAATAATGGAGAGGTAAGGGTTAATATCTTTCGAAGGAGGTGGTATTTTTCTCCCCTTAGCACACGACCCAATATAAAATTTCATTGATTTGATTGTGCTACATTCATTGTTCAAATCATAAATTGATTCCTAATAAGATACATAAGTATGTTAGCATTAGTGATGCAACAGACCTCTGTTTCTGCTTCCGCACCTGCGGAAGTTCTGCAAGTTTTTTGATATCCGTTTCTGTTTCTGTTTTCGCAACTTTTAAAACGGAAATTCGAACGAAACTTTGAAGAATCCATAAGTATGAATGAAGACCAGCAAGACTCGATTACAAATAACCAGAATGATGATCTATTTTTGGAGACATAGTCACAACTTGAGGAGTACAAGTCGACCTTCGTGGCAGAGTGGTAAGAGCTCTGAGCTCTGTCTGGTGTAGAATTCACGTGACAATAAAATGGCGATAGATTGGCTACCTATCAAATGTCATAAGAATCAATATAACAGCTAAAACAGTGGTAAATTGTATACAGTAATTAGGATTAAACAACCTGTTGTATATAAGAAAAAAAAAACGTTTGTATTTACACGAGGTTCCTTATATGTGGTGGAAGTTAAATTCATACAAATATACTAATCTTCTGCCATTAGAGTGCCAATATTTATCAGCTCCTCCCAGCAGCGTCGCCAGTGAAATTATTTAGTGGAGCTGGTCTTATAATATATAAAAAAGGGAACAGATTGTTAAGTGTAAAAGCGGTCAGACGACTTTTTATAAAACATAACCAACCACTACTTAATTTTGAATATTAAACTAACTAACTAACTAACCATCACGCCGTCTCCCCGAAGGGGTAGGCAGAAAGAATGGACTGCCACACTTTTCTTTCCTGACATATTTATCTCGCTTCCTCAACATTCATACATCGTGTCATGCACGCGCGTCGATTTCTCTGACTCCTCACTTGACCGACATTCAATATTTGATTTATTTGATCGTGCCACGTTTTCCTCGGTCTTTCTCTATTTCTGGTTCCATTTACATCGTTAACGTATAATTTTTTTACCATTCTTTCTTCATTCATTCTTTCCATATGTCCAAACCATCTTCATGATCCTTTCATTATTTTGTTCATAACACACCGTTTTCATTCGACAGTCTATCATACAAAGAGTATCCACACATTCGTCTAAGAGATACCATTTCTACTGCATTTATTCTACTTTCATCCTTCTTTTGACAGTTCCATGCTTCGCTTCCATACATAAGAGTCGGTAGAATAACACCATTGTGCACTGCCATTCTGGCTTTTTTTAATAGGTTTTTGTATTTGAATTTTTTTTACTAATTTCAACGCTTCCGCATCTGTTTCCATTTCTGCTTCCAACGTGACACTTCGGTTGCATCACTAGTTAGTATACATAAATGAGATTTTTATTTTATAACAAGTACCAATCACCCTGTATTTTCTGTTACATCTCACATGAGTGCCGCCCCAGCAAACGAGGAAACCGCGTTAGGCGCAGATCTTATCTCTTTATCCTTATAATATCGTAATGAAAATATATTTTGAGATATTTCCGATGTACGCACGTGTCCTGAATCTCTTACGTGTCCCGAATTATCCTCAGATCCACCGAGTAGAGATGGCTGTTCTTATCATTGATACAGATCCAATTTCAAATATTTCTAATGACGTCAGTAATCAGATCCAATTTAACGGCATTTTGAAAAGGTCACGAAACGCAAACAAAACACGTTGAATTGTATTTTTGTTACTTAAAAACAGATATAAAACTCCATATTTAAAATTTCATCTCTTGACATAGATGTAGTGATAAAATGCAGAATTAAGGCAGCAAGAGTTACATTTAATCAAATGAAATCCTATTCTGTAATAACAACATAGATTTGAAACTCCGTCAGAGCATGATCAAATGCTATGTATGTTTTATTGTATGGATGTAAAACTTGGACCTTAAAAGTCAACTCAATGAACATACTGGTGACATTTAAAATGTGATGATGAGTTTGTGGTTTTGGTTGGGTTGCCATGCAGCGATGACAGTGCGAGAATCACACTGTTATCGCCGGGAATCGAACCTTAACCGCCCTACCTACAGATTATTTTCCGAGAAACATGCAAAAAAGCAGGTTTTTTATTAATTAAATTTAATTATATATAATCTTATATTTTTAAATTACGAAACGTCAAAGACTCGACCACATACTTCGCCGGCCCCTAGTAAAATTATCATATTTGTGAAGACTTGTACTCAAGTGTTTTTGGCATACGCGCGTATCCCTAAAAGTTTGTAAATTTTAAGTACATTACTTTTTCTCAAGCGCGTACATGATACGGGATAGCGCAGAATGTCACAGTCAAAGTGAACGTATCACGTATGTTCTAATACGTAGGGTGGTTAAACCTTCCGTATAGCAGTCATAGCAATCGCCACTCTATCACAAAGGTTGCTCGTACATATGTATATGATTTTGATAGATATATGGCTATAAACCCATCTCTAGTGACGATGTGTAGGATGTAACATCTGATTAGGGTACTTTTCGAGACCTACACTAGCGCCACGTTATGCGGTTGTTCGTTTGTTGAAGCTCGGCTCTCAAGATGGCTTATTATTTTTGCGGTCCACAATAAAACGGGCACAAGTTTAACGCTAAACTTTATAACACTTAAGCGCGAGTTTTAATATAAAACAAACATGATTTTACTGTTTGCAAAATTTGCTTTTAAAGTAAATCATATCTTCGGAGAGTAATAATACAATTCTCTACAAGACACTTGTTTAATGCCTTTTCGTGTAAGCTTTAGAAATCTGCGCTTGAAAGGATTGAAATGGTTTAGATATATACAATGTTAAGTTTCAGTAAGATAGCTTGACGTGCCATAAATAATATTAATAAATTCATTATTAACAATAAGACATGCGTACGTACTTTAATGACATATGGAATAGAAACGAGAGCTGACACCATCAGATCAAAAAGTCTCATAAGAACTACAAAAATGAAGACTCTCCGATCCACTCCGAGACAGAGTAAGAAATTCTGAAATAAGAAAGATCTGCAATGTGGAAGATGTCGTGTGATGGGGAAGACTGAGAAGACGCTACTGGAGAGATGGTGTGGAAAGAGCATGTTCTGAAAGAGTGATATACCTATAGCCGCAAATAATGTACCAACAGGGAATCGACCTCCAGGAAGACCACCCAAAAGATGGCGAAATAGTTGGACATCTACATTCAAGGAATAGGTTCCGAGAAATAACAGGATGCAGTCCGAAATAAAGCAGAAGAAGAAGATTATTAACAATGAACAATATAATATGACAATAAACAAAGAAAATACAAAATTTATGTCATTGGATAATACCAAACAACAACAACAAACCATCACGCCGTTTCACCGAAGGAGTAGGCAGAAAAAATTGACCATCATACTACTCGATCCTGATACGCGTCTTTAGATTCCTCCACATTCATACAGCGAGTCATACACGCACGTCGATTCTTCCAACTTCTAACTTCAAAATTAAATCAAAGAAATTATTCAAATGGACATAGGAACAAATACACATTTGACATTTGATATATTTTTGTAACATCTGATGATGCCAACATTAGTTGATGAAACGGCTGTCGTAAAATAAATAAAATTGTGATATAAAACAAAAATTTTGCATTATATTATATAATTCATTGTTTTAAATCATTGGGGTGAGTTATTTTTTTAAACAAAAAAATAGCCGAAAATAACTTACTTGCTCCAATATACTTGTGCAGAATCTTAAGTGTTATTATTATTTGTCTCGCGTAATAGATTTATAACAGTATATTTTTAGATCCCGCTTCATACATTACTTCAGAGGTTTTTTTCCTGTAAAAAATGATCCTCCATTAGTCATAAATGTTCATTATTATGGGGGCGAAAATTTCATACGAGGAATAAATTTACATCCCGCCTTTGTATTCACCCTGTATGACTGAGAGTAGGAATTAGGGTATGTGACATTTTGGAATTAATCTACTTATGGTGTTTCCAACTGAAATAGCCTTTTGGGAATAAGTAATAAAAAAATAATAATGAAATAAAACGTTGTTTTTATACTACTTCCATTTTTGTCTTTATTTAGACAGCGACCGGTTTCGCCAGGCTCGCAGGCATGGATAGACTGGTGACACTGTTGCAAACTGAGTCCTTTGTATACATTCAGATCAGGGGTGGTAAACATGATTCACTGAGGAAGTTGGGCTTCATCGTCCGGACCGGAAGAGTTTTCAGGGATCCTCATGTGCTCAGAGTCCTATACAACGCTTTGGTTCGGAGCAGACTCGAAAGTGGTTCTGTGATATGCATTCCTCACGAGGCGAGATATTCCGTTATGCTGGAGAGGGTTCGAAAAAAATTCTGAGGTATCTCTACATGAGGGAGCAGGTAGCTATCCGTGGCTCTATCCCAAGGCATTTCTTTTGGGAATGCTTGGGGCCAATTCTCTGCAGCTTCGAAGAGATGGACATCTCATAACCCATTTCTTTAGATTACTCAGGGGATATTTCGAGAACTCGGCCATGCTGGAGAGTGTTCGGAGACGGAGACGAGAGTTTAGATATCTCCGACAGCGACAGCATAGATTGTTTTACCTACCGGCCGTCAGAACCAACTGGCCTCTGGTAAAACCGGTGGGAAGAGCATTAATCTGCTGAGCTGTCTTTCATATCAGTGAAAGTACGTTCAGAAGGCAAATATTCTTAATTCTGGAGAGTATCCTGTCTTTCTAATGTCGAACCATCTTTCATGCGTTTCTGGTAGTATACTATACACGATATATTAGTTGTATGATTTGGCCAAGATATGTGTATTCTTGTACCACTTCGAGAGCCGACCCATCGACAGTTACTAATTTCGGGATAATATGTTCATTATACATAACTTTAGTCTTGTCTAAATACATCCCGAGACCCACTCGTCTGGATACAGTGTTCAGTTCATCTAGCATGCCTTCGAGTTCCCCCACAGATTCCGCCAGAATGACAATGTCATCTGCAAAGCGAAGGTGGGTAATACACTCGCCATTTATGTTGAGGCCACGTTCAAACCAGTCCAGAGATTTAAATATATCTTCCAAAGTACAGGTGAACAGCTTTGGAGATATCACATCCCCTTGTCTGACTCACCGTTGTAGTTCAATCGGTTTGGTATTCTGGTTTTGGATTTGCACGGATATTGTGGCATTATTATTGTAGGTGATCCACATAAGTGGACTTCGACGCTGAACCAGCATATTTCACGATGAAATATATTACACGAATAACCGAAAACGCCTGACTCAGGACCTACTTATCAAAACGGATGAGTCGAGGGCCAGATTTATTCGGTTTGGTCACTAGGTCACTACAGCAGAGTATCGTGTGAAAATGGAAGCAAAGCATATAAAAGCGGTACATCCGACCACCATGTACAGAATTCCTTCTTGCGACTTCTAACAGACACGAGTCTACGTCGTCAAGTCTACCCTCCTACCGAGCTACGCAACTGTCTACACTGCTACGCCACGTAACTTCCGACGAGTCTTCGCTCCCGTCGACCGACGCTACTGCCCAGTGAGCCGTCAGCCACAGCTGCTATCGACGTCCAGGCGCACGCTCCATCACGAGTACATAATACTGTTAACGTATGATTACTTGTGACCTGCAATAAACGCTGAAACCTCCACTGCTTGTAACTCTCACTACATCCCCCAAATTATAAAGGTATTTTGACACCTGCATGTAATTCCAATCAATCTGGTTTCGCTGTAGAGATATAAGATGCACCAGGGTCACCGAAATATAGGTACGCATCGCAATGATGAAGTGGCAATTTGGTGAACATATGTGCCGACGGGATGATGGAAGATGAAGCCACCAGGTTACTGAATAGAGGCCAAGGATAGGTAGAAAAAGTGTCCGGAGACAGCCCACTAGATGGAGCAATGATATTGTGTAGATAGCGTGTCAGACCTTGGGAACACCGGCGAGAGACCGAAAGGATAACGTGAGGATGGAGAGGCTAATCCAGCAGTGGATACAGACAGGTTGGTGATGATAAAATGACTATTTAATAGAATTTGAAGATGTTAATCGAATCATATTTTATACAATTTGTTTTTTTAATGTATACAAATACTTGTAGACAAATACTGGATTTTACTAATTGCGGGTTAATAATTTTTTAAGCTTACAAATAGTCTTAATAGATGGCGCTAGTGTATATTGACCTAAAAAATATGAAGTTATTTAAAATAGTAGCATATATACAAGTTCCAAAAATTTGTCATACGTGGTGGTCGTAAGAAGGGCGGAATGGGGAATGTTGTTAACATAAAGTGATCGCTTAACCCAACCAATGACAAGTCATAAGTCCTGTAAACGCCTCGACTACCATATTCTGTTTCCAAAAAAAATTACATCTTCGTCTCTATTGAGATACAAATAATCCTTAAAAAATCATATTTCATATTAAATTATCTTTCAAAGCAATTTATGTAAGCAATAAGAAAAAAAACTTTAACTATTATAAAAAATAACATTATATGAAACTAAGCAAACTTCCAGAAAATTCGCAAAAGTCTAAGCCATGAATACATTAATGTATTTATTGAAATGAAAAACTACTTAAACAAGGCTTATATATAAAAAAAATTCTAACTTTGATAAAAAGTTTTTGGTTCTCTATTTGAAAAGTTTTTTTAATGTTACTAAATAAGTAATAAAACTAATTTCCCGTATAGGTAATGCTATATAAAATTTAATTTAGCTCGCTAAAATGAATAACTTGTAAAAATACATTCTATGTGTAAAGGTACGGAGTTAAATAATTAACCGCCATACTGTTCTAACCTCACATACTTCTTTTGATTCCTCAAACATCGTTTCATGCACGCACGTCGATTTCTCCAACTCCTCACGTGGCCGACATTAAATATTTGATTTATTTTATAGTGCCAAGTTTTCCCCGGTCTTCTTCTATTTCTAATTCCATTTACATTGTTAACATACTTTCTTCATTAATTTTATGCGTTTATCCAAAACATCTTTATATTATTTTCATTATTTTGTTCATAACACTTTTTTCACCGAATAAACGTGCGTGAATGGCACGATGAATGAAAGTTAAGGAATCAAGAGAAACGTGTCAGGAGAGAATAGTGTGGCGGTCCATTCTGGCTCCATCTTCCATCATCCTATACAACACATTGGTTCGGAGCAGACTCGAAAGTGGTTCTGTAATAAGGAGTCCTCACGAGGCGAGATATTCCGTTATGCTGGAGAGGGTTCAGAAAAAAATTCTAAGGTATCTTTAAAGGGGGAATATGGTAGCTATCCGTGGCTCTATCCCACGGCATTTCTTTTGGAAATCCTTGTGACCAACTCTCTGCAGATTCGAAGAGATGGGCATCTCGTAACCCATTTCTTTAGATTCTTCTTCCTCAGCCTATTCCCGTCCACTCCTGGACAAAGGCCTCCTCTATTCGCATTAATGCCACTCTGACTTGTGCAGACTGCATCAAGGTTATTCGGACGTGTCTGTTCAGATCATCCTTCCACCGTAGTTGTGGTCGCCCTGCACGGTCTCCAAGTCAGCAGTCTTCTTGTCCACTTTTCATCTGAGCTTCTGGCTACGTGACCTGCCCATTGCCATTTTAGAGTAGCCACCCGGTGGATGATGTCAGTGACCTTTGTTTTTTCTCTCACCGTATCGTTTCTTTAGGGGACATTTCAAGAATTCGACTGTGCTTGAAGTTGTTTGGCATTTTTTCCCTGGTAAATATCTCCGAGAGCGAGAGCACATATTGTTTTACCTACCGTCTGCCAGAACTAACCTGCTTCTGATGACATCGGTGGGAAGAGGAATTAATCATATTAGTGAAAAAACCTTTAGAAGGCCAATACTCTTGATTTTGGAGAGTATCTTGTCTTCCTAATGTGGAATCAGCTCTCATGCGTTTCAGGTAGTATACTATATACAATATATTATTTTACCTGTTCTCAAAATATACCTTAAACCTCAATTTAGTAATGTCTATTGATGAAATAAAATGATTTGTTTGATTTGATTTGATCATCTAAACGGCACACATGTGAATCATGTTGGGTATCTCGCTTAGAGATCATATACCCAACATGGAGATTAGAAGACCCACCAGGGTCACCGATATAAGAATACGCATTGCGATGATGAAGTGACAGTGGGGTGGGAATTTAATTCTACAATTTGTTTAAAAATGTTCAGATTAAAGTGAAAAAAATATGTAAACGAAAATGTTATATGTATAAAAGAAATATCATTTTCATTTTGCTCTGTAAAATATATTTATAAAAGTAATTAATAGTTATGACTTCACGTCTACCATTTACTACCAAATATAAAGGTTTCCTCCAATTCCCTATTCACATTCATGTAACCTAAAGGTAATTTTAATTAAGTAATATCTAAATATACTTTCAGGGCAAAAATAAGGCGAAACCTTAAAAAAGACGATCATATTTATACTAGTTGTAACTCGTGTAATATTCAAGGAAGTAAAAAAAATTCCACCAAGTAAAAAAGTCGAAGAGTTCTGGTACCATCCATTTAATGTATGGAAGCGAAGTATGGAACTGGCAGAAGAAGGATGAAAGCTGAATATATGCGGTAGAGATGAGGTCCCTAAGATGTACAGGTACTCGTATGTGTGGTAGAACGATATACGATAGAATCTCAAATGCTGATATGAGAAAGGAATGTAGAGCGGAAGAAGGCATTATTAACAAAATTATGAAAGGATCGCTGCGATGGTTCGAACATATGGAACGCATGGATGGAGAAAGAATGGTTAAGAACTAACTAACTAACTAACTAACCATCACGCCGTCTCCCCGAAGGGGTAGGCAGAAAGAATGGACTGCCACACCTTTCTTTCCTGACATATTTCTCTCGCTTCCTCAACATTCATACATCGTGTCATGCACGCGCGTCGATTTCTCTGACTCCTCACATGGCCGACATTCAATATTTGATTTATTTTATGGTGCCACGTTTTCCTCGGTCTTCCTCTATTTCTGGTTCCATTTACATCATTAACATTAACATATATTTTTTTTACCATTCTTTCTTCATTCATTCTTTCAATATGTCCAAACCATCTTAATGATCCTTTCATTATTTTGTTTATGACACCATCATTCGCACCGCATTCACTTCTTATATTTTCATTCGACACTCTATCATACACAGAGTATCCGCACATTCGTCTAAGAGATCTCATTTCTACTGCATTTATTCTACTTTCATCCTTCTTTTGCCAGTTCCATGCTTCGCTTCCATACATAAGGGTCGGTAGAAGAACACCATTGTACACTGCCATTCTAGCTTTTTTGGATAGGTTTTTGTTTGCGATGACAACTTTAAGTTTATGGTTTAGAAAGTATACGTTAATGATGCAAATAGAGTACGGAGTCGAAGCAGACCGAGAAAAACATGGCATGACCAAATTAATCAATTTTTAAAGGTTGGTCATGTTAGAAGTCAGAGGAATCGACTTGCGTGTATGACTCGTTATATGAATGTGGAGTTAGCTAGAGAGGTTTGCCAGGATAGAGTTGTGTGGCGGTCCATTCTCTCTGCCTACCCCTTCGGAGAAATGGCGTGATGGTTGGTTTGTTTGTTTATTTAATTATTTAATATGGAGATTTCCAATAAATAATAATTAATTAGATAACCGCCGGGAAAAAATGGATTGAAGCGGTACAGGATAGAGAAAAATGGAAATGGAAGAGGCCTACATCCAGTAGTGGAGGGAAGGCTAGGAAGAAGAAAAAGAAGAAGAATCAGACAGTTTTTGATTAATAATAATAAGCGAAGCATAAAACTGGCAAAAGAAGGTGAAAGTAGAATAAATGCGGTAGAAATGAGATCTCTTAGATGAATGTGTAATACTCTGTGTATGATAGAGTGTCGAATGAAAATATAAAAAGTTAATGCGGTGCGAACGATGGTGTTATGAACAAAATATCATAATCATTAAGATCATTAAGAGAAAAAAAATTATATGTTAATGATGTAAATGGAACCAGAAATAGAGGAAGACCGAGGAAAACGTGGCACGATCAAATAAATCAAATATTGTGGCAGTCCATTCATTCTGCTTATCCCTTCGGGGGGACGGCGTGATGGTTAGTTAGTTAGTTAGTTTTTGCTTCATATCAATTAATGTAGGTCTCTGAATCCATGAAGAGAGTGAAGCGTTATGAACAAAAAATATTATTAAGATGGTTTGGACACGTAGAAATAATGAAAGAACGGTAAAAACGAATATACGAACGGTGTGATTGGAGCACGAAAAAAGGTGGATCGTAGAAAACTAAGCACAATCTAATCAATCAAATCTTTTATGTCGGTCTAATGAGAAGTCGGAAACATCGACGTGAGTGTTTGATACGAAGTATTGATGTTGAGAATACAAAAGAATCATATCAGAATAGAACAGTTGCGCTGTTCTATATGCCAGAAAGAACACCGCAACCCTCTGATTAATTTTAAATTGTCTCTAATACTCGAATACATTTAAAACATTTAATAATCAAATCAAATCAAATCAGTATATTAACTCAAAAGACATTACAAACAGGAAAATGTTTAAGGCATCTATGAGTACAGATAAAATATTATAAAAATACAACATAGTACCAGGAACGCATTAGAGATGGTTCGACATTAGGAAGACAAAAATCTTTCTAAAGTCAAGAGTATTTGTCTTCTGAACGTACCTCCACTAATATGAAAGACATCAATCTCCGAGGAGACCGCGTTCAGCAGAATAATTGCTCTTCCCACCGGTGTCACCAGCGGATTGGTTCTGGTGGTCGTTAGGTAAAACAATATGTGCTGTCGCTATCGTAGAAATGAGGTCACTAAGAAGGATGTGCGAAAAAACAATCTATGATAGAATATCTAATGATGAAGTAAGAAAGGAATGTAAGGCAGATGAATGCGTGATAAATAAAATCAAGAAAGGGTCACTAAGATGGTTTGGACATGTGGAACGAATGGATGAGGGAAGAATGGTTAAAAAGATATATACAAGTAGTGTGAATGGAGGTCGAAGTCGAGGAAGGCCCAGGAAGAAAAAAAATAATCAATTATTGAAAGGCGGCCATGTTTGAAGTAGAAACAATCGACGAGCGTGCATGTCACGATGTGTGAATGTAGCAGAGTCGCGAGAGTTATGTCAGGATAGAACAATGGGACGGTCCATCCTCCTCTGCCTATCTCCCAGTCGGGGTAGCCGTCGCGCCGACTTGCCAAAGGGATAGGCAGAAAGATTGGACTGTCACACTCTTCTTTTCTGACATATTATATTTCTCTAGCTTCAACTTCTTCTAACGTGGCCGACATTCAATATTTGATATTTGATCATTTGATTTACATCGTTAACATATCTTTTTTTTACCATTCTTTCTTCATTCGTTTCATTCCATGGGTCCAAACCATCTTAATGATCATTTCCTTATTTTGTTCATAACAACATCATTCACTTATTTTATTTTCATTCGACACTCTATCATACACAGAGATTCACCCTTTCATTCACATGGCATGACCCAATTAATCAATTACTGAAAGGCGGCCATGTTTAAAGTAGGTTTAATCTATGAGCGTGTATGTCACGATGTGTGAATGTAGAAGATGCGCAAGAGTTATGTCAGGATAGAACAATGTGGCGATCCATCCTCTCTGCCTACCACTCCTACTAGATGGTTAGTTAGTTTAAGTCATGCAGTACTCCAGAAAAAAAAATACATTTATGCTTTTATTCCATGATGATAAGGGATATTAAATTGCTTGGATTTGATGGCTTTAACTGGAATACGTTTAACGTATAACGTTTTCTTTCGATTACGTTATTTTCTAATGGCGTGCACGACCGTTGTTTCGCCAATTAAACTTTCAACAGCCTCTACAGCGCTATAATAATCTTATTACCGTCCGTTATGACCAACCGAAAGGTTATACTGCTTAAAAAGTAAATAAAATGTAACAAACTAAAATACCCGTGGAAAATTTTGTGATGGCGCCACACCGATATAATTAAGGTGAGGTCTAAATCTAAAGTGATGGTTTTCGAGAAAGAAGAAAAACTAACTAACCATCACGCCGTCTCCCCGAAGGGGTAGGCAGAAAGAATAGACTGCCACACTTTTGTTTCTTGACATATTTCTCTCGCTTCCTCAACATTCATACATCGTGTCAAATCAAATCAAATCAAATCAGTTTATTTTCTCAAAAGACCTTACAAACATTTTTTATATAATAGTTTAAGGCATATATTGAAAACAGGTAAAACATAATAAATATATAATACCAGGAACGCATGAGAGATGGTTCGACATTAGGAATACAAGATACTCTCCAAAGTCAAGATAATTTGTCTTCTGAACGTACTTTTACGAATTTGAAGGACATCGATCTCCGAAGCGATCACGTTCAGCAGTTTGATTGCTCTCGGCACCGGCATCACCAGAGGCAGGTTGGTTCTGCATGCTGGCAGATAAAACAGTCTGTACTGACGCTGTCGAAGATAACCATCCGGAACATAAAGATAGATAGCCTCCAAGATGACGGAATTCTCAAAGCATCCCCTGATAAGTCTGAAGAAATGGGTAAGTGTGCACCCATCCCTTCTTATCTGTAAACTATTGGTCTCCACTTCCTCAACATTCATACATCGTGTCATGCACGCGCGTCGATTTCTCTGACTCCTCACATGCCAACATTCAATATTCGATTTATTTGATCGTGCCACGCTTTCCTCTGTGTTCCTCTATTACTGGTTCCATTTACATCGTTGACATATAATTTTTTTACCACTCTTTCCTCATTCATTCTTTCCATATGTCCAAACCATCTTAATGATTCTTTTATTATTTTGTTCATAACACCATCATTCGCACCGCATTCACTTCTTATATTTTCATTCGACACTCATACACAGAGTACCCGCACATTCGTCTAAGAGATCTCATTTCTATTTCATTTATTATACTTTCATCCTTCTTTTGCCAGTTCCATGCTTCGCTTCCATACATAAGGGTCGGTAGAAGAACACCATTGCCATTCTAGTTTTTTTGATAGGTTTTTATTTGCGATGACAACTTTAAGAAAAATAAGAATGTATGACGATTTTTGATATAAGTGCGATGGGCGAGAAATCGGAGCAAGTTACCGAATTTACGTATCTGGGAAGCATGTTTACAAGAGACGGAAAAATGGAAAAAGACGTCGAAAGAAGGGTTCGTGCTGAGTGAGAATGAGTACCAACTGGCAGAACGCAGGCTTTATAGACTTATCATTTCAGGTTGATCGGTATTTTCCGTTTTTTAAGGGACTAATATTGTAATAAGTATTTAAGATTTCTACATCTATTGTTTCTCTCTCCTTTTATATGATAATATTCAAAAGGGAACACGTGAATAAAATAAGTTTAACCTAAATTTTACACGTGCTCACCTTTTCCTAGTTTGATTTATTCTGTTTGCCATTGAAATATGTAGTTCTTGCGTGAATTTCCCTTCGGCAAAAGTTGAATTTGAAAGAGACAAAAGAAAAATGTATTGTGCGAAAAACCATTGAAAATTCAACATTCACAAAACTGTATAATAACATGTTCATAGGCGTCCTGACATTTACTTGATTTTTTTTGTAATTTTATAATTAATACGAATGAAAACATCTGTTTTCTAACTAACTAAGTAGCCATCACGCCGTCTCCCCGAAGAGGTAGGCAGAAAGAATGGACTGCCACACCTTTCTTTCCTGACATATTTCTCTCGCTTCCTCAACATTCATACATCGTGTCATACACATCGTGTTACTAACTAACTAACTAACTAACCATCACGCCGTCTCCCCGAAAGGGTAGGCAGAAAAAATAGACTGTCACACTTAAACCGATGCGGCACTCCATCCTTCTCTTTTCGCCTCGCGGGAGACGCGGTGTGATAGGTTGCGAACCTCATCGCCACCAATAGGCATCTCCCGCACACCCTTCGATCGTCCAACATCCACAAAATAAATCTTAGACAAATAATATAAAATACAATGATATAAAATAAAATAACAAAATAATAACCATAATGTTATTTTTAGATGGTGCACATATTGTCTATTTAATTTATGTTTCACGTATCCACAGTTTTTTTAATTATCTGTAAATAGGCACTTTAAACAAACCAACACCAGCAAGAACTTAAAAATTGAAGAAATTATTCAAATTGTCATTGGAACAAATGTAAAATTTACTTTTACACCTGTCAAAATTCTTTATAAAACGAAAAAACTTGTATAATTTTAACATCAAAATAGTACAAACATATTACGTTTCACAATTTATTATTATTAAGTGCGGCAACAATCAAATTGGCCAAAACAATTCACTTATACACGAAATATCTCCAAATTTAAGGGAGCACAACATGAACCAAACCAAATTTTCAAAATCAGAACCAGTAGTGTATATGCCCAAAAACTTTAACACTCTCTGAGAGGTATATCCGTGAGAGTTTTGTCCTGATTCCCAGCTGGTCAAGGATCGACTGGTTTGTTCTTCATCTGGATAGCATCAATTTTGAACCTCTCCGATGTTCGCATATTCCATTACTCACCATAAAGGATGATATGAAACTCTATGTTAAATAATTAATACGAATAAAAACGTCGGTTTTATACAAGTGTTATTTGATAATGCCTTAGACAGGCATAAACACGTAAATCCTATAAAACACAATAAAACTTCTAGAAAACAAATGATTTTATTGTATGGAAGCGAAGCATGGAACTGGAAAAAGAAGGATATTAGAATAAATGCAGTAGAAATGAGATCTCTTAGACGAATGTGTGTTTACTCTGTGTATGATAGTGTCGAATGTGAATACGGTGCATAAGTGAAATGGATCGTTTAGATGGTTTGGAGACATGGAAAGAATGAATGAAGAAAGAATGATAAAAAAAGTATATGTTAACGATATAAATGGAAATAGAAATAGAAGAAAATCGAGAAAAACGAGCCACGATCAAATTAATCAAATATTAAATGTCGGCCACGTGAGGAGTACAAATGTAACGAAAGCCTCTTCTTCTTCTTTTTCCTTATTGTAGACCTATGTGTTCTGTTCTCCGGAGTGTTGCTCCTCCTGTGATGTAAATTCCCAGCTGTCCTTCCATCTTTTAGGAGGTCTTCCACGAAGACGAGTCCCATGATGTTGATTATGCTATGCAATATAGGGGAGTCTGGTGGTGTCCATTCTCTGAACATGACCGTACCAGTCTCTTTTTCGCTGTCTGCTCCATCTTATAATATCCTCAACCTCACATATCTTTCTTATTATGGTGTTCCTCACGCGATTCCTCAGTGTCTTGCCTGCTATCGTCCTCAGTGTCTTCATTTCGGAAGTCCTCAAAACTTGTTTGGTCCTTACTGTGTCTGCCCATGCTTCGACGCATGGTCTTACGCATGCTTTATAGATTCTCATCTTATTCTTAATTGCCATGTCTTTGTTTTTCCATATTGTGGATTTTAGACAACAAAAAGCTAAGATGGCAGTGCACAATGGTGTTCTTGTGCCGACCCTTGTGTATGGAAGTGAAGCATGGAACTGGCCAAAGAAGTATGAAAGTAGAATAATTGCAGAATAAATTAGATCTCTAAGACGAATGTGTGGTAAATCTGTATATGATAGAGTGACCAATGCAAGTATAAGAAGTGAATGTGGTGCGAATGAAAGTGTTATGAACAAAATAAGGAAAGGGTCATTTAGATGTTTTGGACACATGGAAAGAATGAGTGAAGACAGAATGGTAAAGAAGGTAAGAATGGTAAACGACGTGAACGGAGCTAGAAATAGAGGAAGGCCGAGGAAAACGTGGCACGATCAAATCAATCAAATATTGAATGTCGGTCACGTGAGGAGTCGGAGAAATCGATGTGCGTGCATGACAAGATGTATGAATGTAGAGGAAGCGAGAGAAGTATGTCAGGACAGAACAGTGTGGCGTTCCATTCTTTCTGCCTACCCCTCCGGAGAGACGGCGTGATGGTAAGTTAGTTAGTTAGTGGATTTTAGTGTTAAGAAAGCGAGAGAGGTATTTTATAAAAGAACAGTGTGCCGGTCCATTATTTCTGCCTACCCTTTCGGAGGGACGGCGTGGTGGTTAGTAAGTTAATAATAATAATAATAATATGCTAACTTTTAAAGCGCCATTTTTGTGATGTAATCACCTCAAGGGCGCATTAAGACGTGTTTTAAATCTAAAAATCTAAATGTGAGCGCTTAAAAAACGATTGGTTTAAAAGTATAGTAGAACAAAGTATAAATGTTTAATTTGGGTTTGTTTAAGTTAGTTATAAATATAACCGAGCCACCACTGGTTGACTGTGTCATTCTTATAACAAACAATAGGTCAACCTTTATCCAGAAAAGGTCAAACGGACATATGGGACGATTTCCGATTGTGGAATTCTTAGTATCGAAGAAAATCAAACGTTTCGTTGGTAAATATATGATATATTATAAAGGCGTTTGGAATGTTAAGTGTGCATTTACGAGAGGAAAATATGTATGTGAAATATTCAACCTTCACATGGAAATTTAATATCGAATTCATATGAAGGAAAAAACTTTCGTGATTCACAAAATCTAAGCATTTCATTATATTCAGTTGAATAAATATCCTCACCAATACAGAGAAATCTAAAACAATGAAAGCGTATACATTTTTTATGTTTTAATCCTATACGAGTATAACTAACTAACTTAATAACCATCACACCGTTTCCCCAAAGGGGTAGGCAGAGAGGATGTACGCCATAGCGTTCTGTCAAGACATACGTCTCTAGGTTCCTCCAAATTCATACATCGTAACATGCACGTTTGTCGATTTTTTCGACTTCGAATTTGATCATGCCATGGTTTCCTTGGTCTTCTGCGACTTCTCTTTCCACTCACACTGCTTGTATACAACATTTTAACCAATCTTCTCTCGTCCATTCGTTGCATATGTCCATCTCAGGGATCCTTTTTAATTTGGTTTGTGATGCAATCATCTGCCTTACATTTCTTCCTTATTTCGTCGTTCGGTATTCTATCATATATCGTTTTCCCGCACATTCTTCTCAGTGATCTCATTTCTACAGCATTTATCCTACTTTCATTATTTTAATTGCCAGCTCCAAGTCTTATTTTCATACATAAGGGCCAACCCTTAGTGCCATAGTGCCATAGCAGATAGAGAGTACTTAGTGTCATAGAAGATAGAGAGAGGACGAATGGCGAGCTTCCAGCGCCATAAAACTGGATACACCCAGCTAAGGGAAGTTAACCCCGACAGAAAATTCTCCAGAGAGGGCAAGGGGATACCAGTCTGGATATTTTTCCCCAGGTCATCACTATGAACAAGGGTGATAGTCAAAGTTAGGGATACCTGACAGGACATAGAAAGAAGAAGATACTTTGTAATCGATCGAGAATATCAATCAGATGCGGCGTTCTAATTTAGATTTAAAACACGTCTTAATGCGCCCTTGAGGTGATTACATTACAAAAACGGCGCTTTAAAAGTTATCATATTATTATTATTATTATTATTATTATTAAGAGAGTAAGTAGATAAACATTAGATATTCATAAGAAAATTTTCCCTAAGATATTATTTAAAGAGAATGTTTTACAATGGATAACCACCTCATTTGAATGCAAATTAAGTGCGAAAATATATTTTTCCCTTCGCCAAAAACGTGAAAAATAGACTGTCTGAATTTTATTCATATTACCCTTGAATATTTAAGTTATTTTTTCATTACTTTCGAATTGAAGCGAAAAATCTACTAAGACAAGTGGTGTATGTTCACGCCGACCTTGGCCTATAAGGCCGACTTCGTGTTGCTTTGCCTGCCAGATCGTTCGATTCCCGGCGATGGCAGTGTGCTTGTCCCACTGTCTTTTGTCTGATGAAGAATTCACATGACAATAAAATGACAGTAGATTAGCTACCTATAACATGTCACGAGAATGTTCTTCTTCTTCTTCGATGACCCTACAGCCCACATCGAGCCTAAGCCTCCAGTATTCTTCGCCTCCAACTCCTCCTGTCCTCCGCTTCGACCCTCCAATCTGACACTCGTAAAAATTTCGCCCCATCTCTCCCAATTTCATTCTCCTATCGCAACCTTGGTCGTCCAATTGGTCTTCGACCACCTGGGTGCCACTCCAGCAATCATTATGCCGCACTCTCCAGCCTTCATCGTCATCATCACAGGTCCCAGAATTCTGCGCAGCACTTCAATTGAAAATTATCGTACACTTAGGAAATTGAAAATAACTTTGTTTGTAATCCACAAAAAATAAAAAACACGAATTTTTTCGGAGGATATCAATAGTATCATTCTTCAGGTGTAAAAATATAATAAAAACTAAACAAAGAAAGACTAATATAAAAAACGCATTTAAAATTCGATACAATCACTTAAATTTAAAAATTAACCTGGACTACTTGTTATAAGTACTAATTATTATTTTTTATCAGTAAGAACTAATAAATAAGATTTGACAATAATATTACATAATGATAACATAAAAAATATTAAATTGCAATTTTGAAAAAAAAAACATCCATTTAAAACGACATACTTTATATCGAAATTAATAAATGATTAATTTGCACATGATTGGGAATGGGAGCTTGTAATTAATAATTTTTTGTGGATTATAAAAAAAGATATTTTCAATTTCTTAAGTGTATGAGTATTACTACGGAATTCCACAGTGATAATGGCTTAGCTTTCACTAAGTTGAAAATAATCATATTTTAAGTAAATAAAATAGCGTATTGGCATATAGATAGGAGTGACATCTCCAGGCGACTTCTAACAATGTGCTAATGGCGGGGTAGCCTTTCACATTGTTTAAAAAGATGTTCTGCTTAATGCTTAATAAACATATCTCCATAGATGGCGTTTGTATGTAGATTATATACAGAGTAATCGTAAAAAGATAAACATATGTAATCAAAATCTTCATAGATGGCACATTGAAACTGACATGTGAAATCTGGCATAGGACTTTAAAATATAATATATACAACTTCCAAAAATTTGTCAGACATGGTCATAAAGAAAGGTGGAATGGGGAATGTTGTAATTACATAAAGCGTGCGCTTAACCCAACCTATGACAGGTCATAAGTCCTGTAAACACCTTGATCAACCATATTCAGTTTCTAATTTGCATCTTCGTCTCTATTGAGATACAATTAAATCATGAAATAAAATAGTATCAAAATTGTGCATATTAATAAAATAAAATCTAACATTAAATCATCTAGAAGTTTTAGAAATTAAAAAAGCCATCGAAAATAATGAATCCCATGTTCGAAATAATCCCGTTATCCCTCTCCTTTCCTATATCTAAATTACACCACCTCCACCTTTATCAATAACTCCACCCCTTTTTAGTATATAGTAGTGATCATGTAATAAAGTGTTGTAAAAATACGAAGTGTAGTTGTATTTATTCAAATATGAATCCACAACACAAAGCCGAATATACGAGGTTTTTTTTCAGTTTTATATGATGCCTTCTCACATAACAATAACAAAGAGTCCATTAAACATTTTTTATTAATAATTAAACAAAATATATTCATAATTTAAGCCAAAAAGTAATACGCTACGAGTTGCTAAAATTTTAATACTCCGAGCTTAGATATTCCATTCTCTATTTGAATATTCAAACATTTCATTTTAATTCTAAATTTAAATCTCCTTTTTAGTATATTAATGTAAGTCTCTATAAATAAAAATACTCTGTATTCATTGGATGAGTGAGATTTACATAGGAACTAAAAAATGATGATATAAAAAGATTATTTTTCATCGCGTTTAACCTAAAAAACATGTTATCTTTTTGAATTGGTGTTATGTAAGCACTCGAATCTTTTGGAACCCTTGTGTATATAAGTAAAGCATGGAACTGGCATTAGAAGGATGAAAGTAGAATACATGCCGTAGAAATGAGATCTTTAAGACAAACTAACTTACTAACCATCACGCCGTCTCCCCGAAGGGGTAGGCAGAAAGAATGGACTGCCACACTTTTCTTTCTTGACATATTTCTCTCGCTTCCTCAACATTCATACATCGTGTCATGCACGCACTTCGATTTCTCCGACTCCTCACGTGACCGAAATTTAATATTTAATTGATTTGATCATGCCACGTTTTTCACGGTCTTCCTCGTTTACATATACCTTCTTCATCATTTTGTCTTCACTCATTCTTTCATGTGTTCAAACCATCTTAACGACTCTTTCATTATTTTGTTCATAACACTTTCATTCGCACCGCATTCACTTCTTATACTTGAATTTGTCACTCTATCATATATAGATTTACGACACATTCGTCTTAGAGATCTCATTTCTACTGAATTTATTCTACTTTCATCCTTTTTTGCTTTAGTTCCATGCTTCACTTCCATACATAAGGGTCGGCATAAGAACACCATTATGCACTGCCATCTTAGCATTTTTATGATAGAGTGTCAAATGCAACTTTAAGTAGTGAATGCGGTTGTAATGTAAGTTTTAAGAACAAAGTAATAAAGGGGTCGCTAGCATGGGTGGGACACATGGAAAGAAAATCATAATGGTGAAGAAAGAAATTAAAATGACGTGAAAAGCGCTAGAACTAGAAGAAGGCTTGATGAGAGTGGTGAGGTATATATATCTCATCTAAAGCATCACGATGGGCAAGCAAACGTTCATAAATAAAAAGCTAACTAACTAACTAGCTAACCATCACGCCGTTTCCCCGGAAGGGTAGGCAGATAGGATGGATCGCCACATTGTTCTATCCTGACATAACTCTCGCGCCTCTTCTACATTCACACATCGTGACATGCACGCTCGTCGATTGTTCCTACTTCGAACATTGTCGCCTTTGTGTAATTGATTAATTTGGTCATGTTATGTCTTTCTTGGCCTTCCTCGACTTCTTTTTCCATTCACACTACTTGTATATATCTTTTTAACCATTCTTCCTTCATCCATTCGTTCCATATGTCCAAACCATCTTAGTGACCCTTTCATGATTTGATTTATCACGCATTCATCCGCTTTACATTCTTTTCTTACTTCATCATTAGATATTCTATCATTCATTGTTTTTCCGCACATCGTTTCTATGTCATTTATCCTACTTTCATATTCGTGAAAGTACGTTCAGAAGACAAATACTCTTGACTTTGAAGAGTATCTAGAATTCCTAATGTCAAACCATCTCTCATGCGTTCCTGGTATTATATATTTTTTATGTTTTACCTGTTCTCAATAGATGCCTTAAACTATAATTGTTGTTTGTAATATCTTTTGAGAAAATAAACTGATTTGATTTGATTTGGTACTTTCATCCTTCTTCTGCCAATTCCAAGCTTCACTTCCATACATAAGGGTCGGGACTAGAACTCCATTGTGCACTGCCATATTTGCCTCAGTCGATATATTTATATTTGCCGTAATGACTTTAAGTGCACCATTTATTTTGTTTCCAGCTCCAACCCTTCTGCCGATATCTTCCACCATTTTTCTATTTCTTGTAAACATACTTCCCAGGTAGACAACTTTGGTAACTTGCTCTAATTTCTCACCGTTCGCACTTATGCTTTAACACAATAAAGCTATAACAATAAATACATGTTTTTATCTCTAGAAGTTCATAAATAAACACAAACACTTAATTTTTTTGATTTACAAGACACGATAATGTAGTCTTACTAACAAACCGTAATATCATTTCAGGTATTGTATAATCGCCTATACACTCCTTTGAGTATATTATACGTGCCGGATGTTGTTTTTGTCAAAACGTTTAAAAGGAAGTATGTGGCTATAAGGTACCTACATAATGTGATTCTCTCGTAGCGGAAATCCTAAGAATAAGGTACTCGAGTTCACTTACGATCAGTGATGGTCCCCGAATATTTGGCGCCCAGTGCAGAGAGTAAAAGTCTTGTGGACATTAAAATATCATGTTCAATCATATTCATTGTTTCTTTGACACTGATGTTAAACTCAAACTCCTTATTAAATTATTATTAAACGAACAATAAATGTTTTCTAAAAGTTTTATTATATTTGATGGGAATGTCACGTTTGGCTTTGCTAAGGCACTATAAAATGTACTCCTTCAATGTGTTACTCATAAACGAAGTGGGCGATAGTTCCTATTAAATATAATTAAATTAAACCTTACTTACTTAGACAGACGTTTTGGTATAATGCTGGATATAGGCCTCCTCTATACTTCTCCACGTATCCCTGTCTTGTGCCTTTTGCATCCAATCGCCAGCAATTCTTCTAATGTCATCAGACCATCGTGTGGGGGGTCTCCCTTCTGTTTCGTTTGTCTTCGTGGGGTCTCAAATCAAATCAAACAAATCAGTAGACTCAATAGACATTACAAACAGGAAAATGTTTAAGGCATCTATTTAGTACAGGTAAAATATTATAAAAATACAACAAAGTACCAGGAACGCATTAGAGATGGTTCGACATTAGGAAGACAAGATACTTTCTAAAGTCAATAGTATTTGCCCCCTGAACGTACTTTCACTAACATGAAAGACGTCGGTCTCCACTCTACCACCCTTTTGGTCCATTTATCGTCTGCCAATCTGGCAACATGGCCCGCAAATGACCATTTAGGCTTCGCTACCCTTGCGACGACATCTGTTACTCCCGACCTTCTACGTATTTCAGTATTTCTTATCCGGTCTGAGAGTCTTACGTATAGCATGACTCTTTCGTGTTTCCTTTGTGCTACACGGAGTCTCCTTATGGTCGACTTGGTGAGGGTTTGCGTTTCTGCTCCATAGGTCAGTACTAGAAGTACGCATTGATCATACATTTTACATTTCAGACACTGGGGAATCCATTATTAAATAACTTTTTCAGATTGCCGCCCACCCAAAAACTTATCCTATATACGAGTACATATTATTTGAAATTTCGTCTTAGAAGTAAATAAAGAAAAAAAGTTTAATTCCACTTATGTTCATGGCTCCGATTGATTTCGCCAGCTCGCTACCATTTTCTGACCATAAGATGATAGCGAGAAAAACTATAACATAGTGAAAAAGAGTAGTCAGAGTTTACGATTCGGGAGAAACCACATCAAGAGATTGGACTATTTCTAAGATCGTGATACACGAGATTTCAGGACGAACACCAAAAAGATGGAGTTAAACTCAACGTCTTCATCACAGAACCATGTTTGATGTTCTGTCGCATAGATCAAGATTAACGACGTTCGTGGTAGAGTTGCAAGAGCTATGACAGCCACATCGAAGATCGATTTGATTCCCAGCGTTGGCAATGTGATTCTCATACTGTCCTTGGTCTGGTGTAAAATTCACGTGACATGTCACATGTCATAATCAGTATGAGAGCTAAAAATTCTCTCAATATGTGCACGAAAAGTCAGCCTACTCTCATAGATGATCCAGAGATCTCTCATCGTAGATACATGTGCTAGTTGCTAGTTGTTCATTGTGTATCTATAAAACACAGGTTTCAATGCCCTAGTAAAATATAGCATAACGCACTTAGAGACATTGAATTGCATTTGATTACCATGACTCCAGTTAACAATATTATTAATGTCCGATTGGAGGTGTAGACAGTCGTCAAGATTGTTAATTTCTAGGAATAATTTCAGATTATCGGCAAATAAAAGAAATCGCGAGAAGCTTATCACCTTCGCAATATCATTTATGAAGATGGTGAAGAGGAGTGGGCCAAGGTTTGAACCTTGTGGCACCCCTGAATATAATACAAGAAAAGGTTTCGATTGAAAAATTCCGTATGAGACGAATTGTTCTCTCCCCTCGGGGTAACTAATGAAAAACATAATCAACTGAGAAGAGAATCCAATTTGAGATAGCTTTGCTATCAGAATGTCGTGGTTCACAGTATCAAAGGCCTTTGAGAAATCATTATATGACCATCATCCAAGGTCCTTGCAATGTAATATGTGAATACCAAATTGTATACAGTAATTGGGTTCAAACTACCTGTTGTATATAACCATGGACGCATGGACGGGGGATAGGCCTAGGATTTGTATGAGCGAAGCTGACGAAAGGGCGCTGCTACGTCCTATAGCAGCTTCAGGTAAGCGGTGGGTAACCTTCTATGTTGTTTACAAAAAAAGGAGAAAGAAGACATGCAATTTTCAAAATGAACTGTAAGGCCGACCCTGTTTCCCAAGGCTTCGACGATTTTCTTAAGCACGGCCAACAAAAGCTTGCCCAATTAACCAATGGGCCAGCCCTAGCGTAATGGCTTTACGAACTTAATACGCAGAAAGCTCTCGAGAGAAGAAAAAACCTTCGCAGTATTATTACTTTTCTAAGTCTTTTTCACTAAAAGATTTAGAGTCTTAATAACAAGCTTTAGAAATAATTCCATTCACATAAAACGGTACCAAAGTTTTACAGAGGACATAGAGCTTTCTAATTGTAATTTGTTATTACATTTCTCATAGTAATAAGTGATGCGCGACTAATTCCTGTCGCGGTAGTTGCACGTGCATATGTACATACGTTGCAAGTGTACATTTCATGCAGTTTACTTCACAATAAAATCATTTATATAAATAATTATTTTTGCCTTATTACTAGTGACCAGTTACGCGCGAGTTCATTCCTGTCGCGATAGTCGCGCGCACATGACTATGTCCATACGTTCATCATCATCATCATCAGCCGTCTGTCATCCACTGCTGAATTTAGGCCTCTCCCAAGGCACCCTATCTACGATATGTTCAATGTTTAAATTTAGGGACATTGCTTTTCACGACATTCATTCGCTGAAGACCTAATTTTTTTCTCTGAAATAGAGAATCCCTCAGATTGCTTGAAGTTTCAGTGTGGTATTCAGAGCATAACTCAATGGAGTAAACGTAACAAATTATTCTTCACCTTCAAGTGCTTTGTTATGTCATACACACGATCATCGAAAACATTATACTTTCGCTATCTTATGGATGGGGTACATCTTGAAAAAGCTTCTACATCCAGAGATCTCGGTGTTCTGTTCGAAGCTCAATTATCGTTCAATCTTCACATAGTTGTTCCACCATTTTAAAACATTTTTCTATCATTCATTCGTTCCATTTATCAAAAGCATCTAAGATATAGTTTTGTATTGTAATTACATTTAGAATGCAACCATGTGCTATACATTTGTTATGAACTTCGTAGAATAGGACATCTAAGTAAAAACACGCGCGTATTTGAATGCAACGTTGTGTCAAAATTTCAAAGCAATCGGTGCATAACTTTTGGAAATTGTAGATTTTGAACACTTACTTTACATTTTTATTTATACAGATGTATAAAACAAAGCCAACATAATCAATTTTGTTTCATCTTCTTCTTCTTCCTCAGCCTATTCCCGTCCACTCCTGGACAAAGGCCTCCTCCATTCGCTTCCATGTCACTCTGTCCTGTGCATAATGCATCCAGGTTATTCCGACGTGTCTGTTCAGATCATCCTTCCACCGTAGTTGCGGTCGCCCTGCACTTCTCTTCGACGTCCACGGTCTCCAAGTCGGCAGTCTTCTTGTCCACTTTTCATCTGATGGCAACGTGACATGCCCATTGCCATTTTAGAGTCGCCACCCGGTGGATGATGTCAGTGACCTTTGTTTTTCTCTCACCGTATCGTTTTTTGACTCTGTCTCTTAGGCTTATTCCTAACATGGCTCTTTCCATGGCTCTTTGGGTCACTTGTAGTTTCTCGGCACTTTGTTTGGACAATGTTAATTAAATGTTGTTTATATTAAATATAATTTCTTCTTCCGAGTATTTTAACAAGAGTTTATTAAAATTATAGCAGTTTGGGATTTTATTACCGTATAAAAGTTGACAGCGCGATACAGCTCAGATTAACCCTTGTCCTGCGGCCTTGCAGGCCAAAATTTTTAACTCACGCAAGTCCCAAATGTTCCCTCTAAATCCAGGGAGTTAGTCTCGGCTACTTAACCACGAAATAATTATAAATGGATGCTTAATTTATGCTAAATTATGTACAAGTTAAAATACGAAAACAGCAGTGGCACAATTCCTTTGTCGGTGATTTTAATCGCGATGAAAACATTGAATTTCATAATAAATTTTACTTGTTTTTGAACACAGTAACCGCAAACGTAATGCTGGTGACTTAAGTTACTTTATCATATTCAAAGCAGTCGACATATAACTTTGTCGGTGATTTTAATTGCGATGAAATATTAAATTTAGTAATTAATTTCGCTTGTTTTTGTACACAGTAACCACAATCGTAATGCTGGTGACTTAAGTCACTTTATTACAATTGATTAAGCGCGGGAACATTAAAATAAGTAAATAAATAACAATTGAAAAAAATGTGATTTTTTTATAGTTAATATGAATGAAACGTCAAGCAATATTTATATTTGATCATGCCTTAGCAAGGCGAAACATGACATTTTCATAAAATATAACAAAACTATAAAAAATATTTTTTCATTTGTGTTAATTAGTTTAATAGAGTTAAAATAACAATAAACACTGTATGGCCCTACAGCCTATATCAAGCCTTGGCTACCTTCAACCCTTCCTGTCTTCTTCCCTCGTATTCCGATTTGTAATTTGTAGAAGCTGTGCCACGTATTTCGCTTCACTTCTGGCCTGGTGTCTCTTTGATTTTCGTAAATGAAATAACACTTAACGTCAGTCCCGGATGGACGAAGGATGGGCCTAGGAAGTGAATGAGCGAGGTCGACAAAAAGGCGTTGCTGCGCCCTATAACAGCCTCGTGTAAGCGGTAGGTATCCCTTCTACACATGTATGTCTTCACTTCACCTTTTCACCTCAGCCTAGGCATTCCAACTCTTCTTCTATTTTTTTTTATACAAATACTTGTAGACAAATACTGGATTTTACCCATTACGGGTGTATTAATCATTAAGAATTAATTGTATCTCAATAGAGACGAAGATGTAAATTATTTGGAAACAGAATATGGTGATCGAGGCGTTTACGGGACTTATGATCTGTCATCAAGCGATCGCTTTATGTAATACAACATTCCCCAATCCAGCCTTCTACACGTCTGACAATTATTTGAAAGTTGTATATACGAGTATATAGTTGTATATATATTGTCGTATGCTACCATGTTGAGAAACATTTCACATATTTTAGTTCAATCTACACTAGCGCCATCTATTGAGACTAGAGGTACGCATTAAGCAGAACATCTTTATTAATGTAATGTAACTTCTTTTATTCCCTGGATGTCCGGTCATTATGTTCTGAGGCATTTATGCATTTGGCATTTCTACCAGTGGTATAAATACCGTTTTAATTCGCTTTTCTGTATACAATCACCCCGATATACTCTTCATAGGAACTCCTTAACAAATGTTTATTGGGTGTTGTAGTCCATACGGTAATTGGGTGATATTTTCGTACGAGATGAGCTGCGTTATTGCAGTGAGTTTTGTTATAGGCGGAGTGCATTTGGGTGATGTTTTAACGGTGCTATTGTTATGATAAATTTACGAGTGTTGCAAATATGTGGAACGCATTACAATATGTTGGTATTTGCGGACAAACGGAATTTTCTTTATGACGGCTCATAGTCTGATTAGTGTTTTGATTGTTTGATGATTGCGCTACTATATAAGTTGAGATTAATAGCTTAATCTAAACTAACTAACTAACTATCCATCACGCCCTCTCCCCAAAAGGGTAGGCAAAAAAATGGACTAACACACATTAACTGATTCTTCTCTGAAGCTCAGCAGTCTGATTATCTCTGGAAAGTAAGATGTTTTGGCTGAGATGATTGTAATCACTGACAGCTTCTATCAGCTAATTGTCGACGTTGATGCCTATCAGCTGATTGTCTATGTCGATGTCTATCAGTTGATTGCCTATGTCTATCTATCAGCTGATTGTCTATGTCGATGTCTATCAGTTGATTGCCTATGTCTATCTATCAGCTGATTGTCGACGTCGATGTCTATCACCTGATTGTCGATGTCGATGTGTTCAACACCGCCTCTTATAATATTATTTATACCATATGGTTTATAATACTTCACCATATAACTTACATAAACTTACTTACTAACCAGCCACACTGTTCTTTCCTGACATGCTTTTCTCGCTACCTCAACATTCATATATCGTGTCATGCACGCCCGTCGATTTCTACGACATTATGTTGACAAAGAATGAGCGAGTGGAGGGGGATACTTAAAGAAGGGTTGGGGCCTGCAGAAAAAGTGAATAGTGCGCTTAAAGTTATCATCGCAAACAAAAGCCTATTCAACTTGTACCGGCCCTTATACATGGAAGTGAAACATAGAATTGGCAAAAGAAGGATAAAAGTAGAATAAATGGGGAAAAAATGATAACTCTAAGTCGAATATGTGTAAAATCTATGTATGATAGTGTCGAATGAAAATATAAGAAATAATTAAATAAATAAAATATGTAAAAAATCGTTTTAATATGTATGTTTTCTTAAAATCTACTAATGTTTGTGTTATCGACCGGTTTCGGCAGCGAGCTGCCGAAGACACAGAAAATTGTGGATTCTAAATGTACATTTTAAAAGATTTACTACAATTTTTCTTTATTTTCATTTTTGACTTTGAACTTTTACCTTGAAATTTCTTCGCCTTCTTCTGCTTCTTCTCCTGCTTCTTAGTGTAGGCCTTGTGGCCTGTTTCTTAAAAGGAATTAGCCTCCTACGAGGTCGACTCCCAGCTATCAATCCATCTCTTTGCTGGTCTGCCCGGGGGTCGTCTACCATGGTGCTGGCCGTGGAACACAATGAAGGCGAGTCTGGATGGATCCATCCTGAAATTTCAAATAACAAAATTAGTTTTTTTTAAATATAAGAAGTGATTGCAATGCCAAAACAATGAACAGATCTTAAATATGATTTAATATCTTTAATGTGATTAACCATTCTCCAAAATAAAGCAATGATAATCATTTTAAGGAGAAGCGGATATGCCAGGATTAAAGTGATGCTTAAAGAGCTAAAATTATGTGATTAAAAAAAAAATTACATACGTTTTATTGCTTATACACAAAATTGTTAATGGGCACACCTCACAATTTTTTTAAGGAAGATAAAAAGTAACGTTACATGAACCTCAATATGAAACAAGAAAGAAAAATAAACAAATAAAAGAATTTCCTTATGAATAAAGCATTTAAAATTTATGAATATATACCGGAGGATGTCAAAAGTGTGCAGAGCATGAAAAAAAATTTAATAGAATTAAATAAATATGTAAACTAAATGAAACCTTATATTGATATGTATGTGTATTATAATAATTGAATGTTTAATTGGTTTTTATTAGAACATGTGTTGTGTACATGAATACTATTTCAAGTAATTAAAAAAAATGCATGAAAAGAAATAATGGTTTATATCTCTTTTTCTTTTGTACATACTTTGTATATACAACACTTATAAAAAATATTGCAGACATGTTTCGGACAAAACAATTACATCTGTCAGATCATGTAAACCATTTAATAGTATTTTTTTTAATGTATCTTTATAATATGTATCACTGAAGAAGGACTGTTTGTCCGAAACATGTCTGTAATTTAATTTTTTTAATATAAGTGTTGTACGAGTATATACAAAGTATATAAAAAATAAAAAGAGAAATAAACCATCATAAGAACACAAAAAATGGCGTATATAGAAGAATAAATAATGGTAAATAAAGTATAATATGTTTACGATGTAAACGTAATTAGAAATAGAGAAAGATCGAGGAAATCGTGGCACGATCGAATTGATCATGTATTGAATGTCGGCCACGTGAGGAGTTGAAGAAATCGAAGTGCGTGCATATAACTTACATTGCTTCTAAAACTCACCCGTTTATGATGTCGAACGAGCTGTATTAATACTGCTTCAAAAGTACCGCCAGAGTAAGTACTTAGTATTGACCTGGAAATTGTCCTTTAGAAGTAGAGTTTTCAATTCCACGTCGAAATTAAATAAAAATCCCATCACAGAATCACGGGGTGGGACATACCACTGAGTCCGGTTCTTAGGCGGTAAGCAATATCAATACGGAACGCTCCTAATTAAAAACCCGACCCTAATTACATGTAATTCAGAGGCACGGAAATGGGAACTGAAATAGGCACAAAACTCAGTCAGTTTGCGAAGGGTAAACAGCAATAACTCCGTATTTACTGGAGCAATCATTAAGTTACTATTTGGAACATTCAATTTTACCTCGTGGAATAAATTCTGAGCGTTTTTTTTGTTTGTTTTCGGAATGTACTGTAGGTACCTATATTTTATTTTATTTTATTTTTATTTTTTATTATAGAGGGTAACAAACATCAATTACAGTATATGAATATAAACACACAGAGACAACAAAACAGGACCAATTACATGCTACCACAAATATTATGCAACAACTGACATAAGGTTAAATATATAAGAAGAATAAAGTAACACTTGGATTAGTTAAAGAGAAAACTAGTAGTATTAGTAATAATGAATAATTAAAAATGAAATATAATTTTAAAATGTAAAAAAAAGAAAAAGGCAAGAAAAAAAAATTAAGTAACTAGTTTCATTCGCCCCGAAGGGTTGCTCCAACCATTTTTTTAAAATCACTTTCATTAAGATGGAACACATCGATGTTATTAAAGCACTTATTGTACATGTCGCACGTCCGGTACACCGACGCACTCTGAGCGTAGTTAGTCCGATAAGCAGGAAGGTGGAATATTTGGTTCGCAGTGTGTCTTGTGCGAAGAATAGGGGTATTCAGTAATAATTTACTAAGAAGTTCGGAGTTGTCTATTATATATAATGAAAGTGTAGGCTAAAAGATGGACTGTCACACTTTTGTTTCCTGACATCCTTCTGTAGATTCCTTAGCATTTATACATCGTGTCATGCACGCACGTTGATTTCTCCGACTTTTCACCTGGCCGATATTCAATATTTGAATATCTACACACTACAACGTCCACAAATGACTCCACCCCAATCTTGTTCCACGGTGTCCCCCTTGTGACCACGACCAGCTTTTGCTACCTCGGTAGTATGATAACAGGCTCAGGAGGTACGGAGGAAGATGTAGCCAGCAAATTCAACAAGACATGGGGAGCTTTCGCTGTACTTCGCCCTGTATGGCGTTTCAGTATCATTTCGAGAAAGCTCAAGCTCCAAATATTCAGCAGTAGCGTTAAAAGCGTACTGCTGTACGGATGTGAGACTCGAAAATCTACCGCGGACGTTATTGAAAAACTCCAGGTGTTCATAGGTGCCTTCGCTCAATATTCAAGATCTATTGCCCCCAGACAGTGACAAATGCCGTTCTCTGGACCATGGCAGGCGAAAAGCCAATTAGAGAACAAGTCGCTAGACGCAAATGGCAGTGGATCAGTCACACTCTGGGACGGAACCCAGCCTGCATCGCTAAGGGCGCATTAGACTGGTCCCCTATGGGGGGAAAGAGTAAGCGAGGCAGACTTAGAACCACCTGGAATAGAGTCCTGCAGGACGACGTTAAAGCAGCAGGCTTCACTTAGGATGATGTTAGGCATCAGGCATGCGATAGAGTCGGATGGACAAGGTTCCTTGAGGCCCTATGCACCACGGAGGTGTGACAGGACAAAAAAAAAAATAATAAGAAGGCTAAAATAATTTATTGTCACAATTTTGTTTTCTGACTTCCTTCTGTAAATTCCTCAGCATTTATATATCGTGACATGCACGCACGTTGATTTCTCCGACTCCTCACGCAGCCGATTTTCAATATTTGATTCATTTGATCATGACACGATTGCCGTATTATTAAGCGATTAAATCCTATAAGTTCAAAGATTTTAACATTTTAACTGTTAAATTAAATAACTTTGTTTTTTATATCACAATTGTATTTTATTTTACGCGACAGCTGTTTCATCAACCTATGTTGACATCAGCACGTGTTAAAATAAAATAAAATACAATTGTGATACAAAAAACAAAGTTATTTAATTTAACAGTTTTAAATTAATTAATTCACTCTAACCTTCATTTACCTTTCCAATCCTACACATTATTCTTTTGATATCAATATATTTAGAATATTTCGATTCGAGGATATAATATTGCTTTCGGAATTCATAAATGAAATGTCAAAGGTTATTATTTATTGACATACGAATGCGGGTTTTTCTTTTAAGACGTTGTATTTCTCAGGAAAATTAAATATCATACCACGGTATTCTTGTTAATTCTATACGATTTTACGTCATTCGGAAAATTGTAGGTTTTCATCCGATTAGTTCAAAGATCTTGTTTTTCAAAATACCAAAATAATTATTTGCAAAACAAATATACAAAGTATTTTTTTTCATTCAGAATTTCTAAAAAATTTTCAATACACCATCATTAAAATTTAAATGTTAGGTACGTAGTTATTGAAAGTTAAGGGGAGAAAGCCCTTCACAATTAAAAAGTAATCGATTTTTTTCCCATATTTCGAAAGCATAATATAATATATTGTGAGTATAGTGGAAAGACTCTCTAGCGTCCACAAGAGGTCTTTTTAAAGACCCCGCGAACCCCGGGCAATGTGGCACATATTACTTAGTGCCATAGCAGATAGAGAGAGGACGAATGGTGAGCTTCCAGCGCCATAAAACTGAATACACCCAGCTAAGGGAAGGTAACCCCGACAGAAAATCCTCCAGAGAGGGCAAGGGGGTACCACTCTGGATATTTTTCCCCAGGTCATCACTATAGGTCAACGTTAGGGAGACCTGACAGGACACAGGAAGAAGAAGATAGTGGAAAGAAGAAAAATTGATAGATGAAATATTAACAGAGTTATCGCAATTATTCATATTGTATACAAGCGGGTCAGGTGTCTAATCGGAGCACTTGAGGTGGAACAAACTTTATTTCGTCTTTGTTTAATTATTTTGGAAGAGCATTAAATATATTTTATCAATGAAGCAATGGCCGACACACCATTATTAATTTTATTTTTATAAACTAACTGACTAACCATCACGCCGTTTCCCCGGAGGGGTTATATAATATAGACTGCAATCCATAATGAATGCTGCAGCACGATTAATTTTTGGTGCATCAAAATTCACACATATAACCTCAATGCTTTATCGACTTCACTGGTTAAGGTTACCTGAGCAAATCGAATATAAACTTTGTCTACTTGTTTACAAAGCCTTACATGGACAAGCACCCCACACGGTTATTACCCCTGGCTGTACCAAACTGATTTCTTGCTGGGTATGCTGGACTACCAATCATTGGAAATTAGACGAACTATCCATTTGGGTGTTAATTTTTTTCAACTGATTTGTGGTCACATAACTCTGATATTTTGAATGACTTGACTTTGTTTGTCCCTGACAATTATCTGCGACAAAGGCAACACAGATTATTTCACTTGCCACTGTGTAGAACCAATTTACCTAAGGTAATGCCCGTAGGCACGGCAATAATCCTTCTAAACCGCATCTCTTCGGATGTGGACATCTTCCACGAAAGTGAGGCTTCCCTCAGAAAACATCTATCTCTTAAGTAATGTATCGTTCTTCTTATTGTTTCTAATTACTTAATTGTAATTTTAAAATTTCACAATTGTATATATTCTGTTTTAAAATAGTTTTTTTATGTTGTTTTTGTATTCTACCTGTATGGTTATAAGCGCTTTGCTTATATACTGTAATGTTTATCATTTGAAAAAAACTGAAAATTGAAAATAGAACTTTGCAAGCTAATCGATCTTAACCCTCGGCAGTCAACTCTACGATCCTCGAAGGAAGACTTCGGACTTCTTTCAGACTTCGCGGATAGCGCTTTTGGCATCGCGAGATTGACGGCGTAGAACAGGCTGCCCTACTTGAAGTAAACCTCTCACAAAAATGGCGCTTTACTAATCATCATCATCATCATCATATATCATGGACCACCGGTGGCTAATATATTATTCAATCATTACACACTTTTTCACAGTTTCTGGCTAACTAACTAACTAACTCACCATCACGCCGTCTCCCCGAAGGCGTAGAGAGAAAGAATGGACTGCCACACTTTTCTTTCCTGACATATTTCTCAATTCGCTTCCTCAACACATCGTGTCATGCACGCGCGTCGATTTCTCTAATTCCTCACATGGCCGACATTCAATATTTGATTTATTTGATCGTGCCACGTTTTCCTCGGTCTTCCACTATTTCTGGTTCCATTTACATCGTTAACATATATTTTTTTTACCGTTCCTCTTTATTCATTCTTTCCATATTTCCAAACCATCTTAATGATCCTTTCATTATTTTGTTCATGACAACATCATTCGCACCGCATTCACTTCTTATATTTTCATTCGACACTCTATCATACACAGAGTATCCACGCATTCGTCTAAGAGATCTCATTTCTACTGCATTTATTCTACTTTCATCCTTCTTTTACCAGTTCCATGCTTCGCTTCCATACATAAGGGTCGGTAGAAGAACACCATTGTGCACTGCCATTCTAGCTTTTTTGGATAGGTTTTTGTTTGCGATGACAACTTTAAGTGCACCATTCACTTTGTTGCCTGCCCCAACCCTTCTTTCAATATCCCTCTCCACTCGCCCATCTCTTGTAAACATACTACCTAAATACATGAACTCAACTACTTGCTACAAATTTTTACCATTCACAGTAATTGGCCCTGATGTTAAAGACCAATTGGCATCAAAAACTCATTTATGACTCTGTACACTTGTAATATCCAGCCTTCAATGAGAAAGCTAAAATGGCAGTGCACAATGGTGTTCATTTACCGACCCTTTTGTATGGAAAGCAAAGCATGGATCTGGCAAAAGAAGGATGAAAGTATAATATATGCAGTAGAAATGAGATCTCTTAAACGAATGACGAATCGGGTGGTGGTCTAGGGGATAGAACGCTTGGCTACTGATCCAGGGGACATGAGTTCAAGCCTGGACACGACCAGATTCCTTCTTCATAATAATGAGCTATTTTCTGGTCACATTGAACATTGTAAAATAAATTCTAATATCATTGATGTATCACTTGATATTAGTCTTTTTTTAAAAAAAAAAATGTTTGGATACTCTGTGTATGATAGAGTGTCGAATGAAAATGTAAGAAGTGAATGCGGTGCGAATGATGGTGTTATGAACAAAATAATGAAAGGATCATTAAGATGGTTTGGACATGTTAACGATGTAAATAGAAACAGAAATAGAGAAAGACCGAGGAAAACGTGGCACGATCAAATAAATCAAATATTTAATGTCGGCCATGTGAGGAGTCAGAGAAATCTACGCGAGTGCATGACACGATGTATGAATGATGAGGAAGCGAGAGAAATATGTCAGGAAAAAAAAGTATGGCAGTCCATTCTTTCTGCCTACCCTTTCGGGGAGACGGCGTGATGGTTAGTTAGTTTAGTTAGTTTTCAATGAGTGTTTTTTTTTTTATATATAAAGTTGAAGGTAACCGTAATGCACACAAATATGAACACCACCGAAACAGATCATTTCTGAAACGCACAGATATGTGCACACTGTAAACAATGTGTTAACATGACAAGAAAAGCTTATCTGATTTTCAGTGACTCATTTAATGAAATCATTTATAGCTTGTGTATTTTGATAATGGATGTTTATTTCGATTGGAATTTTCTGCGAATTGTTGACACCATCAATCCGCCTAAACTGGTTGGTTTGGTTAGAAGCTGTTAAAAAAATCTAATGTAAACATTCTACTAGACTTCGCGTAAACAAGAAATTTCGGTTGTCAATAAGACGAGTTAAAATATAAGCTTTTATAATTTGCAAACGCTTTTCTATTGTTTAGAATGAAAATATTTTAAGCGTCGGTATTTCGAACGAAGGCCTGCCTATCTAGCTAGCATTTGAATATGTTCCAATTCGAACTCTCGAACCCCTGAATTTTATTTTAATGAAAGATAATTCCTTAAATTATTTTATAACTAACTAATCAACTATCGCGCCGTTTTCCCAGAGGGGTAGACAGAAAGAATGAACTGCCACACTTTTCTTTCCTGACATAATTCTCTCACTTCCTCAACATTTATACAACGTGTCATGCATGCACGTCGATTGTCACACTGTCTTTGGTCGGGTGTAGATTTCACGTAACAATAAAATGGCGATAGATTGCCAATCTATCGTCATTTTATTCACGAGAATCACTATGACAACATGTCACGAGTTTCATGTTTACATCGAACAATTCAACAAAATAATAATAATAATAATAATAATTTCTCCGACTCCTCTCTTGGCCAACATTCAATATTAGATTTATTTGATCGTGATACGTTTTCCTCGATCTTCCCCAATTCTAGTTCCATTTACATCGTTTATATATACATTTATTCTCTATTCATTATTTTCATGTGTCAAATTAAAATATAAGAATTGAATGAAGTGGGAATGACAGTTGAATTAACAAAATAATGAAAGAATCATTAAGTTTGTTTCGACACATGGAAATAAAGAATAGAGAAAGAATGGTAAAAAATCTATTTTAGCGATGTAATCGGAACTAGAAATAGAGGAAGACCAATGAAAACGTGGTATGATCAAATAAATCAAATATTAAATATCGCCCACTTGAGAAATCTGAGAAACCGGCGTACGTGCATGACACGATGTATTTATGTTGAGTAGCGAGAAAAGTATGACTGGAAATATTATAGAGTATCCAATGAAAATATAAGAAGTAAATGCGGTGCGAATGAAAGTGTTATGAACAAAATAATGAAAGGATCATTTGGATGGTTTGGACACATGAAAAACAATGAATTAAGAACAAACAAACAAACAAACAAAACCATCACGCCGTTTCCCCGCAGGGGTAGGCAGAGAGAATGGACCGCCACACTACTCTATCCTGGCAAACCTCTCTAGCTTCCTCCACATTCATACAACGAGTCATACACGCACGTCGATTCCTCCGACTTCTAACATGACCAACCTTTAAAATTTGATTAATTTGGTCATGCCATGTTTTCCTCGGTCTGCCTCGACTTCGTACCCCATTTACATCATTAACGTATACTTTCTTAACCATTCTTTCTCCATCCATGCGTTCCATATGTCCGAACCAACGCAGCGATCCTTTCATAATTTTGTTCATTATACCTTCTTCCGCTCTACATTCCTTTCTTATATCAGCATTTGAGATTCTGTCGTATATCGTTCTACCACACATACGTCTTAGGGACCTCATCTCTACCGCATTTATTCTACTCTCATCCTTCTTTTGCCAGTTCCATGCTTCGCTTCCATACATTAAGGTTGGGACCAGAACTCCATTGTGAACGGCCGTTTTCGCTTTCATTGATAAATTCTTGTTTCCAATAACTATTTTTAAAGCTCCATTCACTTTGTTACCCGCACCAACCCTTCTTTCGACGTCACTATCCGTTCGGGCATCTGCTGTGAACATACTACCTAAATACACAAATTCCCTCACCTGTTCCAAGTTCTCTTCGTTCACACTTATATTACAAACTGTCATTTGCTCTTCCCTTTCGAAAACCATCACCTTTGACTTTCCGACATTCATCATTAAATCATTTGACTTGCATACCTCATTCATTCTCGACACCAAGATTTGTAATTCGTCCGCACTATCCGCAACGAGAACGGCATCGTCCGCGTAAAGCAGACAGTTTACAGATAAATCACTCATCTTAGCACCAGCATTTATACCTTTAAGTTCTTTCATACACTTGTCCATATACAGATTGAACAACCATGGAGACGAGAGATGTCCAACTGTCTCGCCATCTTTTAGGTGGTCTTCCTGCAGGTCGATTTCCTGTTGGTAATTTATTTGCGGCTATATTTATCACTCTTTCAGAACATGGTCTTTCCACATGATCTCTCTTGTAGCGTCTTTTCAGTCTTCCCCATCGCACGACATCTTCTACATTGCAGATCTTTCTTATTTCAGAATTTCTTATTCTGTCTCGGAGTGTCGTTCCCGCAACGGATCGGAGAGTCTTCTTTTCTGTGGTTCTTATGAGACTTTTAGTTCTTGACGATGTAATCGGAACTAGAAATAAAGAGAAAACGAGGAAAACGTGGCACGATCAAATAAATCAAATATTGAATGTCAGCCACGTGAGGAATCGAAGAAATCGGCGTACGTGCATGACACGATGTATTTATGTTTAGGAAGCGAGTGAACTATGTCAGGAAATAACAGTGTGGCGGTCCATTATTTCTGCCTACGGGTTGATTAGTTTACAAATTAATTTACTTTTGAAATTTACAATGAAATTCCATTGTGTTAACGCCTTAACATTCAAATAGAAAACTGTGTTATTGCGAAAAACATTTTCTTTAAACAACTTGTTGAAGAAAATGTTTTTAAAGATTTATCGTGACTTTGGGACTGTGCCTAGCATGTCAGCTGGTTATTGTCTATGGAAATGGCCTCCTTGGGATAATAAACGTTTGACAATAGAATATGAAATATGTATAGTGAATTAAGTAACTCGGGCAGTACCTACTCTGACGAATACACTTCCGTGCCTAAATACAATAACCTACAAAAAACTTATATTTCCGGATTTCGACGTTTTATGACACATAATCAAATATTTATGCGTTGCATGTTCGCCCAATTCTTAAAGACTCTTTGGTACAAAGTCGGTTGGAATTTATTATACTGGTGTGTACACCGCATGAAACTAAATATTGCCTGTTGATTGAAAAGATACAGAAAATATTCTTACGTTTTTTGTACCTGAAAGAAAATGGTAACCCCTGGCTGTACCTAACTGGGTTCTTACTGGGTATGCTGGACTACCAATCATTGGAAATTAGACGAACTATCCATTTGGGTGTTCATTTTTTTCAACTGATTCGTGGTCGAATACGTAACTCTGATATTTTGAATGACTTGAATTTGTTTGTCCCTGACAAATATCTGCGACAAAGGCAACATAGATTATTTTACCTTCCACTGTGTAGATCCAATTTACCTAAGGTTATGCCCGTGGACAGGGCAATAATCCTTCTGAACCGCATCTCTTAGGATGTGGACATCTTCCACGATAGTGAGGCTACCCTCAGAAAACATCTATCTTTTATAAAATGTATTAAATATTTGCTTCTCTTGTACTTTTTATTGTTTTTTTTTACTCAGTTGTTCTTAATTTTTTAATTATCTTGTGTTTATGTCTATTGTTTATATATTGTATTTTTAAATTTCACAATTGTATCTTGTATTTAAAATAGTTTTTTGTTTGTATTCCATAGTCATAAGCGATTTGGTTATATACTGTGATATTTATAATTTTTTTTAAATAAATAAATTGATATTAAATTGAAAAAGTCATTCTGACTCTTTCGTTAATTAAAAATATATATAAAAAACTATAAATCCTCACGTCGTTTTACCAGATAGGTCAGCATACAGAATGAACTGCCACACTATTTCCAGCTTCCTCCACATTCATACTGCAAGTCAAATAAGGGAAGAGAAGTATAATAGAATATTCTAAATAAAAGCAAGGGGAAACCTTTTTGGATATCACTCCTTGGGTCATCAAAATGGAGAGGAATCAATTAGTCCTTAGTGATAGTTAACAGCAAGATTCATAAGGGTAATAAAATAACTATAAAAAAACGCTAAATTTACATGAACATACAATAATAAACGGTTATGAAGTCAGTCGGGGAGGGGAGGGGTAAGGTTAGAGAGAGAAGGTGATAAGCGAAAAATGTTTTCCTTTGAAAAAGCAAATTTCTAAGAAAAGCAAATACACATTTATCAATACACGAAATATCTCCAAATTTACGGGAGAATCACCTGAACCAAACCAAATTTTCAAAATCAGAATCACCTTGAATATACCTAAATATCTATAATTTTATATATTGTACAATATTTTATTTTTTTAGGTAGTATGTTTACAAGAGATGGGAGAGTGGAGAGGGATATTGAAAGAAGGGTTGGGGCAGGCAACAAAGTGAAAGGTGCACTTAAAGTTGTCATCGCAAACAAAAACCTATCCAAAAAAGCTAGAATGGCAGTGCACAATGGTGTTCTTCTACCGACCCTATGGAAGCGAAGCATGGAACTGGCAAAGGAAGGATGAAAGTAGAATAAATGCAGTAGAAATGAGATCTCCTAGACGAATGTGTGGATATTCTGTGTATGATAGAGTGTCGAATGAAAATATAAGAAGTGAATGCGGTACGAATGATGGTGTCATGAACAAAATAATGAAAGGATCATTAAGATAGATTGGACATATGGAAAGAATGAAAAAGAAAGAATGGTAAAAAAATTATATGTTAATGATGTAAATGGTACCAGAAATAGAGGAAGACCAAGGAAAACGTGGCACGATCAAATAAATCAAATATTGAATGTCGGCCATGTGAGGAGTCAGAGAAATCGACGCGCGTGCATGACACGATGTATGAATGTTGAGGAAGCGAGAGAAATATGTCAGGAAAGAAAGGTGTGGCAGTCCATTCTTTCTGCCTACCCCTTCGGAGAGACGGCGTGATGGTTAGTTAGTTAGTTAGTTATATTTTTGATCTTGCATTGCTGTACTCCATCGAGTTTTGCTACGAGCGACCAGGCAAATGGAATACGTGGTACAATATTTCAACAAAATTCCTCTGAAGTCGCGAATACATTTCGAGCTAAAAGCCCAATGGCGGAACACCTATATATTAAGTGAGCGAAGAACAAAACGAATTATTTTTCCCTTTGTGCGGAAACAATATAGAATCTCGCCACTTTGTATTCTCGCGAATGCAAAACGTTGTCAGCGTATCACAGCTGAACCAACAAAACAAAACTCATGCATTTGCAGAGTTGCCAAAGCCAAAAACTTGACGTTATGATGACAATCAGTTTATTATCAGTTTCAGTTTATTTTATTCACTCAAAAGACATTACAAATATAAAAATAGTTTAAGGCATCTATTTGAGAAAGGGTAAAGAATCAGGAACGCATGAGAGATGGTTCAACTTTAGCAAGACAAGATACTCTCTAAAGTTAAGAGTATCTTTCTTCTGAACGTACTTTTACTAATATGAAAGACGTCGATCTCCGGGGTAATCTTGTTCAGCAAACTGATTTCTCTTCCCACCAGCATTATTAGAGGCAGGTTGGTTCTTGTGGCTGGAAGAAAGACCAATCTATGCTGGCGTTGTTGGAGATATCTGTCGGGAACAAAAATACCTACATCCTCCAGCACGGCCGAGTTTTCAAAATATTCCCTAATTAATCTAAAGAAATGGGTTATGAGAAACCCATATCTTCGAAGCTGCGGAGAATTAAACCCCAACATTCCCAAAAGAAACACTGTGGGATAGAGCCATGGATAGCTACAATACTCCTTCTATATAACTATGCTAGTTGTCTTACCTTAAAACCAGATAAAAATTTAATCACGTATCAAAAGAATACACACTTCATTTCCTGAGAGTAAGAGGGTTCCAACTAACAAAATTTACATTTGGGATTTTTTCGTGAAAAGGTTTCTTACTAACCTTTTGATGTTACGAAAAGAATCAAGTTCCATCTTCTTCCATCACCTCGGCGAACCTGTCCCTGTCCTGCGCCGCTCGGTTCCACTTGATCATTCAAAACACACAATTCACGGAAGAAGGATTTATTTACACTTAGAACTCTATATTCCATCTGTCGCTAGAAAATTTACACGCTTCTCGGTAAAAGAGTTTCATATATACCTGAAACTAACAAAACCTTGACTTAATTTTTCTCAGCTTTTTACTTTTGACAGTTGAAACCTTCTAACTCTCAGGTGAAGACTCCACGTGGCTGTTTAATCTAAACATGGACATGTGTATGAAAAAGCTGAAAAGGTTGGATGCAGGCGCCAAAGACGACCTTAGTGGCATACTGGTAAAAGCTCTGACTGCCATAACGATGATCCCGTGTCGATTCCCGGCAATGGCAATGTGATTATCTCACTGTCTTTAGTACGTTTCACATGTCATGAGAATCAATATGATAGTTAAAAACAATTTAATACAGTAATTTTGTTAAAATGATAAAAAAAATCGGAATTTTCTTCTATATTCGCCATACTTCGTGTTGTAATTGCTTTATTTCTCTTTTTCTTATTTTATACACTATGTTTATACAACATTTACATTATAAAAAAATTACATAGACATGTTTCGGACAACCAGTCCTTCTTCAGTGATACATATTATAAAGATACATATTTAAAATATTATAAAATTGTTTACATGATCTGACAGATGTTATAACATAGGTACAGAAAAAATTCTTACGGTTTCTGTACCTTAAAGAGAACGGTTACTATCCCTGGCTGTACCCAACTGATTTCTTGCTGGGTATGCTGGACTACCAATCATTGGAAATTAGACGAACCATCCACCTGGGTGTTCACTTTTTTCAACTGATTCGTGGTCGAATACATAACTCTGATATTTTGAATGACTTGACTTTGTTTGTCCCCGACAATTATCTGCGACAAAGGCAACATAGATTATTTCACCTGCCACTGTGTAGAACCAATCTACCTAAGGTGATGCCCGTGGGCAGGGCAATAATACTATTAAACCGCATCTCTTCGGATGTGGATATTTTTCACGATAGTGAGGCTACCCTCAGAAAGCATCTATCTCTTATCATCTTCTCTACTTATTGTACAAAAATGTTAATCTTTACCAAACTGTTCACGAATATTTTTTTTTTAAATTGTCTTCTATTTTTCTTTTTTCTGACTTACTCTCATTTGTTTTCTTGTTATATTATTTGTAAATATGTTTTTTTAAATTGTTAATTTTATTTTTGTGATTATAAACAATTTGGATGTGTTATTCTGTTATGTTTATAATTTTTTGAATAAATTGAAATTGAAATTGAAATTGAAACATAATAACTGTCAGATCATGTAAACAATTTTATAATATTTTAAATATGTATCTTTATTATATGTATCACTGAAGAAGGACCGCTTGTCCGAAACATGTCTATTTAATTGTATTTTTTTAATGTAAGTGTTGTTTAATAATTTATAAACAAATTGTTATAATATATATGTAGTAATAATAATAAACAAATTGTATAAAAAAAGAAATAGAGAAATAAAAATCGAGATTCTTTAAGGTTTTAGTTAAAGCAGTTTTGATTACATTCAAAGGCATATTTTCAAAACATTGTATAATAATATATTATAGAATAATTAAATATGTTACTGTAAATCCACAATAATATTTCTAGAAATTTGAATTTGAAGAAAATCTTACGATCCAAAACATTTTCAACATACCTCGACATCCTTCAACGAGAAGAAGAGAAATTCTTTAGCATCGATGTGAATACCGAGGTTCTTGTTTATAGAATATAACCAACTACCCATCACGCAGTTTCACATTGTGTTATGCAGGCACGTCGATTTCTCCAACATTTCACGTGGCCAACATTTAATATTTGAATTTTTTATCGTGACACGTTTTCCTTGGTCTTCCCCTATTAATAATTATGTATGAAGGCAGAATGGTAAAAAAATTACGTGTCAATGATGTAAATGGATCTAGTATTAGATAAAGACCGAAGAAAACGTGACACGATTATATAAATCAAATATGAAATACTGGTTACGTGAGGAGTCAGAGAAATCGATGTGCGCGCTGATAAATCGAGATAGCGAGAGAAGTATGCCAGGAAAGAACAGTGTGGCAGTCTATTCTTTCTGTTTACTCTTCTGGGGAAACGGCGCAAAGGTTAATTAGTTAGTAACAATATAATACAAGAATTCATCTTTATTATTTTATAATAAAAATCACGGCTCAAAGAGTTGGAATTGGAACATATTCAAATGCTAGGTAGACAGACCTTCGTTCGAAATACCGATATATTCAAATTCAAAATTCAAATATTAATATTTTTCATTCTAAACAATAGAAAAGCGTTCGGGGAGACGTCGTGATGGTTAGTTAGTTGTATTATGCTATCTCTCAGATGGTTTGGACATATGGAACGAATGGACGAGAGCAGAATGGTTGAAATGTTGTATACAAGCAGTGTGAGTGGAAAGAGAAGTCATGGAATACCAAGGAAAGCATGGCATGACCAAATTTTCCAAATCAGAGACGACCTTCGTGGTAGAGTGGTAAGAGCTCTGACTTCCATACCGAATTCGATACTCCGAACTTCCATACCGGTCCCGGGTTCGATTCCCGGCGATGGCAGTGTGATTTTCACACTATCTTTAGTCTGGTGTAGAATTCACGTGACAATAAAATGGCGATAGATTGGCTACGTATCACATGTCACGAGAATCAATACGAGTATATAGGGTTCAAACGACCTGTTGTATCCATAAAAAGAAATTAATTAAATACTGAAGGGCGACCACATTTGAAGTCGGAAAACGTGCATGTTACGATGTATGAATGTGGAGGAACCTAGAGAGGTATGTCAGGACAGAATGGTATGGCGGTCCATCCTCTCTGCCTACCCCTCCGATGAAACGACTTTTGTAAATGTTGAATAGACACCAAACAATGAAGAAACCTTTCCGTCATCCAATACAAAGCTCGAATTGGAGTGTGTCTGTTGGAATTAGACTCTCGTTCTAAGTGTTCGTATCTCTGTAAGGAATTCTTGTAAAATCAGTGATTTAAATAATGAACATTTTTATTTTGGAGTTCGCTTGGGAAAGTTTTGTGGTGGATTCGGTTATTACAAGTAAGCGTACAAATATACTGACAGGTTTTATTAAAATATTTTGATAATTACATATATTTTAATGTGTAGAAATGTTGTTTGTAAACGGCGGTTAGTGAGTCAGTTAGTAAGTTTGTTATTTGAGGTAACCGGTTAAAATAATGTTTTATATTTTTTCTCGTCGTACATACAACGGTTAACATATTTTATATTTAGGGGGCTTAGGTATGATTGAATAATTCAGATTCTTTGATGTATCACATTTCCCAAACGAATTATTGGGAAAAATTATAACTCAAAAGGATTATTGAAATATTATAATATATAAATATATATTAATCTTGCTTTCCCATGAGAGAAAGATTCAGGTCAGAATCTCGATTGTGCAGAACTAACTTTCTCTTGGATATGTCACTGGAAATAACCTTTGATCCTTACTTGGCAAGACGACCTAAATATCTATATTTTGTGCCAAAATTTTCACGAAAATGTTTCTAAGCGATTTCACATACATTGGTTATTATTCATATTGTATATATATTTATATGAAGATTGAAACATTAACTATGTTTCATTGTGGCGAATTTTTTTATGATATCTAAAATGTAAGGTATCTCTACATGAAGGAATATGGTTACTATCCGTGGCTTTATACCACGCCCTTTTTTTTTTGGGAATGCTGGGGACCAACTTTTTGCAGCTACGAAGAGATGGGCAGAGCATAACCCATTTCTTTAGATTATCAGGGGATATTTCGAGAACTTAACCATGCGGGAGGATGGGGATCTTTTTGTCCCAGAGAGATATCGCTGACAGCGATATCATACCTACCGGCCGCCAGAACCAACCCTACCTTTGGTGACACTGTTGGGAAGAGCAATTAGTCTGCTGAACGCGGTTTCCTCGGAGAACGACGTCTTTCATATGAGTGAAAATACGTTCAAAAGACAAATACTCTTGACTTTGAAGAGTATATTGTATTTCTAATGTCGAACCATCTCTCATCCGTTCCTTTGGTGTTATTTTTTGTATTTTTTTTTTATTATCTATATATAATATTTTACCTTTATTTTATATATTAACTGCTGCGTTGCATTACTCAACTGGCACAATAATAAAATGATTTTGAATCGAATCATTACCTGTGATGAAAAGTGGATCCTGTATGATAATCGGAAGTGCTCATCGCAATGGCTGAACCCTGCCGAACCAGCCAAACCATGCCCCAAGCGAAAATTTACTCCAAAAAAGTTACTTGTGAGCGTTTGGTGGACTAGTGCTGGTGTCGTTCACTACAGTTTTCTTAAATCTGGCCAGACGGTTACGGCAGATGTCGTTTGTCAGCAACTGCAAACCATGATGGAAAAGCTAGCTGCTAAACAACCGAGGCTGGTTAATCGCTCTAGGCCACTGCTGCTTCATGATAACGCTAGACCACACACTGCACAACAGACGGCTACCAAATTAGAAGAGCTTCAATTGAATGTCTAAGACATCCACCGTACTCTCCGGACCTTGCCCCAACAGATTACTATTTTTTTCGAAATTTGGATAACTTCTTGCAAGGGAAAAAATTCAACTCCGATGGGGCAGTCCAAACCGACTTAAAAGATTTTATTGATTCCCGTCCGAATGGTTTTTTTAGTAAATGGATCGATGAACTACCTATGAGATGGCAAAAGTTCATAGATAGCAATGGTACATACTCTGATTAAATAAATATATTATATTTAAAAAAAATCAACTTAATGTTCCTCCCATACAAAACGCCAATTTCATATGTAAGGACCTAATATATTATAATATTTTACCTGTACTCAATAAATGTATTAAACATAAATATTGTTTGCAATGTCTATTAAGATAATAAACTGATTTGATTTAATTTTTATAGAAGTTTATTTTAAGTAATAATTAAATAAATCGATATTTTCATCCTACGAGTATAATGACATTTGGAACAGAAACGAGAGCTGACACCATCAGAACAAAAAATCTCCTAACAACCACAGAAATGAAGGCTCTCCGAACGACACTCCGAGACAGAATAAGAATGTTCTGCAATGTGGAAGATGTCGTGCGATGGGGAAGACTGAGAAGACGCAACTGGAGAGTGATAAATATAGCCGTAAATAAAGTCCCAATAGGAAATCGACCTTCAGGAAGACCACCTAAAAGATGGTGAGGCAGTTGGACATCTGCATTCCAGGAACAGGCTCCACCAAATAACAGCACACAGTCCTAAATAAAGCAGAAGAAGAAGAAGAAGATATTTTCAACGATCAACAATGTTCGATCAAAGATACACCACAAGCGAAAGACGGTTACCCAGGTATCAAGGAACCAGTGTAATTCATCAATAATACTGCAATACTAAAAGGGTTGTATATTTCTTTCATAACTTATTCCGCGATAGAAGAACATTACTTATCGAGTTTATCTTCCTTCCACTACCAGCAAACAGACATCTTGAATGAGCGCATTTCTTTTACGACACAAGGCGGACGGAAATAGATAAATGGACCATATCTCGATTTTGTTTAAGATAAAAACGTTTTATGATGGAATCATACATAAAAAAAATCTTATCTCCACACATAACTCAAAGTGCAAGAGTAAGAGAAAGGTAAATGAATGAAAATTCAATATTATTAATGATTTGATGCCTATCTGTACAATGTGTACAATGGTGTTCTTGTGCCGACGCTTATGTATGGAAGTGAAGCATGGAACTGCAAAAGAAAGATAAAAGTAGAATAATGAATGCAGTGGAAATTAGATCTCCTAAACGAATGCGTGATAAATCCGCATTTACGAGTGTGAAATAATCTCAACATGAAGATTAGAAGACACACTAGGGTCACCGATGTAGGGATACGCATTGCGAGTGGTAGTGACCTGGTCATGTGTGTCGACGGGATGATGGAAAATGGAGGCAGAGGGTTACTGAATGGAGGCCAAGTTGGGCCGGAGAAGTGTCGGGAGAGAGCCAATCAGGTGGAGCGATGATATTGTGCGGACGGCGGGAAGGTCCTGGAGAACACTGGCGAGAGACCGAGAGAGATGGCGTGGGGGTCGAGAGGCTTAAGTCCAGCAGTGGATAGAGACAAGCTGACGAAGAGTCAAAAACGATGAATCATAACACATTTAAGACGATAAACATTATAAGAAAGCAGATTACATTAATAAGAAAAATAACAAATATTTAACAGTTGTTGTATTATTGTAACATCTGATGATATGAACATAGGTTGACGAAACAGTTGTCGTGAAAAATAAAAATAAAATTTTAAAGTATTTTGGTTTAAATTAAATGTAAAAAATACGTGTTTATTATATTATTAAAGATACATTTTTCTTTTTATCTGACCCGTTCGTCCGCCTTTTTGTACTTGCAAAGACGTATATCCCAGTCCATCCTGTTAACTACAGTTTAACTATAATCCACCCTTTTCTTTGTACGTGTTGTAAGCTTTTTTGGGCGATTAATCTTTGTTCTTGCTGGCATTTCTTGGAGAGGTTTATCGCAGACGTTAAACGAAAACTTCACTGCTATCCCTTATGTAGACTTAAATATCATATTAACAAGCGCATTTAAATTAAAGATATTTTTGGGAACATCCAGTCACTAAAGATTGTTAAGTTCTTAAATGTAATTTATTCTATGTTCGCCATACTTTGTGTTGTAGATGATTTATTTGTATTTTTTCTATTTTATATACTTTGTATACAATAATTCAATTTATTTACAAAAAAAAATCATTAATAAATATTACAGGTAATTGATGATTGAGGTAATAGTTTTGTAAAACTCTATTATTAATTTATAATAGTAAACATTCATTTTATAAAAATTAAATAAATAGTGTCAAATTTGTTTCGCCTTGCGAGGGCATTCTCAAACTGCTGTGAATGCCCTTGTAAAGCGAAACAAATTCGTCAATTTGATATAATTTATAGCAGAGTCAGAAACGATACATCGGGTGATGACTCTAAAATGGCAATGGGCAGGTCACCAATAGCCAGAAGCTCAGACTAAAAATGAACTAGAAGACTGCTGACTTGAAGACCATGGACGGCAAAGAGAAGTGCAGGGCGACCGCAAATACGGTGGAAGGATGATCTGAACAGACATGTCGGAATTACCTGGATGCAGTCTGCACAAGACAGAGTGACATGGAAGCGAATGGAGGAGGCCTTTGTCCAGGAGTGGACGGGAATAGGCTGAGGAAAAATAAGAAGATATAACTAACTAACCATCACGCCGTCTCCCCGAAGGGGTAGACAGAACAAATGGACTGCCACACTTTTCTTTCCTGACATATTTCTCTCGCTTCCTCAACATTCATACATCGTGTCATGCACGCGCGTCGATTTCTCTGACTCCTCACATGGCCGACATTCAATATTTGATTTATTTGATTGTGCCACGTTTTCCTCGGTCTTTCTCTATTTCTGGTTCCATTTACATCATTAACATATAATTTTTTTACCATTCTTTCTTCATTCATTCTTTCCATATGTCCAAACTATCTTAATGATCCTTTCATTATTTTGTTCATGATACCATCATTCGCACCACATTCACTTCTTATATTTTCATTCGACACTCTATCATACACAGAGTATCAACACATTCGTCTAAAAGATCTAATTTCTACTGCATTTATTCTACTTTCTTCCTTCTTTGGCCAGTTCCATGCTTCGCTTCCATACATAAGGGTCGGTAGAAGAACACCATTGTTCAATGCCAAGAAGAAGATATAATATATAAAAATGTAATCCAAGTAAAACCACTAAACAATCGTGTTTACTATTATAATATGAATCAATATAACAGGTCATCACAAGAAAATCAAGCCATTCAAAACATCTGAGTTATATAGACCACGAATCAGTTGAAAACATCGGTATTCCAAATCATTGCTCATTTGTCGTAGTATATTTTGATGTCCAATGATCATGTCGTTATTCTTGTAAGATAAACCGATATTTCACGATGAAATTGTCCAGAATTACAGACTGTTATCTGTTTTATCCATGAAAAGTACTAAATCGTCAAATAACAATAACACATATACGTCCCATTCAAACACAAATATCAATATGTTTAAAAAAAAATGCTCTACAGGATGCGCCATATTTTAGATTGGTTTGCGAATATTAAATAACTTTAAAATAAAACAACCGATTTCTATATATGAGGTATTTTTATTTAATTTAGCCCTTTATAATTTATTTACATTAGTTTTTGAATACAATATCAATCAAATGACCGCCATTATTGGCCAAAGCGAAATGCGCACTTTTTGCTTTGGCCAATAATAGCGTCAGTGGAACCACTTTGTGGCGCATTTTCAAGGATGATTTGCATTTGTTTTCGTATAAAGTGCAATTGACTCAAAGAATATTGCAAACAGATCGTCCACGTCGCTTAGAATATGGCCAAATACTCGCTCGAATGGCTAACACTGAACCTGATTTTTTTAACCCTTGACGTACCGTGTTCAAAACAAAACGCTCGCTCCCATGTGGTCAATTCAGTTTACCGCTAACTTTATCTATAAATATCAAGCATATGACTCGATGAATCAAAATTTAATTTATGTCATCTTGTAGGGAATTTTATTAGGAATAGATCTATATCTATAACATTCATGGATGCAAAATGCACCTAGGCAAAATGTATATTACGTTCAAGACAACGAGTACGTATTAATAATTGTCCCTCTTGGTAAAGTGTTAATATTTTCACAGTTCTGATATTATTAAGTTGCGTGCTGCGTTTCCGTCCACAATCGGTATTATTACGTATGAGAAAAGGCCAAACATATAATTTATAATACGTTCAAAACAGCGAGTAAGTATTTGTCACTTTTGATAAAGTTGTAAATATTAGCAAAACAAATTCTACCTTAACACGAATGAAGGTGAGGGCAGTCTTAAAAATATTTTTTTTTGGGATGAAGGAAGTAATTTTTTGCTTTTTTTTATTACGAAATATTGAGAACACTTCAATGGAGGATTACAATTTTTTTTTTTATAATATTAGGGTCCATAGGTTTTAAGAAAATCAACTTTAAATTGGCAGTGGAAACTCAATTGACCACATGGCAACGCGACGGTTAAGTAAATTTTGATTTGACCCCTTCGGACTTCTTTTTGTGGGGTAATTTGAAAAACAAAGTATACTCCAGCAAGCCTCAGACTATTGACGAGTTCAAGGCAAACATTCGCGCCGAAATCATCGCTATACCATACGAGATGTTTGAAAAAGTGAAAACGTAGCAAAAAGGGCACATTTTGCTTTGGTCAATAATGGCAGCCACTTGTTTGATGTTGTATTCAAAAACTAGTGTTAATAAATTATAAAGAGCTAAATTAAATAAAAATACCTCATATATAGAAATTTATAAGTTGTTCTCAAGGGTCATAACAAACCGTCTTTCCCGCAGATTTGACGATTTTCAGCCTCCGGAGCAGGCTGGGTTCAGAGCAAACTTCAGCACCATAGACCACATCCATACTGTTAGGCAGATTATCCAGAAAACAGAAGAATATAATCGACCCCTATGCCTTGCCTTTGTGGACTATGAGAAGGCCTTCGACTCTGTCGAGACCTGGGCTGTTCTGGAGTGTCTGCAGCGAAACCAGATTGATTGGAATTACGTACAGGTGTTGAAATGCCTCTATAATAACGCCACAATGTCCGTTCAAATCCAAAACCAGAAGACCAAACCGATTGAGCTGCAACGGGGAGTCAGACAAGGGGATGTGATATCTCCAAAGCTGTTCACTTGTGCTTTGGAAGATATATTTAAAACTTTGGACTGGTCTGAACGTGGCCTCAACATAAATGGCGAATACATATCTCACCTTCGTTTTGCGGATGACATTGTTATTCTGGCAGAATCTGCTGGGCATCTAGAAGGCATGCTAGATGAACTGAACACTGCATCCAGACGAGTGGGTCTCGGGATGAATTTGGACAAGACGAAAGTCATGTATAATGAACATATTATCCCGGGATCAGTAACCGTCGATGGTCGGCTCTCGAAGTGGTACAAGAATACCCATATCTTGGCCAAATCATACAATTAGGACGAAACAATTTCGAGAAAGAAGCCAACCGAAGAATTCAGTTGGGTTGGGCGGCCTTTGGGAAATTACGTCATGTTTTCACTTCCAAAATACCACAATGCCTCAAGACTAAAGTCTTCAACCAGTGCGTTTTGCCAGTCATTACATACGGAGCCGAGACGTGGACATTGACAAAAGGTCTAGTCTACAGATTCAAGGTTGCCCAGCGCGCCATGGAAAGAGCCATGCTTGGAATAACCTTGAGGGACAGATTTAGAAACGAATTTATTCGACAACAAACCAAGGTGACTGAGGTGGCTCTACGGCTAAGCGGGCTGAAGTGGCGGTGGGCTGGCCATATCTGTCGGAGAACCGACAGCCGATGGGGAAGACGGGTTCTGGAGTGGAGACCGCGTACAGGATTCCGTAGAGTTGGACGTCCCCCTGCCCGCTGGACCGACGATCTGAAGAGGATTGCTGGACATGGATGGATGGGAGCGGAAATGGATAGGGGGCGGTGGAGGGCTTTGGGAGAGGCCTACATTCAGCAGTGGATGACAGACGGCTGATGATGATGATGATGATGATATATAGAAATCGGTTGTTTTATTTTAAAGTAATTTAATATTTGCAAACCAATTTAAAATATGGCGCACCCTGTTTATGTTTTTGCCATGTTTTACTTTCTGGGGTTATGTGAACGAAACGGGTCGCGTTCTTTCCATTTTTCCGTTACAAGCTGTTAACGGGAAATGGAACCGAATCCGAGATTATCCGGGAAACACGCAAAAACACGGATAAGCGTTCGGAAAAAATATTCGACGTTGGCCTTCCTATAAATGTCGTGAAGCTAAGCTTACTTTGCATAAAATGTTATATTGACCACGTTTTAAAATTCGTTTTTAATATGTTATATTTTAATAAGAGTTGCAAAGGTTGGCCCTGCTAAAAGTTGAATAAATGGACGTTAATTAATAATAATACTATTAAAAAGGCGATCGTTCCATTATCTGGGCGCCGCATGAGGTTCGATATTCCCTGATGGTGGAGAGGGTGCAGAAAAAAATTCTGCGATACCTCTATCTTAGGGAGTATGGATATTACGCGTGGCTCTTTCCAACTGATTTCTTGCTAGGGATGCTAGGCTACCAGTCACCCGAGAGGAGACGAGACATTCACTTGGGTGTCCATTTCTTTCGACTGATAGGCGGTTGTATACACAACTCAGAAATCCTGAGTGATGTAGGTCTGTTCGTCCCTGATAATTATCTTCGACAAAGGGGCCATAGATTGTTTTATCTCCCACGATGCAGAACCAACTTGCCAATGGTTATGCCGGTAGGTAGAGCAATATCTTTGCTTAATCGTATCACCTCGGAGTTTGACATATTTTGTGATCGTTTGGCTCATTTGAAGGAAGTACTATCTTTATTATAATTGTATGGTATATTTATTTTATTAATTTGTCATGCATCTTATGTTTCTCGCTCTTTTTATTAATCTATTATGTATTACTTATTATTGTGTATCTCTAACTTGTATCTTTAGTGTATTGGAAAAAAAATCTGTAATGCTTTAGATATGTTTAATATAAATAAAAGAAAAAAATGAAAATCTTTAATTATATGGAATTTTAAGTAACAAAGAAAACTAATATTGTTACTTTATTTTTTTTAACTTTCTTACATTTATACAGATTCCTTAGAAGGAAGTATTACGAACGAAATGATAAGAAAACCTTATATAAAATGCTTACTATTTAAAAAAAACTGTTTTCTAGAAGTTTCGTTAAAATAGAGTTTTACATCATTAGAAGATTCATTCTGAAAAACAGACGTTTTATTTGTATTAATCATGGAAAAACAGTGCTCATAAAAGACTTCATACATTCGCACTGCATTCACTTCTTATACTCATATTTGTAATGTTTTTTTATCCTTTCATTCACATCTTTAACAAATACATTTCTTTGGAATTCAATAAAGCATACTATAATTTAAAAATCATTTGTCGGTGAAAGTGAAATTAACTCAAAACTACTACATTAATTACAAAAGTAAAAAAAAAAACAGATAAATAAAATGCAATAAATCAAATAAAATAAATAAATCATATGAATGTTTGCAGGTTTTACCCCTCTATTCTCTACAGGTAGCTACTTAAAAACAGAGCAAACAATAAATTTTTCCTACTGGCAATCATTTTCGACTCAGGGTTCTAGAACACCTGTTCTATATACATTTAACTCCTATGTTTGTCCGTATTCTTAACTCGCGTAAAAACCACAATTTATAGTTTAGGGTTGCCAATTTAATTTTAAGCTATTTGTTGAGAACGTGTTTTTTTATTCATTTACCTAGATGTAGAGATATGTATATAGAAAAAGTGTCCTTGATGGTGAATTGCGAGCACAAACCAACAAAGCGACAACAATGGCTGACTTCTTGCGCGACAACATATGGAGGAACAAATACATTTTAAATCAAAGTCCGATTAATAATAATAATAATAATAATAATATGCTAACTTTTAAAGCGCCGTTTTTTTGTGATGTTATCACCTCAAGGGCGCATCAAAGCCGTATTTTAAATCTATTATAAATGTCAACGCTGCATCTGATTGATATTCGCGATCAGTTAGAAAGTATAATAGAACAAAATATGCAAGTTTTAAACTGGGTATGACATATGAATAAGATGGGTTTTCAGCTTAGACCTGAAATCTGTCGGATCATTCATGCATCTGAGGTGTGAAGGAAGATCGTTCCAAGCTGATGGACCGGCTACCGCAAAAGCTTGATCCCCGAAATTTGTACTAGGGCAACGCTTCGGCTCAACTAATCTTCCTATTGCTGAGGAGTTTGCCGAGTAAAGTGTGGATTTCCTTGTATTTAGGCAGTCCGTTATACAGAGTTTTCATTTCATTTTCATTTATTTTGCTAATAATCACAAACATTACAGACATACAAATCCAAATCATTTGCAATTACATTATAAACAGAGAAGCATTAAAAAAAATAAAAATTAAGCTTAAGAGTAAGAAAAAATCATAACATTGATATTGCATCCCTGAGGCAACTCACACTATCACGAAATATGTCGACCTCCGAGGCGATCCGATTAAGCAATAAGATTGCCCTACCCACAGGCATTACCATTGGCAGGTTGGTTCTGCAGCGTGGCAAATAAAACAATCTGTGCTGTCTTTGACGAAGGTAATTATCAGGGACAAATAGACCTACATCACTCAGGACATCCGAGTTCTGTATACGGCCGCCAATCAGCTGAAAGAAGTGAACTCCCAAGTGAATGTTTCTCCTTCTCTCCAATGATTGGTAGCTTAGCATACCTAGCAAGAATTCAGTCGGAAAGAGCCACGGGTAATAACCGCGCTCCCTGAGGTAAAGAAAGCGCAGAAATTTTTTCTGCACTCGCTCCACCATCAGAGAATATCGGATCCCAGGCGGTGACCAAATAACGGAACTATATTCCAGCCGACTTCTTACCAGGGAATTATACAACACCCTAAGTACCTGTGTGTTCGAAAATATCTTGGCATTCCTGAAAACAAATCCAAGCATTTTAATGGAACTATTACATAGAGCAACTATGTGAAGATTGAACGATAATTGAGCATCGAACAGAACACCGAGATCTCTGGATGTAGAAGCTCTTTCAAGCTGTACCCCATCCATAAGATAGCGAAAGTATAATGTTTTCGATGCCCGTGTGTATGACATAACAAAGCACTTGGAGACGTTGAAGAATAATTTATTACGTTTACTCCATTGGGTTATGCTCTGAATGTCACACTGAAGCTTCAAGCAATCTGAGGGATTCTCTATTTCAGAGAAAACTTTTATGTCATCAGCAAATAATAAAAAATTTGAAAACTTTATTTCGTTAGAAATATCATTTATGAATATCGTGAAAAGCAATGGTCCTAAATTAGACCCTTGTGGCACCCCTGATGAGGTGTGAAAGGCCGAAGACTGAAAAAGTCCATATGACACATATTGTTTTCGAGATGTTAGATAGCTAGAGAAAAGCTTGAGCAGATTGTCACTAAAGCCAATCCTTTGAAGCTTTCGAAGCAAAAGTTGGTGGTCCACCTTATCAAACGCTTTTGAAAAATCGCTATACGAGCAGTCGACTTGTGCACCTTTATCAAGGCACTTAGTGACAAAGTTCGTAAATACCATCAAATTTGTAATGGTTGAACGCCCTGATCTGAATCCATGCTGTTCATTAATTATGAATGGTTCTATCTTTGGGTTCGAATGGTTCGAATATAACTTGGAGCCATACCATGTAGCGCTTTAAAGACTGTCCAGCAGAGTTTATACTGGATTCTTTCTGGACTTTTAAGCCAGTAAAGTTCTTTGATATGTTGTGTTATATGGGACTTTTTGGAATGCCTAATGAGTTCTGCTGTTGCATTGAACGCAGATTGAAGTTTGTTTACTTGTTGATTTGGAATGTTTGCATAAATTCCATTACAATAGTCAAGTCGTTACACAACGAAGGAGGGTAGAGTCCGTTCATTTTAGGAAGATTAATTGCTACAGTGTTAGTAACAGTGCGTTTACAAAAAAAACAAGATGCTGTTTATATTTTATTTTTTATGAATAGAAATGGCAATTTTTTTTTATAAATAAATTTTACGATCAAACATTAAAATAAACAAACATGCCTTTTTAAAATAAATATTCAGATATAAAGAGCGATTCAACGTAACAATAATAATAATTATTATTATTTGAAAATTGATATAAAATCATGACAGTCTGCAACATTAACGTGAATGGTGAAAATTTGGAGCAAGTAGATGAGTTCGAGTTTGGGTAGTATGTTTACAAAATATGGGCGAGTGGAGAGGGATATTGAAAGAAGGGTTGGGGCAGGCAACAAAGTAAATGGTGCACTTAAAGTTGTCATCGCAAACAAAAACCTATCCAAAAATGGCAGTGCACAATGGTGTTCTTGTACCGACCCTTATGAATGGAAGCGAAGCATGGAACTGGCAAAAAAGGATGAAAGTAGAATAAATGCAGTAGAAATGAGATCTTTTAGACGAATATGTAGAAACTCTTAGTATGATAGAGTGTCGAATGAAAATATAAGAAGTGAATGCGGTGCGAATGATGGTGTTATGAACATAATAATGAAAGGATCATTTAGATGGTTTGGACACATGGAAAGAATAAATGAAGAAAGAATGGTATAAAAATTATATGTTTACGAAACTAATGGAACTAGAAATAGGGGAAGACCGAGGAAAACTTGTTACGATCAAATAAATCAAACGTCAGCCACGTGAGGAGTCAGAGAAATCGACGCGCGTGCATGACACGATGTATGAATATTAAGGAAGCGAGAGAAATATGTGAGGAAAGAAAAGTGTGGCAGTTCATTTATTGCCTACTCCTTCGGGGAGACGGCGTGATGGTTAGTTAGTTAAAATTTATATATTTATATTGAATCGAATGGTTCTATGAAGAATGTCCATTTTACTTCAATATTTGTGTGTCCTTTTACGTCATAAAGAAGTCTGACTTAGACTAGTAAATAAAATATTAAGTTTCCCGCCCATTTTCTCGCATAAAGCAGAACAAGAAATGGCCGAAATAAATAACTTTTCAAGCGACGCACTGTGTGTAAGTAATAGCATTTCTGTATTATCGTTTTCCTGGGTCTTTCAGTACCCAAAACACACACGTTCTTCCAAAAGGACTATAGGGCCGAACTTGGTTGAACAGAAACAAGAAATATTCGAAACCTATGTATATAAAAATTAAGGGTCGTCTTCTTATTTTGTTCTTTGAACTCAATGATTGATGAATTGACAGATCTTAATGATATTTTCACTGTTCATTAATATTGCTTCGGTTAAGGTACAGAATCGGTTGTTTTGTACGCCAGAGTTTATCTTCTTCGTCTTTTTATGTTTGTAAGTTCGTACCCCAAGCAATCAATAATGTAAAGACTTTTGTTTACCTGGGGAGCAGTATTACATGGGATGGTCGATCCAAGAAAGACGTTGATAGTCGTATCCACCAGGCTAAACTTGACTTCAACAAAAAGTCTAAAATATTCGAGTCCAACAACATAGACCTGAACCTTCGAAAACAACTTTTAATAACATTGGTGTGGAGTGTTTTATTGTACGGCTGCGAGACTTGGTGCCTGGGCGAAAGAGAGCGCAAAAGGCTAGAGGCATTTGAGATGTGAACCAACCGAGGAGTTGCCCATGTTTCATGGAGGGACCACATTACAACATCGTTTGGCGAAACAGCTGTCGCGACATTCGGAGTGAATAAAAAGAAATTGTGATATTGTAACAGCGTTTTCAATATTAACAGTAATAATGTTGAAGTATCATAGTGTTTCGGCCAAAACAATGGACTATTTAAAAAAACATAAACATATAAATGATCTTGTCAGTGAAAAAATAGGACAAGTCAACAAGGCTTCGGCGGTATCAGGTTGTCTCAAGGATAAAACAAGTATATGAGAACTGACAGTAAGGTCAGAATATATATAACCTGCGTAAGACCTAAACTGACATATACCATTGAGACCAAAGCGGATACCACAAGAACGAAGGCGAAAGTACGGGTGGCAGAGATGAGGACGCTGAGGATGATAGCAGGAAGGACTATTCGAGATAGGGTGAGGAACACGGCTATCCGCGAGATCTGCAAGATGGAGGATGTCGTGAGATGGGGCAGACAACGCAGAAGATACTGGAATGCGCACGTGCAAAGGATGGATCCCACCAGAATCCCACACGCTGTGGCGCATCAGATTCCTGCCGGCTGCCGTCCCCCCGGAAGACCGCCGAAGAGATGGAGAGATAGTTGGGAGTCAACCTCCCAAGAGAGGCCAGCCTGATTTCAGGAACAGACCAAAGGTCTATAAGGAGAAGAAGAAGAAGAAGATAAACATATACTTATTTTGTCTACGCAAATGTGTCTGTTTTGTGTATGTGCATCTACTTCAAACAAATAACAAATATAATTGGAAGAGGCATTGCAGTGCATGACGGGCATTAGGTAATAAATTATAAAAATAAAAAATATGAAGAAAAAAAATATTCTGCTTCGTTCCTGATACGAGTATAAGCTTCTTTAATAAGAATATATAGGAGAAGGCTTGAACGTTAGTCCAATACAGGAGTGGGTTTAGTTTAATATGACTCATTGTGAATTGTGTACGACATTGGTGGTCACGCAGAAGACATTAATCTTAAACACACAACTAACAAATCCAACCAAAGTCATACGAAAGATTTAGGGATAAATTCTTCCAAAAACAAATATTTCATTTTAAATTTGGAATATTTTTTTTTTTTATTTTCTGTTAATTATTCCATGCCATTCGATTCTCGTGACAATAAAATGGCGATGGATTAACTACCCTTCACATATCATAATAATCAATATCTTAAGAGTTGTATAAAGTTATTGGGTTCAAATAACTTACTGTATACACATGTGGAAAAAACGGGAAACTTTCACATTATAGGCCCAAGTAGCATCCCAAGAACTAGCAAAAATGTAACAAATTGGATTACAAATTAGTTAATAATCGACATTAAGAGTCCAGTACTGCGTGGGAAAAAGTACCACCTTCTCCAACTGATATTGGAGGGGAAAATGGAAGGACGCCGAGGGCCCGGAAGGAGACAAATGTCCTGGCTGCGAAACGTGAGAGAGTGGACCGGCATCCGAAGTGTGAAGGAGCTATTCCGAGCGGCGCAGGACAGGGACAAGTTCGCCGAGGTGATCGCCAACGTTGGAGGGACCCGACAGGTCACTTGAAGAAGAAGAAGATAATTATAATTATTATTTTGTTAAATAGCTCTTTACATCACTACAGCGCGAGCCAAATCGATGTTAAGTGTATAGCTATCATATTTATTCTCAAGACATGTGATAGGTAACTAATCTATCGCCATTTTATTGTCACGTGAACTCTTTACCAGACCAAAGACAGCATGACACACTGCCTTCGCCGTAAATCAACTCAGGACCTTCAGTGTGCAGTCGTAACACTTGCCATTCCTCGTGCGTCATTTTAATCACATACATATCTTCTTCTTCTTCCTGTGCCGTGTCAGGTCCCCCCGACGTTGGCGATCACTCCAGCGAAAACCTCCCTGTCCTGCGCTGCCCGAAACAGGTCATCCACCGTCCTCATTCCGGTCCATTCTCTAATGTTGCGCAGCCAGGACATCTTTTTTTGGGTTTTCTCGCCATAGTGATTTCCTGGGAATGATAATCAGAGTGGTTTCCCGTTGCCTTCTCTGATGGGTTTTTCTGTAGGGGTCACCTTCCCTTAGCTGGGGGGGGGGGAGTCCGGTTTTGTGGCGCCGGACACTCGCCATTCATCCTCTCCCTATCTGCTATGGCTGTTGTTAATGCCAGTGGCCACATTGCCCGGGGCTCGCGGGGCCTTAGAGACCACTCGTGGACGCTAGGGAGTAGGACTATTGGTAGTGTTGCTGATGGAATGCAACTGTGGCGTTACACGGCATTTTATAGGCACATATTTTCCAGCGGAATATGCACCACCGTGACCCTACCAAACTTTGAGCCCCTATCTAAGAGATCTCAATTTTTAGCATTTATTACCGGGTGAATTCTACCAGAACGCAGGACCTTCGTTGTGGCAAATATAGTTATTGCCACCCTGTCACGAAGGCCACCTTTGTTTTCGTTCGTATGAGGTACGGTTATATTCGTATTAGGTACAAACAGACAAAGTAACGAAAAATTCTTTGATAATGAAATACCTTTTTTTTGTTTTTTTTTTTTTATATATCAGGGATGTGAAATATGAAATATTTTTTTGCGTAAATATAAGGAGTGTTGGCCGTTATTTTTTATATGAAATATGGAACAACGTACGGTGCTGAGATCTTTGTAAGGCACGCGTGACTTTTATGCCTTCAGCAAATGAGAACCGGCCTCCTAGAAGTTCCTTAGTTCCTAGCTTGAGTTATAACCTTATTACCAATACAACTTTATCCTTTAGTTAATCAAAAATTTTCGTTATTTCGTTAATCATATTAAATATAATAAGTTGAGGCATCATGTTGTTTGATTGTTTAACTAACAAATAGATTACTGATTTGATATAAATATGAAGACCTCTATGTATGGAAGCGAAGCATGGAACTGGCAAAAGAAGGATTAAAGTAGAATAAATGAAGTAGAAATGAGATCTCTTAGACGGATGTGTGGATACTCTATGTATGATAGAGTGTCGAATGAAAATATAAGAAGTGAATGCGGTGCAAATGATGGTGTTATTAACAAAATAATGAAAGGATCATTAAGATGGTTTGGACATATGGAAAGAATAAATGAAGAAAGAATGGTAAAAAAATTATATGTTAACGATGTAAATGGAACCAGAAATAGAGAAAGACCGAGGAAAACGTGGCACGATCAAATAAATCAAATATTGAATGTCGGCCATGTGAGGAGTTAGAGAAATCGACGCGCGTGCATGACACGATGTATGAATGTTGATGAAGCGAGAGAAATATGTCAAGAAAGAAAAGTGTGACAGTCCATTCTTTCTGCCTACCCCTTCGGGGAGACGGCGTGATGGTTAGTTAGTTAGTTTATAAATATGAATTTAATATTTAACAAAGTGAATTGAGCTTTAAAAACGGATATTGGAAACAAAAAATTATAAAAATAACTAATTCACAAACCATCACGCCGTCTCCCCGGAGGGGTAGGCAGAAACAATGGACTGCCACACTTTTCTTTCTTGACATATTTCTCTCGCTTCCTCAACATTCAAAATTTATAAATGAAAGCAAAAATAGCCGTTCGCAATCTAGTTATAGTTCCAAACCTTATTTCATTTCATTTCATTTATTTTAATAAAAATCACAAACATTACAGACATATTTCCAGATCGTTTGCAATTACGAGTACATTATAATAATTTAAAACAGAAGCATAAAAAAATTAATTCTTCATATAAAGCACTCACTTTGTGGTTAGATATTTTAAATAATTATATAAATAAAACAACTTTGTATTTAACCACGGTAGGGTTATTATATTGATGCCAACTAGTTTCGCTTGGACCCAAGCTTCATCAGGGTAGTATAACAACAGTACTGTACACAATACAGTACAACAGTACAGTACACAATACTGCCCTGATGAAGCTTGGGTCCAAGCAAAACTAGTTGGCATCAATATAATAACCCTACCGTGGTTAAATACAAAGTTGTTTTATTTACATCATTATTATAAAAAAATTAAGCTTAAAGTATCATAACATTGATATTGCATCCCTGAGGTAACCCAGTGTGGGTTATCAGGAAATATGTAAATAGAGCGAAGTATGGAACTGGCAAAAGAAGGATGAGAGCAGAATAAATGCGGTAGAGATAAATCCCTAAGACAAATGTGTGATAATATAATGTACGACAGAATTTCAAATGTTTATCAGAAGAAATGTAGAGCGGATGTATGGTTGAGGAAAAAAAAACATTTGAAAGGAATGGTGGGTTACCATCCCTAAGGTATACGACCCCCGGGCAGACCACCAAAGAGATGGATCGACAGCTGGGGGTTGAATTTGCAGGAGCTAAATTCCTCTTAAGAAAGACCACAAGGCACTGTTTACAATTAGAAGAAGAAATTTAAAATATACAATTAATACGAATAAACAGGTCCGTTTTCTAATTTTTTTTTTATATTTTATGCAAATGACATATTACACCTATCTTAGGCATTGTCAAATGTGATATTTGATAATGCATTAGACAGGCGAAACATTTCATTCGCATAAAATATAATAAAACTTCTAGAAAACAGACGTTTTCATTTGTATTAATCATTACATAATTATTACAACTTATTGAATGTTAAGGCATTAACACTGTGGAATTCCATAGTAATCTACTTTGGGAATTAAAAAAACATTGTTTAAACCACTTTTTAATAAAATAATATTAAAATACACGACATGTTTCAGAGGATACCTCCTCCATCTTCAGGTGTAAAAATATAACAAAAACTAAACAAAGAAAGACTAACGCATTTAAAATTCGAATTTTTAATGCATTTTTTATTAGTCTTTCTTTGTTTAGTTTTTGTTATATTTTTACACCTGAAGATGGAGGAGGTATCCTCTAAAACATGTCGTGTATTTTAATATTTTTTTATTAAAAAGTGGTTTAAACAATGTTTTTTTTTTTCCCAAAGTAGATAATTATCACATTTGATAATAAATCATGAAAACTAAAAAAAAATATACAAAATATTTTTTTTTAAATACAATATTTAGTGTGCTTCCACTTGCGTTTATCGTCGACCGGTTTCGGCAGCTTGCTGCCATCTTCTGGTGATGATTTTCCATCAGAAGATGGCAGTAAGCTGCCGAAATTGGTCGACGATAAACACAAGTGGAAGCACACTAAATACATAATAATTTTAAAAAATTATGTAATTTTTTTTTTTGTTTTCATTATTTAAAATTCTACCAAGAAATTTCAATTAAAAATATTTATTACATTTGATAATGCCTTAGACATGCGCAATATGTCATTCGCATACAATATAAATAAACTTCAGAAAATATACGTTTTTATTGCCATTAATTATTAAATATGGATTAATTGTATCTCAATGGAGATGAAGATGTAAATTGTTATTTTTTCCCGAGGCAGGACTTATGACCTGTCATTGGTTGTGTTAAGCGATCGCTTTATGTTAACGGCATTCCCCATTCCGCCCTTAATGACAGGTCATCCAATGACAGGTCATAAGTCCTGTAAACGCCTCGGCCACCATATTCCGTTTCCAAAAAAAACCAATTTATATCTTCGTCTCTATCGAGATACAATTAATCATTAAAAATGATTAACCCGCAATTGGTGAAATCCAGTATTTGTCTACAAGTATTTGAATACATTCAAAAAACAAATGAAATATGGCATCATCGTTCAAGAAACATTATTGTAATGTTTATTGTAAATTGTATATTGTATTGTATTCTATTACATACTTACGTATACAATAGAAATATCTCCTGGTAGAATAACGTTCGTCCTCTTCTCTAAGCTTAAACAAGCTTTTTGAATTCACTAAATTTCTTAGAGTTTACTTAACGGACATGAAGAATTTGATTGTTGTAAGACTTTCTTATTATGCTCTTATATCAGTGTGGCCAAACTTCCATGACTTGGCATTTCTATCAGACCCACGACTTGCTAGATTGCCCCCTAAACACACAAACTCGACTCACTGCGCGTATCTATTATTGACATATTCCGAGTAGAGAAATTCTACGAGAACATGAGGTACTACCGAAAAGTTAATTTAAAATATTAACTAATATTTTTCTTTGTGTGCCGACAGGATGATGGAAGATAGAGCCTGAGGGTTACTGAATGGAGGCCAAGGTTGGGCTGGAGAAGTGTCGGGACAGCTTACCAGGTGGAGCGATGATATTTTACAAATCAAATCAAATCAGTTTATTTACTCAAAAGACATTACAAACAGCAAAATGTTTAATGCATCTATTGAGTACAGGTAAAATATTATAAAAATACAACATAATACCAGGAACGCATTAGAGATGGTTCGACATTAGGAAGACAAAATACTTTCTAATATGAAAGACGTCGATCTCCGAAGAGACCGCGATCAGCAGACTAATTGCTCTTCTCACCGGTGTCACCGGAGTCAGATTGGTTCTGGTGGCCGGTAGGTAAAACAATCTATGCTGTCGCTGCCGGAGAAATCTATCAGGGACAAAAAGCCCAACACCCTCTAGCACGGCCAAGTTCTCGAAATATCCCTTAATTAATTTAAAGAAATGGGTAATGTGATGCCTATCTCTTCGAAGCTGTCAAGAATTGGTTCCGAGCATTCCACCACAGATAACGATAGAGCCACAGATAACTACCATACTCCCTCATGTAGAGATACCTCAATTTTTTTTCCTATACCCTCTCCAGCATAACGGAATATCTCGCCTCGTGAGGACTCCATATCACAGAACCATTTTCGAGTCTGCTCATTTTCGAGGTCTCTGAGCACATAGGGATCTCTAAAAACTCTTCCGGTCCGAATAATGAAGCCCAACATCCTCAGAGCAATGTCACAAATCCTCTCAATATGTGCACGAAAAGTCAGCCTACTCTCATAGATGATCCCGAGATCCTTCATCATTTTGTGCGGACGGCGGGAAGGTCCTGGAGAATACTGACGAGAGACCGAGAGGGATATCGTGGGGGTGGAGAGGCTTACGTCCAGCAGTGGATGAAGATAAGCTGATAAAGGAAGGTTTAAACGCCGAGGAGATAAGACGTCGAACAATGGTTACCGATATCGCAGAAAGAATAGCAAAGAATAGCAAGATAGAAAATGTTAGAAGGGTTTAGAAGAGGCCTTTATCCAGTAGTGGAGAAAAATTGTGGAATTCCATAATGACGACTTTTATGAACTTTATTCTTAAATAATTCGTCTTTTAATGATTCATATGTTTTCTAAAAGTTATACTTTAAGGAAAGATATGTTTCACTTTGTTTCACACATATTTTAGGCAATTCGATAATGCCATTCTCATATATATTATAAAATTTCTATTAAACAGATGATTTCATTCGTATTAATGATATAATATGGTGTTGAATATCATTGTTTGAGAAATAATAAATAATTAGAAAGCTGTTGTATCCTTTTTATTTGATTATTTTTATAAATATTAATTAAGTATACTTCGCTTGGTTAATATTTAGAAAAATATGGTATTTCAATCGATTTTTATAACATAATAAAGGGTTTTGAATAAAAAAAAAAAAAAGAACATTGTGATTTGGACTAGAAGTTTGGACACATGGAAATAATGAATGAAGAAATAATGGTAAAGAAAGTAATTGTAAACGAAGTAATCGGGACTAGAAATAGTGGACAATTGGTGAAAACGTGCAAATCAAATCAATCAAATATTGAATGTGGGTCATGTGAGGAGTCAGAGTTGAGGAAGCGAGAGTACTGTGTCAGGAAAGGCCATTGTGGCCGTCCATTCTTTCTGCCTACACATTCGGTAGTGACGGTTTGATGGTTAGTAAGATATGTATTGCATATAATTTATCTATTAAATTACTCAAATTTTTCGATAGTGCCTCGGCCAACATACAAGGTTTTGTATGTAGGTTATCATGAATTCTGACATTTTGAATGGAGGCACTCATCAGAAATTTAAATAAATCGTGTCTGTTCTGGAACGGCTAATATTTCAAAACTGTAAATATTTAAAAAAAATATTCATATTATTATTATTTTGTCAAGTCGCTCTTTACATCACTACAGCGTGAGCCAAATCCATGTAAAGGGTATAGCAATAACACCACCACACCGTTTCCACACAGGAGTAGGCAGACAGAATGGACTGCGACACTTCTCTACCCTGACACACCTCTGTAGCTTCCTCCACATTCATACATCGAGTCATACAAGCACGTCGATTCACCGACTTCTAACATGACCATCCTGTAAAAAAAACATGTTATGCAATATTTTCCTCGATCTACTTTGACTCTATTCTCCATTTACATCGTTAACGTATACTTTATTTACCATTATTTTCCTATCCAAGCGCTCCATATGTCCGAACCAACGCAGCGATCCTTTCATAATTTTATTCATAATACCTTCTTTCGCTCTACATTCCTTTCTTGTATCAGCATTTGAAATTGAGTCGTACATCGTTCTATGTCTAAAGAACCTCATCTCTATCGCATTTATTCTGCTCTCATCCATAAGGGTTGGGACGAGAACTCAATTGTGAACGGCCATAGGCCACGACCAAAGGTATAGGCTATTATATTGATTCTCGTGATATGTGATAGTTAGCTAATCTATCGTCATTTCATTGTCCCGTGAATTCTTCATCATACAAAAGACAGTGTTACACACTGCAGTTGGGATGACGTGCAAGACATGCTACAAACCAATCCCTAGGATTGAAACTGAAGAATAAAAAATAAGTACATTTTATTTACAATTTGGAAAGAATTTTTGCACCAACCTTAAGTTATAATAACTCGACCATCAATAATATCTAATAATGCTAGGATTAATTGTATCTCAATAGAGACGAAGATGCAAATTGGAAAATGAATATGGTGATCGAGGTGTTTACAGGACTTATGACCTGTCATTGGTTGGGTTAAGCGCACGCTTTATGTAATACAACATTCCCCATTCCACCTTTCTTGTGACCACCATGTCTGACAAATTTTTGGAAGTTGAATATATGTTAATATCCAACACCATGTCAGTTTCAATTTACAAACCAGCGCCATCTATGAAGATTTGATTTAAGCATTAAGCAGAAGATCTTTTTATAACGCAATGTGAATTGTGGTGTTGTATATTAACATATATACAACTTCAAAAAAGTTGTCAGACATGGTGGTCATTAGAAAGGTGGAATGGGGAATGTTGTATCACATAAAGCGTGCGCTTAACCCAACCAATGACAGCTCATAAGTCCTGTAAACACCTCGATCACCATATTCAGTTTTCAATTTGCATCTTCGTCTCTATTGAGATACAATTAATCCTTGAATTGATAACCCGCAATGGGTTAATAAAATCCAGTATTCGTCTACAAGTATTTGTATATATTCAAAATGTTGTCTAATAAAGCTGTTTCTCAACTAATCTGCTATACAAATTATATATTATATATCCATGTTTTTATATTTTTATTTACGTAAACATCTTTTTGACCGAAATTAAACTCTATAGAAATTTCACTTAACAATGAAAATTAATATTGTAGCCGAAAATAGATTTTCTAAGCTTCAAAACACTTAAAAAATAGATCCTTAGACTTTCTTACATCTATTGTCGCTGGGAAAATTAGTAAAACATAATTTTCTCTCAACAATAATTTTGAAACTCATGATTTTTCTCGGCTGTCGAAAAATTATTTGCCATGACAGCGATTTTACGCGTCATTAGACAAGATATCTTCATTAATAATCATTTTGTGTAAACAGTTAAAAGCCTTGCAAATAAATCGTCCTGCCTAGAGCAAGTCGAGCGCCATATTTACCATCTCATCAAATAAATTAGGGTGCCCCATCCAGCGACTGTACCTTCAAAAAAGAAAAGCAGGCTTTTACATTTTTCATATAAATAAACGCAATCTTTTGACCAAGATGTAGAGATAAAATGCAGATTTGAGGCAGCAAGAGCTACGTTTGATATTATAAAATGAAATCACTCTTCTGCAATGATAACGTAAACTTGAAACTTCGCCAGAGAATGATCAAATGCTATGTGTGGTCTGTTTTATTGTACGGGTGTGAAACTTGGACCCTTAAAATTAACTCAATGAACAGACTGGAAGCATTTGAAATGTGGCTTCATCGCTGAATGCTCAGAGTTCCCTAGACAGACATGTTTACCAATACCGAAGTCCTGGGGCGAGCTAGAGTTGACAGGGAATTGTTATCAACTATCAAGGTTCGAAAGATCTCACATCTGGGTCATATACTGCGTGGGGAAAAGTAGCACCTTCTCCAAATGATATTGGAGGGAAAAATTTAGGGACGCCGAGGGCCCGGAAGGAGACAAATGTCCTGGCTGCGAAAGTGAGGGAATGGACCGGCATCCGAAGTGTTGAGGAGCTGTTCCAAGCGGCGCAGGACAGGGACAGGTTCGCCGAGGTGATCGCCTTCGTTGGGGGGACCCGAAAGGGCACTTGAAGAAGAAGATTCAAATATTGAATGTTGGCCTCGTGAGGAGTCAGTGAAATCGAGACGCGTACATGACACGATGTATGAATGTTGAGGATGCGAGATAAATACAAGGTCTGTTCGAAAAGTATCCGACCATAATTTTAATTGGCAAAACAAATAACGCTTTGGAGGCGGAGCTTAGATGATCGTTTGTAGGTATACCTAGTGCGTATGCTCAATATTTTTCACGACCACAGCTCCACTCAGTCGCTGCCACGCCGTTGAAGAGTGAGCACGTGTACGCTATTGTCATCGGATTTTAGTTTTAACAAAATGACAGAAAAAGCTGAACAACGTTACTGCATCAAATTTTCTCAAGTGGAAACTATCCGCAAAATTAAAAAAGTGTTTGGGGAAGAAGCAATGGGCACCACACAGATAAATAAGTGGTATAACCACTTCAAAGATGGCCGCTCATCAGTGGAGAGTGAAGCACGATCCGTTAGGCCCTCAACATCCAAAAATGATGTTGTCATTGATCAAGTAAGGACCCTGGTGATGCAGGATCGTCCAATAACAATCAGAGAACTTGCTGATGAAGTGAGCATTAGTGGTGGATCCATTCATTCCATTTTAACTGAAGATTTGGCCCTCAGAAGGGACTTTTTGAGCCAAAGTTGCTGACAATTGAGCAGAAGCAACTTCGTGTGGAGGTCGCACAGGACATGCCAGAGACATCTTAATTTTGCGGATAGTTTCCACTTGAGAATCCCCTAACTTTAAACAAAATTTGATGCAGTAACGTTGTTAAACTTTTCTGTCATTTTGTTAAAAATAAAATCCGACGACAAAAGCGTACACGTTCTCACTCTTCAACGTCGTGGCAGCGACTGAGTGGCGCTATGGCCGTGAAAAAAATTAAGCATGCGCACTTAGTGTACATACAAACGGTCATCTAAGCTTCGCCCTCACAGCATTATTTGTTTCGCCAATAAAAATTATGGTCGGATTCTTTTTGAATGTCAGGAAAGAAAAGTGTGGCAACCTATTCTCTCTTAGTTAGTTAGTAATAAAATTAACTAACTAACTAACTAACTAACCATTACGCCGTCTCCCCGAAGAGGTAGGCAGGAAGAATGGACTGCCACACTTTTCTTTCCTGACATATTTCTCTCGCTTCCTCAATATTCATACATCGTGTCATGCACGCGCGTCGATTTCTCTGACTCCTCACATGGCCGACATTAAATATTTGATTTATTTGATCGTGCCACGTTTTCCTCGGTCTTCCTCTATTTCTGGTTCCATTTTCATCATTAACATATTATTTTTTTACCATTCTTTCTTCATTCATTCTTTCTATATGTCCAAACCATCTTAATGATCCTTTCATTATTTTGTTCATGACACGTTTTATTGTATGTATGAGGTATGCATGCGAAGTGATCTGATAATGAATGTTAATAAGTCCAAGGTAATGATTTTTGAAAAGGAAGAAACCATGACAGTCTGCAACATTAGCGTGAATGGTGAAAATTTGGAGCAAGTAGTTGAGTTCGTGTATTTGATAGTTTGTTTACAAGAGATGGGCGAGTGGAGAGGGATATTGAAAGAAGGGTTGGGGTAGGCAACAAAGTGAATGGTGCGCTTAAAGTTGTCATCGCAAACAAAAACCTATCCAAAAAAGCTAGAATGGCAGTGCACAATGGTGTTCTTCTACCGACCCTTATGTATGGAAGCGAAGCATGGAACTGGCAAAAGAAGGATGAAAGTAGAATAAATGCAGTAGAAATTAGATCTCTTAGACGAATGTGTGGAATCTCTGTGTATGATAGAGTGTCGAATAAAAATATAAGAAGTGAATGCGGTGCGAATGATGGTGTCATGAACAAAATAATAAAATTATAAAATAAAAAATATATGAAATTGTGTATCAAATCAATCGTATCTATATTTTGGCAATTAAATGTTAAGATTGAACATCTATTCAATGTAGAATTTAACAACAAAAGCAATTGAAACGCAATCTACAAAATGCCCGGGTAATGTGCATGTTTAATATTTACGTAGCTTTGTCAATAACTGGGTCGTCCTCCCTACGGCAATAATGAAAACGTATTGACTTTTCGATTTGACGAAGATGAATTATTGTTAGCGGAGTTTAATGGAAGCGAATGAATATGAAGATGGACGCGACATTATGTTAAATTTAAAATGTATTTGGATGATTGTTATGACATGTAAACTCAAAACGCGTTAGGGTGATGGATCCCTATTTTGACACTTGATCTAGTTGTTGACAGAGCAACGTAATTTATATATGGTTTTATCTGTTTTCTATAATGAAGCCGTTAATGGTCAGTCACCCGAATAAGTTTACTTCGCTTATTTTGTGTAATGTCATTTAACTTTTTTGTATTAAGACGACCTTCGTGGCGGAGTGGTAAGTAAATAAATCAAATATTGAATGTCGGCCATGTGAGGAGTCAGAGAAATCGACGCGCGTGCATGACACGATGTATGAATGTTGAGGAAGCGATAGAAATATGACAGGAAAGAAAAGTGTGGCAGTTCATTCATTCTGCCTACCCCTTCGGGGAGACGGCGTGATGGTTAGTTAGCTTGTTGTTTTATGTATCATAATTTTATTTTATTTTACGCGTCAGCTGTTTCGTCAACCTAGGTTGACATCATCAGGTGTTAGAATATATTATTGTAAAATATAATACAAGTGTGATACATAAAACAAAGTTTTTTATATATTGTTTCTTGAAAAATGATGTAAAACTCCATATTAAATTATTAATATGTATGAAAAAACGATAGTTTTCAAGGAGTTTTATTTTAATATTTATGCATGACATGTTTCGTCCTTCAAAGGCATTATGATGTGATAAAAAATCACATTTGAGAATGCCTTAGAAGGGCGAAACATGTCATACATATATATTATAATAAAACTCTTTTAAACTATCGTTTTTTCATACATATTAACAAAGTTATTTAATTTAACAGCTTAAAATGTTAAGTTATCATAGTGTTTCGGCCAAAATAATGGACTATACTTATTTCTATTTCATTATTCATAAACCAGCAGAAAAATACTGGAAAAACAGTTTTATTGGATTAAATGAAAATGACCCGTTTCTCCTCGCATTATCGCTTTCAATTGCTTCATCTTTCATCTACCAATTTACTCGAAAATCTAGCAAATAGCTTTGTGATTGAAATAAAATGAATGATTATTTAATATTTATTGTTTCATGAACAATGATGTAAAACTCCATATTAAATAATTTATACTTATGAAAACATCAGTTTTCTAAAAGTTTTGTTATATTTTATGCGAATGACATGTTTTGCCCTTCTATGGCATTATCAAATGTCTTTTTAATAATGCCTTAGAAGGGCAAATGTATTACTTAAAGGGCAAATGTATTTTTGATGATGCCTTAGAAATGTATTATCAACATTTGATAATGCCTTAGGAAGGTATTATTAAAAATCCGCAACTTCGGTGAAAGGATGATCTGAACAGACACGTCGGAATAAACTGGATGCAGTCTGCACAAACCCAGAGAGCCATGGAAAGAGCCATGTTAGGAATAAGCCTAAGAGACAGAGCCAGAAACGATACGGTGAGAGAAAAAACAAAGGTCACAGACATCATCCACCGGGTGGCGATTCTAAAATGGCAATGGGCAGGTCACGTAGCCAGAAGCTCAGATGAAAAGTGGACAAGAAGACTGCTGACTTGGAGACCGTGGACGGCAAAGAGAAGTGCAGGGCGACCGCAACTACGGTGGAAGGATGATCTGAGCAGACATGTCGAAATAACCTGGATGCAGTCTGCACAAGACAAAGTGACATAGAAGCGAATGGTGGAGGCCTTTCTCCAGGAGTGGACGGGAATAGGCTGAGGAAGAAGAAGAAGAAGAAGAATATATTGATTAAATCGCATTTGATTTTAGCCACCCTTTTGACGACATCTGTTACTCCGATTGGAGCCGATAAACCATTAAAAATCGCATTGCAATGCATGCAGGGCATTAGCTAGCAGGAAATTTAATATCGTAAACCCTTATTTCCATTGTTGCAGCATATATTAAAACACCGCAATAATCCATAACGTAAACGTAATAACTCATATTTACTCATAGCTCGTAGCCGTGCTTTCATAACTGTACTTTGACGTCACTTCCGAACCGTGAATGGACGAACTTTGTAATTGGTTTATTGCTAAAGGCTTTGAAGGAGTGATGAAGCACTTTAATTATCGTCGGGCGAAGTAAAAAAATAGTTCGATACATTAGAGATGGAAGAATTAATTTTAATTATAACGTTGTATTAAACCTGTACGTAAACCTCTGTATTCTACATGTTTCATTATAATTTTATTGATAGTTATGTTTCGCCTTTCTAAGGCTTCATTAAATGTTAAAAAATCATATTTAATAATGGTTTCGAAAGGCGAAACAAGTCATTCCTATAAACTTCTTCTTCTTCTTCACTTTTGGTAGACTCAGGAGTCTGTTATTTCAGGCGGTTTCTCTTGAGACGCTGAACTCCAGCTTTCTCTCCACCGTTTGGGGGTCTTCCTGGTCGGCGTTATCCGTTTGGCGTTCCATGGGGAGAGCTACATATGTGTGATATTCTATTTGAGCTCATCCTTTCTACGTGTTGATGCCAATATCGCCGTCTTTGACGTCCCCATCTGACCACATCTTCGACCTCGCAGACTCCATATAGACTAAATATAATAAAACAAAAATATGTTTTTATTCGTATTAATTATCTAATAGTATAATTAATTATCTGCTTTTTTTCTCTTCTTCTTTTTTTATATACTTTGTATACACAACACTTATATTAAAAAATTAAAATTACATAGACATGTTTCGTACAACCAGTCCTTCTTCAGTGATACATATTTAAAATATTATAAAATTGTTTACATGATCTGACAGATGTTATAAACATTTATTTTGGAACGTTTATGCTACAAATATTAAGTTTCAATTTAAAAAATTTAAATAAAAATTTTAAGTTCTTATTGGGGTTCAGGTAATTACTAATAATCATAATAATAGAAATATAACTTTGAGCACTCTCGAAATTTTAGAAATTACAAATAAAGAAAATATTATAAATAATCAAATAAATTTAACTTCAAGTCCAATCTTTGATTTATTTCATTTGTTTTAAGTAAACCTGAACCCCAATAAAAACTTTAAATTATTATATTATTTTAAAATTTAAATTGAATCATAATATTTGTTATAACAAAAGCATAAACGTTCCAAAATAAATCTATATAACATCTGTCAGATCATGTAAAAAAAATTATAATATTTTAAATATGTATCACAGAAGGACTGGTTCTCCGAAACATGTCTATGTAATTTTAATTTTTTTAAAGTTAGTGTTGTATATATAAAGTATATAAAAAATGAAATAGAAAAATAAAGTATCTACAACACAAAGTATGGTGAATATAGAAATTATTACTGAATACCCCTATGCTGCCTATCCCTCCGAGGAAACGGCATGATGGTTAGTTAGTTAGTATTTAACAAAAATATATAATTAATTGAAGTGGAACATAAACAGCGTTGCTTTATTAATTCCCCAAATTCCACGAATTCCACGAGGTTGAGGATGCCATTTAGTGGGGAAAGCAATGGAGAAGATACTGGTATGCACACGTGAGGAGATTGGAACAATCCAGACTCCCTCTCATTGTGTTGCACGGCCAACCCCAATGTAGACAGACCACAAAAGAGATGGATCGACAGCTGGGAGTTGACATCGCAGGAAGTCAATTCCTCTTAAGAAATAGGCCACAGAGTATAAACTAAGACAAAGAAGAAGAATTCCACAGTGTAAAAGTCTTAACTTTCAATAAAGAAAATATATAAATATATCACTTTATAAATCACTTTATAGTAACAGTTCCAAAGAGGCCATTTGAAAACTTTAAGCTTAGATAAATATCATAATTTCATTATCATTCAATGACATCCCCAGCATCCCTAGTGGCCCTGGCACTAGGGGTGAACACCCCGCCGCTCGCCGCTTCAGACTGCCACTGTATTTCGCATTTGATGCTCGTGGATCAAAGGTCCATTATGATAATATTCTATTCACAAGCGAACTAGAATCATTTATAAGGAATTTTAATTAAACCAAACAATTAATATTGCAATCAAACGACCTCCTGCGAAGAGTAATTTATAGAAATTTGAATAATTCTAAAATTCAATTACGTTAGAAACTATATAAATCTTAAAATTTCCTTACAACAAATATACTTACTTAACCAAATCAATTTTGTATAGCTGTATTTCTATGAAGGAGTTAAGCAGATCGTTTATTGTTTCTTGAACAATGATGTAAAACTACATCTTCTTTTTCTTCTTGTCCTGTCACACCTTCGTGGTGCATAGGGCCTCAGGGAATCTTCTCCACCGACTCTATCGCATGCCTGATACCTTACATCATCATAGTGAGGCCTGCTGCTTTGACCACGTCTTTAAGGGCTCTACTCCAGGTGGCTCATAGGTCTGCCTCGCTTCCTTTTTCCCCCCATATAGCACCAGTCTAGTGTGCCCTGAGCGATGCAGTCTGGGTTCCGTCTCGGAGGTGACCGATCCACACCCATTTGTGTCTACCGACTTGTTTTCTGATTGGCTTTTCGCCTACCATGGTCCAGAGAACAGAATATGACACTGTTTGGGGCCAATAGATCTTGAATATTGAGCGAAGGCACCTATTTGGAGTTTTCCAATAACGTCCGCGGTAGATTTCACCTGTGTACAGAAGTACGCTTTTAACTATTGTTAACTATTTGGAGCTTGAATTTTCTCGAAATGATACTATATAGCTCCCCTTGCCTTGTTGAGTCTGTTGGCCACATCATCTTTTGTACCTCTTGAACTCTCTATGACACTACCGAGGTTGCAAAAGCTGGTCGTGGACACAAGGAGGACACCGTAGAGAAAGATTGTGGTGAAGTCATTCGTGGACACTTGTAAGTCTACTGTCTTGGACATGTTCATTTTGAGACCCACATATGCCGTTTCTTTGTAAAGTCTACGCAGTTTCTACTCTGCATCCACCCAGTTTATCGAAAACTACATATTTTAATATAAACTAATTGCGGTCCGCGAAAAATTCACGGAAGTACAGATTTTCTACTTAAAAACTTGGTTCACGAATAAGCCATAACTTTTAATAAAATTTTCACTTTTAACAACACCAAATTAAGTTTTACATTACTGTCATACAACAATCATCAGAATAAAATTAATTTTTAATAACTTTTGGAGAGATTCAAAGTATTCCTCTCTACTGCAATTGGGTGTAATTGATGGTTGCGGTTTTAATTTGGTAAAACACCGTTATACTCGTATAAATAATTTATGGTTTAATGAGGGGGCGATTGTTTTTTTGATTTTACATTGATTTATTTATAAATAAAAACATATAAACATAATTCTACTCTTGTTTATTTATTTTTATATATAAATAAATTAATATAAAACCTAATAAGCAATCGCGCTTTCATTATAAATTTACGTACGATATATTTATGTAAATATATCGTACGTAAATATAAATATATTATAAGTTTTATTATTAATCTATTTTTTTATCATATAATTAGATTTGTATGGAAGTGAAGCATGGAACTGGCAAAAGAAAGATGAAAATAGAATTAATGCAGTAGAAATGAGATCTCTAAGACGAATGTGTAGCAAATCTGTATATGATAGAGTGACAAATGCAAGTATAAGTGAATGTGGTGCGAATTAAAGTGTTATGAACAAAAGAAGGAAAGGGTCATTGAGATGGTTTGGACACATGGAAAGAATGAGTGAAGACAGAATGGTAAAGAAGGTATATGTAAACGGCGTGAACGGAGCTGGAAATGGAGGAAGGCCGAGGAAAACGTGGCACGATCAAATCAATCAAATATTGAATTTCGGTCACGTGAGGAGTCGGAGAAATCGACGTGCGTGCATGACAAGATGTATGAATGTAGAGGAAGCGAGAGAAGTATGTCAGGACAGAAAAGTGTGGCGTTCCATTCTTTCTGCCTACCCCTCCGGGGAGACGGAGTGATGGTTAGTTAGTTAGTTAGTTTAAAACATATTTCTGATTATCATTGTACAGTGATTCAAGTTTTAAACGGTTAAAAATCTTTACTTAAACATACTTACCATCACGCCGTCCCCCCGGAGGGGTAGGCAGAAAGAATGGACTACCACACTTTTCTCTCCTGACATATTTTTCTCGCTTCTTCAACATTCATACATCGTGTCATGCACGCGCGTCGATTTTTCTGACTCCTCACGTGCCCGACATTCAATATTTGATTTATTTGATCGTGCCACGTTTTCTTAGGTCTTGCTCTATTTCTAGTTCCATTTACATTGCAAACATATATATTTTTTACCATTCTTTATTCGTTCATTCTTTCCATATGTCCAAACCATCTTAACGATCCTTTCATTATTTTGTTCATAACACCATCATTCGCTCCGCATTCACTTATTACAGGTATATTTTCATTCGATACTATCATACACAGAGTTTCCACACATTTGTCTTAGGGATCTCATTTCTTCTGCATTTCTTCTACTTTCATTCTTCTTTTGCCAGTTCCATGCTTCGCTTACATACACAATAAAAGAAATCAACTTCTGATTTAAATCAATTCAAAAAATCTTTTTATATTATAGTTATCAGCGAATTTGTAAAAAAATCAATATTACGAAAAAAGGGGCTGTGCACAAAATAAAATTAATCAGCAGGGGGTCTACGGGTCAAAAAAGTTTGGGTACCTTTGATGTGAATCAATTGTGTTAGTCTTTGAAAAAATCTTTATAGGATTATTGATTGCTTCTTGAACAATGATGTAAAACTGTATGTTAAATAATTAATACGAATGTAAACGTCTGTTTTCGCCCTTAAACGGTCGCTGTCAAAATATCGACAAAAGTGTAAGTAGTACCTATCCAAAAACCTATCCAAAAAAGCTAGAATGGCAGTGCACAATGGTGTTCTTCTACCGACCCTTATGTATGGAAGCGAAGCATGGAACTGGCAAAGGAAGGATGAAAGTAGAATAAATGCAGTAGAAATGAGATCTCTTAGACGAATGTGTGGATATTCTGTGTATGATAGAGTGTTCGAATGAAAATATAAGAAGTGAATGCGGTGCGAATGATGGTGTCATGAACAAAATAATGAAAGGATCATTAAGATGGTTTGGACATATGGAAAGAATGAACGAAGAAAGAATGGTAAAAAAATTATATGTTAATGATGTAAATGGTACCAGAAATAGAGGAAGACCAAGGAAAACGTGGCACGATCAAATAAATCAAATATTGAATGTCGGCCATGTGAGGAGTCAGAGAAATCGACGCGTGCATGACACGATGTATGAATGTTGAGGAAGCGAGAGAAATATGTCAGGAAAGAAAGGTGTGGCAGTCCATTCTTTCTGCCTACCCCTTCGGGGAGACGGCGTGATGGTTAGTTAGTTAGTTAGTTAGTGTAAGTAGTTTAAAAACATCGTTTTATTTCATTTTTATTTAAATTTTTCAAATGAAAATGACATGTTTATATGTTTTAAAAAAATAATGTCAAATGTCCAAAGCAATTAAAACTATTACGCATAATTAAAAGTCAAGTGATATGATAAGTTAAAAGGAATGTCAGACCGACACGAGACCTAATAAGAAATGATAACATGAATCCCGCCGGCACCCAGCTTCCGAATAAAATAATGAGATTTCTTCCGCGTTCGAAGTTTGAATCTGCGCCTCGGGGTAAGTTTGTCCAATTTCAACATCACCTAAAAACGAAAACTTTGCATTCGAAATCGTTTTGCATGATAAAAATTGGAATTACATTCTTATGCATGTAAAACGTAATAAATGTAAAAATATATCCTCCGCTGCAAGTGTATTGAGATACGTAGTCACAGCTGCTTTCAGCTCTTTTGTCATCTAAATATGTATAATATTCAAGAATCAATTGTATCTCAATAGAGACGAAGATGCAAATTGGAAACAGAATATGGTTGATCAAGGTGTTTACAGGACTTATGACCTGTCATTGGTTGGGTTAAGCGCACGCTTTATGTAATACAACATTCCCCATTCCACATTTATTTCCTTATCACCACCATGTCTGACAATTTTTTGGAAGTTGTATATATGTTAATCTCCAACACCACCCTTTGCATGGTAGTTTATTCAATCTACACACTAACGCCATCTAAGAAGATTGTATTTGAAGCATTAAGCAGAATATCTTTTTAACGCAATGTAAAAGGCTACCGTCATTTAGCGCATTGCTAGAAACCGCCTGGAGATGTCACTCCAACCTATATGCTATAATTTTGACCAGTTTTTTGTTTTTTTACAACATTTTGAATGTATACAAATACTTGTAGACGAACAACTGGATTTCACCCATTACGTATCTGTATAATATTGGCAAACTACTCTGTAATATGAAGATTAGTTGAGCTGAAGCGTAGCCCTTTATTTATTTATACACAATACAAAAATGAGACATAACAAACGAAAAACATTTAGGCGACTCATTTGGACACAAAGCGTTGTTACAAAGAAAAGACAAAGGTAAAACAACATGAAACGAAAAGATCATACATATCAGAAGGAACCCAAATATTTCGACATCAGTGAGGCATCATCTCTTTCCAGAATTTGTAATATATTTTTTATGAATGACATTTCTCTGTATTGGGACATTTCTCTGTATTCTTATTGTTCAGGTTAAAAGCCTATTAAATCTATTCCTAAAAAAGGACCGTTTTAAAAAAGCGAAATAACTACAAAATGTAATTGGAGTGACATCTCCAGGCGTTATCTAGCAATACGATAATGGCGGTAGCCTTTCACATTGCGTTAATAAAAAGATCTTCTGCTTAATGCTTAAAATCTAATCTTCATAGATGGCGCTAGTGTGTAGATTGAAACTATCATGTGAAGTGCGATGTTACAGATTAACATATATACAACTTGTTACTTAATGTTGTATTACATAAAGCGTGCGCTTTACCCAACCAATGACAGGTCGTAAGTCCTGTAAACGCCTCGACCACCATATTCTGTTTCCAATTTGCATCTTCGTCTCTATTGAGATACAATGCATCCTTAAAAATTAATTCATATTGAAAATTAATTGTATTTGTTTAAAAAATATTGGGTGTATTTATATACTCGAATATAGCAATAGCGAAGCGTTGACGGGTCAGCTAGTAATTAATATAACACAAGGAAATACCAAAACCCTTCTCTTTCATTTACAGTGCTAACAGTATGAATACAATCACTTAAATTGGGCGATACCTGTTAAATATTTTGGGTCAAAGTATGGGCCAAAGTTACCCTTCCGACACCTTAACACACAATGTGGGGAGAATATTAATTACATATTTTGCTTATGACACTTAAAATGTACAAAAGACACTTTGAAGTGAATTCCAGAGATGTTATAAATGTGCTTAATAATGCTTTTGACAGGTAATTCCGCTATTGACTTAGTCTTTAAGGAAAATAGACGATTGTGAGTAGTGTTGGTGATTGGAACAATTTTGCAACGTTTAATGAATAAATATTTAAACACCTGAAATACTACTTGAAGCACTTTACTGTTTGTATTTGAGTTTATCTCTGTTATCCAGATGATAGATACTTCTTCGCTACTTTCAATCCAAGGGATTAGTTTGCAGCAAAGTGTATCATTTTTGCTGATTCTTGGGAAGCCATTTGGGCCTTTTTTGTGAGCTTTTCAAGTAGTTTTTGAACCTAATAACTATGTACAACATTTCATCTTATTTATTGTTTCTTGACCAATGATTTAAAACTCCAACAAAGACACGTTTCGCGTGTCTAAAGCATTATCAATATATTCTTCTTCTTCTTCTTCCTCAGCCTATCCCCGTCCACTCCTGGACAAAGGCCTCCTCCATTTGCTTCCATGTCATTCTGTCCTTTGCATACTGCATCCAGGTTATTCCGACGTGACTGTTTAGATCATCTTTCTACCGTAGTTGCGGTCGCCCTGCACTTCTCTTCGCCGTCCACGGTCTGCAAGTCAGCCAGCCTTCTTGTCCATTTTTCATCTGGGCTTCTGGCTACGTAACCCGCCCATTGCCATTTTAGAGTCGCCACCCGATGGATGATGTCAGTGACCTTTGTTTTTTTCCTCACCGTATCGTTTCTGACTCAATCTCTTAGGCTTATTCCTAATATGGCTCTTTCCATGGCTCTTTGGGTCACTCGCACTTTTTTTGGACAATGTAACAGTTTCAAGACCATAGACTTGGTGGTACTTGACAAAGGTTGATCGGTATTTTCCGGTTTTTAAGGATGTAGCTTAGGTTTCCGAAAGCTTAGTCCGATTCTTCTTTTAGCTCTCCGGTCTGGTTATCTCGGCACAAACGAATATTGTGTCCCAGATTTGTATATTCTTGGACATTCTCAATTCTATTGCCGTCCACGTTGATTTCAAGCCTTTCCGTGCCCATTACCTTGGGTCCTTGCTAGGTTCATATTCAAACCTACATATTTGGATGCATCGTTCAATATATTAATGTTTCAATTTCTCAACTCTTGGAAGCTGCAGAGAGTGTTATTTACAAATAAATAACTATTAAATAATAATAAAATAAATCGTCGTTGTTTAACTATTCCACTTTTGTCTTTATTTCGACAGCGAACCTGGCAAAACCGGTCGCTGTTGAAATAAAGGCATTAGTGGAAGTATAATAGTTAAAAAAACTATCGTTTTATTTCATTGTTATTTAAAATGAAATTCCATCAATAGATTTCGTAAAATCAATTGATTATCAAAAAAATATTTCAATATTTGTTCTGGGCGAGTGGAGAAGGATATTGAAAGAAGAGTTGGGGCGGGCAATAAAGTGAATGGTGAACCTATCCGAAAAAGCTAAAATGCCAGTGCATAATTGTGTTCTTGTACCGACCCTTATGTATGGAAGCGAAGCATGATACTGGCAAAAGAAGGATGAAAGTATAATAAATACAGTAGAAATGAGATTTCTTAGACGAATGTGTGAATACTCTGTGTACGATAGTGTCGAATGAAAATATAAGAAGTGAATGGTTTGGACACAGAAAGAACGTCCAAAAAAGTATATTTTAACGATGTAAATGGAACAAAAAATATAGGAAAACCAAGGAAAACGCGGAACGATCAAATTAATCAAATATTGAATGTCGGCCACGTGAAGAGTCAGAAAAATCGACGCACGTGCATCAGGAAAGATTAGATAAGGGGCCATAGATTGTTTTATCTCCCACGATATAGAACCAACCTGCCAATGGTTATGCCGGTAGGGAGAGCAATATCTTTGCTTACTCGTATCACCTCGGAGTTTGACATATTTTGTGATAGTTTGGCTCATCTGAGGGAAGTACTATCTTTATTATAATTGTATGGTATATTTATTTTATTAATTTGTCATGCATCTTATGTTTCTCGCTCTTTTTATTAATCTATTATGTATTACTTATTATTGTGTGTCTCTAACTTGTATCTTTAGTGTATGGAAACCAAAAATTATGTAATGCTTTAGATATGGTAAATAAATGATAAATGAAAATCAAATGAAAAGGAAAGAAAAGTGTGGCAGTCCATTATTTCTGCCTAACCCTTCGGAGAGACGGCGCGATGGTTAGTTAGTTAGTTAGTTAATATTATTCAAGAAATCCGCAGTCAAATTTATGGTGAATATAGAAGAGATACTTGAAGGAATTGAAATGAAGAGTATTTAGGAATAGATTTAATATGCTTTTAACCTTAACAATAAGAATACAGAGAAATGTCCTGATTCGTATAACGCAAAACGGAAATTACACCTTGAAACTGAAATTGTTCGCTGCTAGCTTAATTAATTAAATTCTGGCAATGTTTGATGGAGGTGGCGTGACTTTTATGAAGTCATGGACATGCTTTTATGTATGAATAATAATTTTATAATATTATTATACGCCTCCCGCGCGCTATCTGCCCCGAATACGAGAAAATATGAGTCGTTTCACTGGCTGGAGGGAATAAAAAGATCTCCCTAAAGAATTGAAACGAAGATTTATCAAAGGTTTTTACGTTTATGAAAAACATTTACTGCTTTTTATAAACCTTTATAAAAATTGAGTACAATAATCGGAGTGATAGATTAAATTTTAGATATAGGGTCAAAGCACCAAAGACCGGTTAAGGTTCAGCTTGTACTAAAATCCACATTAAAGGCATTAATTTCCTTATTTCAGTGTATAAAATAAAAGAAAACAATAAAAAACACATTGACTTCTCTAAATTCTCAACCTTTTTTTATTGAAATATGAGTATTACTATTATATTAAAATTAATATTTCTCTAAAAAAATAGCACAATCACCAGTAATTGACCACTTCAGGTTATATTGATACAATACATAGATTTTGTTAGATTGTCAGATTATGAAACACCCTAACATAAAAAAATATGTAAATATTCAAAGAATTGCATAAGAAATAACGTTAAAAAAAACACTCCCCACTTTTCCTTATAAAAAAACTACTAACAATCTTAGAACTACAACGGGAAGACGCACTTTTACCGTTTGACAAGGCACAGTTCAAAACTGATAGTTTTGTTTCTTACCAACAGTTGTCTCTGCCTACCTCTTTTGTCATAGTTTCTTGGGATTAAAGTTTTTTGACTGGACACATAGAGCAATTCTTATTATATTTTATTTTATTAACCAACGGTCATTTACTGGGGGGCGGTCAAATACTGGTGCTTCGACCCTATCGGATAGAAATGTATTATGTATTAAAGATATAAAAATATTAACTATTCTCCAAAACAAAGCAATGAGAAAAAATATTAACAGTTAACTAACTAACTAACTAACCATCACGCCGTCTTCCCGAAGGGGTAGGCAGAAACAATGGATTGTAACACTTTTCTTTTCTGAAATATTTCTCTCGATTCCTCAACATTCATACATCGTGTCATGCACGCGCATCGATTTCTCTGACCTCTCACATGGCCGACATTCAATATTTGATTTATTTGATCGTGCCACGTTTTCCTCGGTCTTCGTCTATTTCGGGTTCCATTTACATCGTTAACATATATTTTTTTTTACATTCTTTCTTCATTAATTTCTTTCCATGTGTCCAAACCATATTAATGATCCTTTCCTTATTTTGTTCATAACACCATTCGCATCAAATTCACTTCTTATATTGATTCAAATTCACTTCTTATATTTGCATCTTCGTCTCTATTGAGATACAATTGATTCTTGAATTGATAGCCCACAATGGGTGAAATCCAGTTGTTCGTCTACAAGTATTTGTATACATTCAAAATGTTGTAAAAAACAAAAACTGGTCAAAATTATAGCATATAGATTGGAGTGACATCTCCAGGCGGTTTCTAGCAATGCGCTTAAATGGCGGTAGCCTTTCACATTGCGTTAAAAAGATATTCTGCTTAGTGCTTAAAAAATACAATCTTCATAGATGGCGTTAGTGTTTAGATTGTATATACAACCATTTAAAGGGTGGTGTTGGAGATTAACATATATACAACTTCCAAAAATTTGTTAGACATGGTGGTCATAAGAAAAAATAATGTGGAATGTTGTATTACATAAAGCGTGCGCTTAACCTAACCAATGACAGGTCATAAGTCGTGTAAATGCCTCGACTACCATATTCTGTTTCCAAAAAACAATTTACATATTTTTCTCTATTCAGATACAATTTATCCTTAAAAATGATTGAACCGCAATGGGTAAAATCCAGTATTTGTCTACAAGTATTTGTATACATTCAAAAAACAAATATGAAAATGTTTGGAATGTTATTTTGAATATGGAATTAAGTGATCAACTTTTCCACCCCCTTCCCTCCTTTCCAACGTTTCTCACGCCAGACGAACATGCATTGTTTGGCCACAGAAACACCCGCGTGTTCAAAATTCCCTAACTGACAGTTCGCGTGATACGAAAATTAAAAATGGCCGTGGGAAACAAAACATTTTTTTAACAAAATCTGATAAATTTCCACCGGAAAAACGGTGTTCTCACGTCATACGTTATATTAATATCAAACAAGAGAGTTTTGTTATGTGGTTTTTAAAATATATTTTTTTGTTTTATATTATGCACATTTGTTTTATGCTCTACACTACGCTGCGATGAGGAAATTATTATTTTCTAACAAGAGGAAGGCATGAGGTAGAAAATTGACTTCGGTATGGGATTTTCCAGGTTTAAGTACCCCTTAAGAATCGTCCATAGACAAAGTAGGAAAGCCAACCAATTCTAGAATAAAGATTTTATTTTTATTATCTGATTTAACCCTTTATTGCATTCTGATGGAAATTTACATCATACCATTCAAAAGCGAAAAATGTTTTAAAAATGTTTTAGTATTGATTTTTTTATGTCTGGTTACTTTTTAAAAGACTAATGAATGAATCGGAACGTATTCAATTGAAAAATAAAACAAATATACCTATCATTGTATATTAACCTGTCATTGGTTGGGTTAAGCGATCACTTTATGGTAACAACATTCACCATTGCGCCCTTCTTACAACCACCACGTCTGACAAATTTTTGGAACTTTTATATATGTGACTATGTTAAAACACTTCACATTTTTTAGGTCAATCTACACTAGCGCCATCTATTAAGATTATTTGTAAAACCATTTGTATTTATGTAAAATACATTTTGAAAAAATGCAATATAAAAATCTCAGATGCAAACTCGTTGTAGACGATAGACCCATAAAACAGGTCATGAACTTCAGATATCTGGATGTGGAGATACCTAATTACAGCCACCTCAGTTTTCATCTGCCCACACTTCATTTACAATCTGGTCGTGTATTGAGAATCTTTCATTCAAATCATTTTGCGAATTTTAAATAAAATGTCCCATTTAAAACGATATTTTTTTACAATACAAATCATTAAAGCAATAATTGATTATTTCAGTATTTTCCTCGAATGTCAAATAATTAATAAACACACACTCCTAATCCTATGCTCAAGACTTATTAAACTGACTTTTGAAAATATCATTGGAGGTGGAAGCTTGGAAGACTAAAAGTAGAAAGATTATTTAAGGAGATTTTTAAATGCGTTTAAATAAGTCTTTCATTGTTTCGTTTTTTGTTATATGCGATTATTTACACCTGAAGATGGATGTGTCCTCCTCGATATATTTAATTTAAGAGTGGAAAATAAACAGCGTTATTTTTCAATTCAAAAGTGTATATCAATGAAATTCTACATCATTAATGCCTTAACATTCAACATTCAATTAATATTGGTTCTGATTTTGAAAATATGGTTGGGCTCATGTGGTTCTCTTATAAATTTTGATGTATTTCGTGTATAAGTGAATTGTTTTGGTCAATTTGATTGTTGCCGTACTTTATAATAGTTAATTGTGACACGTAATACTTTGTACTATTTTGATGTTAAAATTATACAAGTTTTTTCGTTTATATAAAAAAATTTGACAGGTGTAAAAACAATTTTTTCGTTTGTTCCAATGACAATTTGAATAATTTATACATCATTATTTTAAAGTACTTGCTGATGTTCGTTTGTTTTAAGTGCCTAATTACTGCTAATTTAAAAAAAACCGGTGGATACGTGGAACATAAATTAAATAGACAATATTATGTGTACCATCTATAAAGAACATTGTATGTTAAAATATTTTTATTTGGTTATTTTATTTTATATCATTGTATTTCATATTATTTGTTTTAGATTTATTTTGTGGATGTTGGATGGTCGAAGTGTGCGCGGGAGATGCCTATTGGTGGCGATGAGGTTCGCAACCCATCACACCGCGTCTCCCGCGGGGCGAAAAGAGAAGTATGGAGGCCGCATCGGTTAAAGTGTGACAGTCCATTCCATCTGTCTACCCTTTTGGAGAAACGGCGTGATGGTAAGTTAGTTAGTTAGTTTAACATTCAATACAAAGTTGAGATAACTTAAAACACAGTTTATTTAATGAAATCAGCGCAGATCTCAACAGAATGGCCACACTTTCAATTAGCACACTTTCGACTTGTCGTTTATTGCTGGGAACATAATGAAATTGGATCATTATCTTTGATCTCTCGGCTCGTCTTTCCCGAGATGACCCGGGGGCTAGCCGACCGGAATAATAATCGGAACAGCGGTGATCTGAGCGGACCGCAGCCTCCCGACAGAGATAATTCTCTTCAAACACGACGAAGTTCTTCAATCCGACACCGATTGTGGAGTTATTAATATATGTTTCTTAACGAACACCCTCGCAAAATACGATATTGGTCCACAGGCACGACGGCTTAAGTTATCACATATTTTACTGTTAAAAACTAACTTACTTCTTCTTCTTCTTCTTTCTTATTGTATACCTATGTGGTCTTTTCTCCAGAGATTTGCTCCTCCTGTGAGGTAGGTTTCCAGCTGTCTTTCCATCTTTTAGGAGGTCTTCCACGAGGTCGAGTCCCATGAGGTTGATTATGCAATGCAATATAGGGGAGTCTGGCGGAGTCCATTATTTTAACATAACCGTACCAGTCCCTTTTTCGCTGTCTGCTCCATCTTATAATATCCTCAACCTCACATATCTCTCTTATTCTGGTGTTCCTCACGTGATCCCTCAGTGTCTTGCCTACTGTCTTGCCTACTATCGTCCTCAGTGTCTTCATTTTGGAAGTCCTCAAAACTTGTTTGGTCCTTACTGTGTCTGCCCTTGCTTCGACGCCACACATTATTATTGGTCTTACGCTTGCTTTATAGATTCTCATCTTATTCTTAATGGCCATGTCTTATTAACAAGTATGAAAAAATTAAAGTTTTCAAGGAGTTTTATTATAATATTTATGTATGAAATGTTTCACCCTTCTAAGGCATTATCAAATGATTAAGGCATTATCAAATGATGATGAATATTTGATATTTGATAATGCCTGAGAAGGGCGAAAAACGTCATAATAATAATAATAATAAATTGGATAATTTATAGAGCGCCATTTTTATGAATTACTCATCTCAAGGGCGCTGTAGAAAATGCTCCGTTTTATAAACTAGTTTAAAAAAAACATATTTAGTATGAGGGCTACACCCGACACAGTCGATCAACATTTACATCAGGAAAGGATAATTTGAAAAGGTGCGTTTGAGTCTCGATCTAAACTCGGACAGAAGTCCCCGGATCATAGAACAACATTAAGTTTCTTCATGAATAGCATATCATAAATCAGTATTATAATAAAACTCCTAGAAAACTATCGTCTTTTTACACATATTAATAATTTAATATGGAGTTTTACATCATTGTTCAAGAAACAATAAATTACTAACTAACCATCATGCCGTCTCCCCGAAGAGGTAGGGAGAAAGATTAGACTGCCACACTTTTTTCTTGACATATTTTTTTCGCTACCTAAACATTAATACATTGTATCATGCACGCACGTTTATTTCTCCGACTCTAGACGAATTCAATATTTGATTTATTTTATCTTGCCACGTTTTCCTCGATTTTCTTCTATTTATAGTTCTCTTTAAATCGTTTACATATTCTTTTAATACGATTCTTTCTTCATTCATTCTTTTCATGCGTCCAAACCATTTAATATTCCTTTCATTATTTTGTTCATAAAACTTATATTTGCATCGCATTCACTTTCATTCGACTCTCTATCATACAATGATTTTCCACACATTCGTCGAAGAGATCTCATTTCTACATTTCTTCTCATTTCATCCTTCTTTTGCCAGTTCCACGCTTTGCTTACATAATTAAAGGTCGGTACAAGAACAACATTATTCCAGTATCTTCTTCTGGATCTACTCCACTGGACGATATCCTCTATTTCGCAAGTTTTACTTATGTCTACGTTGCAGACACGATCTCGGAGGGTTTTTCCAGTAATTGATCTTAGGACCTTTAACTCCGATGTTTTTAGCAGTCCCTTGGTTCACACAGTGTCGGCCCACGTCTCTACAGCGTACGTCATGATAGGTCGCACGCATGTTTTATAAATTCTGATATTGCTGTTGATACGCATGTGCTTGTTCTTCCAGACCAGATTCTTTAGGCATCCTGACACGGCAGAGGCTTTACTGACTTGTTCTCGTACTTCGGTATAAAGGTCATTTTGGCTATTTTTGATTTTGATAATTTCTTTTAAGTCAATTTTTAATAATGATCTGATGACGGCTAAGCTGCTCAGCTCTCTTTACTGTGAATCAGTCTATAATTCTGTGTTATTTTAATTAAAAATTTAGGCTACTCCAATTCGACTTGCCTCATTATTCTCTTCAACCCTTAGTTGTATAATTGACCCAATAGCGTCACCGAGTGGACCCAAAGATTGACTTACACCCTTCTCCCCCTGGGACAAAGTTTGACAGTTCTAGAAACAGAGTTAAGTACACAATGGAGACTTCAGACAAGTGCCATTACAATATTATATAATAGAAGAGTCCGTTCAGTTCACTGCCGAATAATATTATCTTAGCGAAAACTCATCATGAATAGTGTGAAAAGAAAAAAACGTTTAATAACAAATATAAATAATTTGAATAAACATAACTGCTCTTAGTATTTTGGACACTTTAGTACACTTTTCTAAGACATGTTTTGATTATCACATAACCTTTTACAATGTGTTCTTCTACCGACCCTTATGTATGAAAGCGAACCATGGAACTGGCAAAAGAAGAATGAAAGTAGAATAAATGTAGTAGAAATGAGATCTCTCAGACGAATGTTTTGATACTATGTGTAGGATAGAGTGTCGAATGAAAATATAAGAAGTGAATGCGATGCGAATGATAGTACTATTAACAAAATAATGAAAGGATCACCAAGATGGTGTGGACACATAGAAAGAATGAATGGTAAAAAAAATATATGTTAACGATGTAAATGGAACTAGAAATAGAGGAAGACCGAGGGACGATAAAATAAATCAAATATTGAATGTCGGCCATGTGAGGAGTCAGAGAAATCGACGCGCGTGCATGACACGATGTATGAATGTTGAGGAAACGAGAGAAATATGTCTGGAAAGAAAAGTGTGGCAATCCATTAATTCTGCCTATCCCTTCGGGGAGACGGCGTGATGGTTAGTTAGTTAGTTAGTTTTTTTTTTAAATGGTTTATACTAAAAAGGGTGGATTTGTGTATAAAGGTGGACTAGGTATAATTAGGATTGAAGAGAGGAGAGAGATAACGGGAACATTTCGAACATGGAAATTGAATTTAAATTCACGTCAACTAATTTAATTAGTAATAAATAATTTGTAGAAGTAACTGTATAGGTACTGTCATTCTACCGGACAGGTAAAATCGTACACGCCTAGTGCATCCCAGTAAGAAAATTAACACCGTTATCTTCATTAAATGAAACAATATTTTTAAAATAGGTGGTTCGAATTAATTGAAGCGGACATAACCAACCAAACAATATCTGGATGGAATAAATGGCGACCGCTGACTGGAATTCTGAATCCAAAAATGCCAATAAGAACAAAGGGCAAGACTTATAAAACAGCTATCTGGCCGGCATTACTATACGGAAGCAAATATGGCCAACTAAAAAGATACAACAACAAAAACTCCATACAATAGAAAACCGCATGGTGCGGTGGTCGGGTAGCGTCACATTGAAAGACAAGGTGCGCAACGAATATGTGAGGGGAAGTTTCAAGGTAGCCCCTATATAACAAAATATGTCAGAAACAAGGCTCCTATGGTATGGTCACGTGATGAGGAGACCTCAGGACCATGCCGTAAAAAAGTGTCTTTCCGTGATTAGTAGGAGAGGGAGAGGAAGACTTCAAACTACCTGGAAGACGAATGTGCAGAGGGACATGAAGGCCCTAGGGCCTCTTAAGGAGGAAGCTGCCTACGAAAAAAATACCTAGCGCGAAATGATAAGAAAGGTCGACCCCGAGTAACGGGAAGAGGCGAGGAAAAATTAGAAGATACTTGTTCTAAAGACATCATATGTGCTCTTATATTTTAAAAATAATGATAATAAAGTTGCGCATTTATATAACAAGAACAACAATTGATTTTAAATGTATGGGCTTCCAATTGAATCAATTTATTTTCTTTATCTTCTATTTTATTTCTATGAGTGAGTTTTCGTCAAGTTACCTGCTTCTGTGAATAAGATTCGAAGAGAATTGGGTATAACTCGATCTCAAGGGCTTATGGTGTAAGTGATTTGAAGTTAATTCTACTGTTTTACACTTCGTCAGTTGGCCCGAAGGGCGTTATCGATACAAACTCGATTTAAGTAATTTAATGTCAAGGGTTTGTGTTCACACAATAGGCAGAAATGTAAGAAGGTTACTATGATGAAGTGGTAGCGTTTAATACGAAATCTAAAGGACCTATTCATTACCAATACTACGTCATTATGATTATAATTGTTTTAGGCCCTGTTTTCACGGTAACGAGTGCTTAGTCGACAAAGCGAATGTTTAACAGAGGTCCTTGTTTGATGGTTAAGTTACGTTTTGAATTTAGGTTAAAACTGTTAATTATGGTGGTAATGATTAAATGAAAATTTGTTCACCGCCTGGGATCCGATATTCTCTGATGGTGGAACGAGTGCAGAAAAAATGTCTGCGCTGTATTTACCTCAGGGAGCGCGGTTATTACCCGTGGCTCTTTCCGACTGAATTCTTGCTCGGTATACTAAGCTACCAATCATTGGAAAGAAAGAAGAATATTCACTTGGAAGTTCACTTCTTTCAGCTGATTGGCGGCCGTATTCAAAACTCGGATGTCCTGAGTGATGTAGGTTTATTTGTCTCTGATAATTACCTTCGTCAAAGACAGCACAGATTGTTTTTTTTGCCGCGCTGCAGAACCAACCTGCTAATGGTTATGCCTGTGGGTAGGGCAATCTTATTGCTTAATCGGGTCGCCTCGGAGGTCGACATATTTCGTGATAGTGTGAGTTGCCGCAGGGATGCAATATCAATGTTATGATTATTTCTAATTCTTAAGCTTATTTTTATTTTTATGCTTCTCTTTTAAATTCTCATAATGTAATTGCAAACGATCTAGAAATATGTCTGTAATGTTTGTAATTTTTATTAAAGAAATGAAATGAAATCCACGTTACACTGTAAATTAAAAGTTTATATTTTTGAATAAAAATATCACTGCACTTTGTATTACAATACTTTATTTCACTTATCACAGACATGTTTCGGTAATAAAATAACATTTTTCTTCTTCTTACGGCGCTACAGCCCATATCGAGCCTTGGCCTTCGTCAACTTTTGCCAGTTAAGTGTTGTAATACTAATTTCAGTTATATTTATTTAAATATTAATCCACAACACAAAGTGAAGGCGAATATAACAAATATGATAGAAAATTTTATTTTAGAAGAAAGTTAATGTTTCTGATAAATTTAAGCCGTTCATATAATTGATTGTTACGTGATTGTTTTTGTATATATTTAAACACTTTTACCGACCCTTACATATGAAAGAGAATCTTTGAGTTTACACAAGAAGGATAAAATAGGACAAATATCGTGGAAATGAGATCATTTAGAATAATGCGCGTAAAAACAATACAAAAGGAATGAAAACGTATGTTTTAGAAGTTTTATTATATTTAATGTAAATGGCATATTTTGTTCAAGAAACAATTAATATGATATAATAGAATACATAAAAAAGAAGTTAGAAAAGAATGTTAGGCGGATGAATACATCCTAAGTTGAATACAGCTAAGATGTTTTTGATATATGGAACGAATGAATGAGGGAAGAATTGTTCAAAATATATATACAAGTAAAATGGAAAAAGAAGTTGAGGCCAAGTAAGATTAAATTAAACAATTACTGAAAGTCTGTCATGTTCAAAGTAGAAAATTAATTCTTATGTAATATATAATTTTCTACAATTAAAAAAATGTTTTATTTTTTGAGAAACCGGTTGGCGCTCCTTACTCAAAATATAGTGTTTTTCTACAAAGCGTTAAATTCAATTTTTAAATCGCTTTTCGTAAATAAAAAAAGATGTTTGGAAATTAATTAATGAGAATACATTTTTAAATATAAAAATATCCGGAAATGTGGTCAAGAAAGAAGTGTGCTGTGTAGATTGCCGGACACTACCCCTGCTACGATATTAATTTATGTTCAGGCATTATAAAATGTCTCAAAGTCTGCGGTGGGCTGGTAATGATAAATAATGCCAGATAAAAGAATACTGAAGGGACTGAAGGAAACCGGAAAGACCTGAAGAAAGGATGTGGAAGGCTAGGGACAGAAGCTAGTGAAGGATTGTTGTGGAGGTGGCCAAATCCAAAATTGGGTATTGCGCCGATAAAAATAAAAAGAAGAATCTATGAATATGTAAAAATGTATTATAAAGATTTATTTTGGAACTTTTATGCTTTTGTTATAACAAATGAATTAATTGAGTTGAGTCCAAGATGAATTTTTATAACTCATGGGAAATACATGATTTATTATGTATTTTTATATAAATAAATAAAAAAATTAAAAATTTAATAAAGTAAATATTATAAATAATCAAATAAATTTAACGTCAAGTAGAATCTTTGATCTAATTCCTTTGTTGTAAACCCCAATAAGAACTTTAAATTAACTAACTAACTAACTAACCATCACGTATCATACATTCGTCTCTAGGGGTAGGCAGAAAGAATGGACTGCTACACTTTTAATTATTATTTTATATTTTTAATTGATTCATAATCTTTGTTTTACCAAAAGCATAAACGTTCCAAAATTAATCTTTATGACATCTCTCAAAACTCATCATATTTGTGAACAATTTTAAACTATTTTTTTATAATAATATATAGCACTGAAGAAGGATCGGTTGTCCGAAACATGTCTGATATGTAATTATATTTTTTTTGAGTTAGTGTTGTATATAAAAAAGAAAAAGACAAATAAAGTTAGTGTTGTATATAAAAAAGAAAAAGACAAATAAAAAATCAACAACACAAAGTATGGCAAATATAGAAGAGAAATTTAAACACACCCACTTCATCTGTAAAATATTTTTACACAATAGAAATATTTTATATTATATGTTTCAGCGGTGACCTCTTGAAAATGGGAGAGAATTATCAATAATAAGATTCCTACATTTACTCATTTATCCGTTAATACCCTTCTAACCTTTAATCTCACAAGATTCCATCCTAGCCAAAAATTTAAGGCACTAAATACTAAATTAATATCTAGGCAAATATTATATAATATTTCACAGACAGGCATTCATTCGCAGGCAATATTATCTTCGACAGAATCTCAAATGCTAATATAAGAAAGACATGTAAAAAAGATCATTGCATCGGTTCGGAAATATGAAGCGCATGGATGGTAAAAGAATGGTTAAGAAACTAACTAACTAACTAACTTACCATCACGCCGTCTCCCCGAACATTCTCTCGCTTCCTCAACATTCATACATCGTTTCATGCACGCGCGTCGATTTTTCTGACCCCTCAAATGACCGACATTCAATATTTGATTTATTTGATCGTGCCACGTTTTCCTCGGTCTTCCTATATTTCTGGTTCCATTTACATCATTAACATATAGTTTTTTACCATTCTTTCTTCATTCATTCTTTCCATATGTCCAAACCATCGTAATGATCCTTTCATTATTTTGTTCATGACACCATCATTCACACCGCATTCACTTCTTATATTTTCATTCGACACTCTATCATACACAGAGTATCCACAGATTCGTTTAAGAGATCTCATTTCTACTGCATTTATTCTACTTTCATCCTTCTTTTGCCAGTTCCATTCTTCGCTTCCATACATAAGGGTCGGTTATGAAAGTATATGTAAATAATGTAAATGGAGTACGGAGCCGAGACAGACCGAGGAAAACATGACGAAATTAATCAATTTTTAATTCTTCATATAAAGCACTCACTTTGTGGTTAGACATTTTAAATAATTATATAAATAAAACAACTTTTTATTTAACCACGGTAGGGTATTCGCTTGGACCCAAGCTTCATCAGAGCAGTATAACAACTTAACAAACATAAAATTCTTAGGTGCATATCTAATAATAAATGGTGAAATCAGAGTAGGGGGTGCGAGAAGGAAAGGGATAATTGGAACAAATGTTTACCTTTGAAATAGCAACCGTGGTTAAATACAAAGTTGTTTTATTTATATAATTATTTTTAATCAATTTTTAATGAATATGGAGGAAGCTCGAGAGGTGTGCCAGGATAGAGTAGTGTGGCAGTCCATTCTCTCTGCCTATCCATATGGGGATATGGCGTGATGATTTGTTGTTATTTCATAAGTATTTATTAAGTGGTATTGTCAATTGAGGATAAAATATGTCACGTACGAAACATATGGTGTATATTATTGTATTTGAACTTTGTTAAAATGTTAAATAAATAAATTAGATAACACAGTGTTCAAATTCTCTCTCCAAATTAACGATGTCATTATTGAAGTTTTTTATACGTGTATTCGATAATTATATTTCATAGATGTATATATGTATGTATATTTAAAATATGTATATATGTACTCGTATGTATATTTTTTTGCCGATTAAGATTTTATTATTATTATTAAATTAAAATATTTCTGTCCATCAAAAATTATTGTATTTGATTTTTGGTTTATTGATAAAGTGATCAAAAAATGACATGTAATATTTCTAGGACGTTTTTGTTTTCAAGTCTACTATTTTCAGAATGTTGTAAAATAATTATATATGAAACTTGTTTACCTACCTTTTATCCCATGAGTTATTAACTCATATAATTACAATAAGAGTGAATGCGGTGCGAATGACGGTGTTATGAACAAAATAATTAAAGGATCATTAATATGGTTTGGACATATGGAAAGAATGAATGAAGAAATAATGGTAAAAAAGTATATGTTAATGATGTAAATGTAACCAGAAATAGAGGAAGACCGAGGAAAATGTCGTACGATCAAAAAAATCAAATATTGAATGTCGACTATGTGAGGAGTCAGAGAAATCGACGCGCTTGCATGACACGATGTATGAATGTTGAAAAAGCGAGAGAAATATGTCAGGAAAGAAAAGTGTGGCAGTCCATTAATTCTGCCTACCCCTTCGGGGAGACGGCGTGATGGTTAGTTAGTTAGTTAGTTGTATTCGATAATTATATTTCATAGATTCTGTAATCTTGTGAAATATTTTTTTTTTGCCGATTGAAATTTTATTATTATTATTAAATTTAAAAAATTTCCGTAATAAGGTGATCAAAAAATGACATGTCATATTTCTAAGACGCTTTAGTTTTTAAGTCTACTATTTTCAGAATGTTGTATAATAATTATACAATATATGAAACGTATCCCTTTTTATCCCATGAGCTATATACCCATATAATTAGATTAGAACTAGTATATGTTTATAAAGTAAATTTAAATACAAATTCTACTATGTTTACGCCTTAAGCCTTTAATAAATTGAAAATACAATTCGTAAAACCTAATTTACAGAACTATTTAAATGAAAAGTTACCTGATATGTGTATAACCTTACCTAACGTGTGCGTTAGTATCATTCCCAATTAAAAGTTTGGATATTCTGACGAGTTTATCTAGAGGTACTTTTTGAATAGTTTTCCTACTTATTTGACCTTTCCGAGGTCCGTAATCAATTAAGCAAAGTTTCTTTAGAGTTTGACGATAATTTGTTTTGAGTCCATTTGCTTAACCTTCCAGAAAATGAATAGGACCCATGAAGTATTTTAAAGCATTGAATTTTAATCAACCGAATATTTACTAAGTAATTAACTAACGAGAATACTCCTCATCAAGACCTATGTATGGAGTATCTTGAAGTACGGCTGCGAGACATGGTGCCTACCCAAAAGAGATAAACGGAGACTTGAGGCTTTTGAGATGTGGTCCTATAGAAGACTATTAGGAATTTCCTGGAGAGACCACATCACAAATGAGTAAATTTTCTAAAGAATCGAAGGAGGAAGACACCTACTCAGGACCTTGTACGAAAGGCGTGCAAGATAGATCGGCCATGTAATACGACAAGAAGGCCTCTTGCATGCCATAATGGAGGGAATGACCGAGGGGACAAACTCTAGGGGACGCCCACGCCGAGAGTTCCTGGAGGACCTGTTGGTGGACGTGCGCTGCTCATCATTTGCAGATTTCAAAAGAGCCGCACAAGACAGGTAAGAATGGAAGAGAAGAATAGACGAAATTGCTGCAAACCAATCCCAGGATTGAAACCAGAGAAGAAGAACTAACTAACCAACCATCACGCCGTCTCCCCGAAGGGGTAGTCCAAAGAAAAGACTGCTACACTTTTCTTTCCTGACATATTTCTCTCGATTCCTCAACATTTATACATCGTGTCATGCACGCGCGTCGATTTCTTTGACTTCTCACGTGGCTGACATTCAAAATTTGATTTATTTGATCGTGCCACCTTTTTCTCGGTCTTTCTCTATAGCTAGTTCCATTTAGATAGTTAACATATACTTTTTTTACCATTCTTTCTTCATTAATTATTTCCATGTATTTTTTTATACAACAGGTCGCTTGAACCTAATAACTGGATAAAATTTGTTTTAAGCTGAGATATTGATTCTCGTGACATGTAATAGGTACCTAAACTTTCGCCATTCCATTGTCACAAGATGTCTACACCAGACCAAAGACAGTGTGGCAATCACACTGCCAGCACCGGGAATCGAACCCGGAACCTTCGGTATGGTAGTCAGAGCTCTTACAACTCTGCCACGAAAACCATTCATCAAACCATCATAATTATCCTTTCATTATTTTGTTTATAGCACCATCATTCGCACCGCATTCACTTCTTAAATTTTCATTCAACTCTCTATCATACACAAAATAATTACTATAATGTCAAATATATTTTATTATACATATTGCACAGGTTAGTACGATAACAAAGTAAATTGAGCTTTAAAAATAGACGACGAACAGAAGCCACAGTAAAGGTCCCGGGTTCGATTTCCGACGATGGCAGTATGATTGATTTTGGTCTGGTGTGTATTCACGTGACAATACAATGGCGATAGATAAGCTACCTTTCGCATGTCATGAGAATGAATAGCTAAAAAAATGTAAAATAATTGGGTTCACAAAACCCACAATTGTTTGTCTGGTTTTATACATAATATTCTTATAAAAAATATACAACACATATTACAAATTTGTTTTGCCTTATGAGGGAATTCTCAAACATATTTATATTGTAACTTAAAAGATACCATCTACCTGGGGGACCACCTAAGAGATTGAGGGACAGCTGGTCCTCATCATTCCAGGAGACATTTTTTCTATTCCACAGATCCTTAGATATATTAAAAGAAGAAGAAGGAGAATAATATCTTTGTTAAACCAGTCAAAAAATCGGGTTTGATATCATTATTTAAGTTTTAAATTAAGAGGCTAATGTAGAATGTGGCCATCCATCTTATATGCCTACCCCTCCGGGGAAACGGCGTGATAGTTAGTTTAGTTAGAAAATTATATTATACATAGAAGAAATTAATACTCTTTCATTTGTTGTATGTATGAGTATAATTATTGTCCCTTCGAATCACTGTTTTTTCCCCACTTTTGTTATATTTTTGAGAATTAATTTTATCTCAATAGAGATGAAGACGTAAATTGTTTTTTGGAACAGAATGTGGTGGTCGAAGCGTTTACAGGACTTATGACCTGTCATTGGTTGGGTTAAGCGATCGCTTTATGTAATACAATATTCCTCGTTCCGCCCTTTTTTACGACCACCACGTCTGACAAATTTTTGGAAGTTGTATATATGCTAGAATGCTGCGCCTATCTTTTCATTTTTTATTTCACTCTACACTATCGTCATCTATTAAGATTGGGAAGCATTAAGCAGAAAATCTTTAATAATGCACTGTGAAAGGCTCTGTAAATCATACAGTACAAGATTACGCCTGAAGATGTCTCTCCAATTTTTATGCCTTTAACTTGGACCAGTTATTTTACACAACTTTCCAAACAAAATTTTTAAAGATGTATATATGCTAATATGTTGAGGAACACTTCACATATTTTTGTTCAATCTACACTAGCACCATATATTAAGATAAGGTTAGTTATATATGTTTGTAAAATCGTCAACAGATTTCGCATATTAATTTTAACTATGACTAACCACACAAATGAGTTTTTTTTCCCTATAAATTGAACTATTAAACTGCGTTCTACCAAACATTTGTACTATTGTCGATATTAGTTTTTAGTTCATAGACGCAAAATTAGATACGAAGTTTCGAAATTAGTACTTGAAATGTCAATTTCACCCGATTCGCTCCCATTACCGGGGATTATTGCGTCCGAGGATCGGTTTTGTAACAGAGCTATTAACTTTTAATCATTCTATTAAGTAGCCATTACCCGCAGTCAGTGCCAATAACGAAGTGCTTAGATTTTAGCAAAAAAAAATTAAGGCTATCTAACTAAGCATTCGACTTGGCGACTCTAAAATGGCAATGGGCAAGTCACGTAGCCAGAAGCTCAGATGAAAAGTGGACAAGAAGACTGCTGACTTGGAGACCGTGGACGGCGAAGAGAAGTGCAGGGCGACCGCAACTACAGTGGAAGAATGATCTAAACAGACACGTCGCGCGTCGAAATAACCTGGATGCAGTCTGCACACGACAGAATGACATGGAAGCAAATGGAGGAGGCCTTTGTCCAGGAGTGGACGGGAATAGGCTGAGGAAGAAGAAGTAGAAGAATAACTAAGCATTAGGCCTTTTTTTCCGGAGGGGTAGGCAGAGAGGAAGAAATTCCACACTGTTACATCCTAAAATAACTCTCGCACCTCTTCTATATTCGAAATTATTTTAAAATAACATTTAAATGTTTTCTGTTTCTTGACCAATGAAGTAAATTTCTTTTAAAACATATGATAATAATCCTTATTGTGCAGTTGACTACATTTGCAGTTCAATCAGAAATAGAGAAGGAGAGAGAGGAAGAGAGAGAGAGTGAGAGAGAGTGAGAGATCGAGAGAGAGTGAGAGAGGCGGGAGAGTGAGAGAAATAGAGAGAGAGGGGGGAGAGTGAGAGAAATAGAGAGAGAAGGGGGGAGCGATGAAGAGAGAGAGGGGGAGAAAGAGAGGGAGAGAGACGGAGAGACTGTGAGAGAAGGAGAAAGAGAGAGAAAGAGGGAGAGAGGGGTAGGTAAAGAGAGAAAGGGGAGAGATAGAGTAGAGAGAGAGAGAGAAATCATACTATAATTAGGAGAAGCTAGAAGATAAAAATTGATTTTATATTTTTTACATAAATTTATATGGTCGTTTTTTAGTAAACATCATTCATCTTTACTTTAACTAAAATATATCTATTCTATATTATAATTATAATATAGTTAATTCTCATAGTTAACTTCATTGTCAATTAATTATTCAAGCAAACATTAATAGAAAGAAATATAATTTAAATCTATATTTTTTCTTAATAATTCTTACGCTTAAAAAATCGGGTGTGATGTTCTCTTAATTCATGTTTTGTTTTAAACGTTTTTCGAATTAGAATCCTTTGGTTGAGATGCGGACATTAAATTTACTGTATCCAATAAGGGACCCGCGTGAAGTTAACTGTGGAACGATTTGCGGTCAGGAGGACCTCCGAGAATGTCTGTGTTGCCATAGCGCGGTCCTACAGACACGGATGCTTTTAATGGGGCCGTATTGTGGTCAAGATATACGGGTGTAATACATACAAGAACGTTTGAGAATATCCCATAATTTATGAAACATTAAAATTTATATATTCTACTAGTATTCACTTATGGTACAGCTTAGAGTCACGCAGAGAGCAATGGAGAAAGCCATGTTGGGTATTAGCTTGCGGGACAGAGTCAGAAACGGGGACAAACGAGCCAAGACAAAGGTCTCCGACGTCATCAAGGTGGCCGCAATCCTTAAGCGACGATGGCTTGGACACTTTAGGTATAATATAGAAAACGTGGCACTATCAAAACAATTAAATATTAAATGTCGGTCACGCGAGGAGTCGTAGAAATCGACGTGCGTGCATGACAAGATATATGAATGTAGAGGAAGCGAGAGAATTATGTTAGATCAGAACAGTGTGGCGTTCCATTCTTTCTGCCTGCGACGGCGTGATGGTTAGTTAGTTAGTTAGTTTTATTTAAAAAAAAAAAAAACAATTTTTATCTTCGTCTCTATTGAGATACAATTATTGATTAATCCTTAAAAACATTATTTTTAGCTATTATATTGATGATTCTCATGACATGTGATAGGTAGTTAATCGAATTCTACACCAGACCAAAGACAGCGTGACAATCACACTGCCATCGCCGGGAATCGAACCCGGGACGTTCGGTATGGAAGTCAGAGCTCTTACCACTCTGCCACGAAGGTCGTCGTGTTGCTATATTTCAGAATTATAAACTTTATGCATAGAATCGTAGGAAGCTAACCAGTGGGCGGTCAGTTTGCCGAAAAGATATTCTCATTAAGGTATAACTTTGCAAGGCCTTCCTTAAACCTTTCGGTCTCAAAATTACCATACACCAAGACGAATACTGTAACTTTGAAAACCGACGCAAACAAATTCCGGCTGTCAGCTTTCTTCAGTGTTAATGAAACCCGGTCCCGGGATAAGATTTTCCAATTGAACGGAACTTAGTTGCCGAGGGAACGTAAGCTTTCGTGGAGTACTCGTACCTAGGACTTGATTCACTCAAAGCCTGTTTTGTAAATGAAAACATAATAAGGCTGTAAACGAAACGAAACAGATTAAAATATCTGCTGAAAATTAATTTTCTAAAGTTGCCTTTTGTTCTAATTTAGGGGCGTTAAGTTCTTTTGTTATATTGTACATGTAGGTGCACAATATAACACAACCCTTTAACACGGGGATGTTTTTGTCTTAAGATTAATTATTTACTACATACAACAAAGCAATAAACAAACCCTCACACAATTACCCCGAAGAATTAGATAAGTAGAAGGGATCCCGACAATAATCTATCTTGATAAACGTCTTAATACATAGTTATTGTTCCTTGAACAATGATGTAAAACTACATATTAAATAATTTATACGGATGAAAACATTTATACAGTACACTTCAGAAATCGGGAAGTGAATTATCCGGGACACTTGAGTCATTAAAAAATTATTTTATAAAACCAAAAATATTTCACAACAGTACTTACAAGTATTGCACCTGTCACAATGACATTTGGCGTTTAGTTCACATTAGCGCCATCGCCTACATACTTTTGCTCTAAAGTCGTAATTTTATTATAATGATTAATTGTATCTCAATAAATTGTTTTCTGGGAACAGAATATGGTGGCCAAGGCGCTTACAGGACTTATGACCTGTAATTGGTTGGGTTGAGCGATCGCTTTATGTTTAACAACATTCCTCATTCCACCAGAATGCTGCGCCTATCTTCACATTTTTTAGTTTACTCTACACTAGCGTCATCTATTAATATTAAAAATAATTTATCCGCAATAGGTAAAATCCAGTATTTGTCTACAAGAATTAGTATACATTCAAAATGTCGTAATTTTATTTTACTGAAAAAAAGTGTCATTGATATAATGTATGTCTATGGTATAGTGGATAAACGAAAAACGAGTAGTACTCTCAATTGAACAAAAACTCGAAATAATTCTAAAGTTTGAAAATGGTGGAACTGTCAAATATTTATAAACTAACTAACCATCACGCCGTCTCTCCGAAGGGGTAGGCAGAATGAATGGACTGCCACACTTTTCTTTCCTGACATATTTCTCTCGCTTCCTCAACATTCATACATCGTGTCATGCACGCGCGTCGATTTCTCTGACTCCTCACAAGGCCGACATTCAATATTTGTTGTTAAACATAAACGCATGTAAACGTATGTTTTCTTTTAAATATTTATTGATGTTTTTAATTGAAATTTCTTGCTAGAAGTTCATTTTAAACATTGAAAACAAAAACAAAAAATAAACAACAACAAAAACAAACCATCACGCTGTTTCTCCGTAAGGATAAGCATAGAGAATGGACCACCACACTACTCTTTCCTGGCACACCTCTTCACATTCATAGAGTGAGTCATACACGCACATCGATTCTTCCGACTTCTAACATGACCAACTTTTAAAAATTGATTAATTTATGCCACGTTTTCCTTGGTCTGCCTCGACTCCGTACTTCATTTACATCATTAACGTATAATTTCTTCACCATTCTTTCTCCATCCAAGCGTTCCTTATGTCCGAACCAACGCAGCGATCCTTTCTTTATTTTTATATATTTAATATACAAAAAATAGACAAAATTTCTTTTATTATTATATATTTAGTGTGCTTTCACTTGTGTTTAACGTCGACCGGTTTCGGCAGCTTGCTGCCAGCTTCTGGAAAGATACCAGAAGATGGATCAATATAATGTTGGTGATCAAACTATACGGGTCATCATTAATAAAAAGATACTTTTTTGTTTTCTAAATAACCGGAAAATCGATTACACGGAATTTTATTCACCATCCATCCCGGAAAATCGAGAGTGTACTGCACAAGTTTTATTATATTTTATGCGGATGACATGTTTCGCCTGTCTAAGGCATTATCAAATGTTTCGTTTGATGACGGGCAAAATATTGCATTCACATAAACTATAATAAAACTGTTTCAATGTTCGCCATTCTTTGTGTTGTAGATGTTTTATATTTTTATTTTTTATATACTTTGTATCCAACAATTAATTTTTAAACAAATGAAAAATAAATATCAAACATGTTTCGGACAACCCGGTCCGTCCTCAGTGATATTATAAAGATATTTAAAATATTATAAAAATGTTTACAAAGATGATCAGTTTAAAGTATTTAAAAAAGAAAAAGAAAAATATATAATTAATCTCCTAGAAAACAGACGTTTTCATTCGTATAAATTAAGTAATCGATACGAATGTCAACGTATGTTTTCTAGAAGTATTATTATATTTTATGGGAATGACATGCTTCGCCTTACTAAGGCATGAACTTTTGATTGATATCATCATGATGTATTAGTAAGGCGAAACATGTCATTCCTATGAAATAATAAAACTTCTATAAAACATGCGTTTAATTAAAATCCTAACCTATTAAAATCTCATAAATTTCTTTAGTCTAATTGACTCGATATTCATTCACACCGTTAACGTACACTTTTTATTGATTCATGCGTTCCATAAAGTCATTTATTGAATATTATGTAGATAAAAAGTAATAAGGAAATTATATAATTAATTAAATAAATAGTAAAAATCTAAAAAGAAGAAATATTGACAGTCTGCAACATTAGCGTGAATGGTACAAATTTGGAGCAAGAAGATGAAATCAATGAAGATGAAAAGATTTCAGATCAAAAGATTGGCAAGGAGAGAGGGATAATGAAAGAAGTGTTGGGGCAGGCTACAAAGTGAATGGTGCACTTAAAGTTTTCATCGCAAAAAAAACCTATCCAAATAAGCTAAACTGGCAGTGCACAATGGTATTCTTGTACCGACTCTTATGTATGAAAGCGAAGCATGGAACTGGTAAAAAAAGGATGAAAGTATAATAAATGCAGTAGAAATGAGATATCTAAGACGAATGTGTAGATACTCTTTGTATAAAAGAGTGTCGAATGAATATATAATATAAGAAGTCAATGCGGTGCGAATGATGGTGTTATGAACAAAATAATGAAAGGATCATTAAGATGGTTAAGACACATGGAAAGAATGAATATAGTAGTAAGAATGGTAAAAATATATATACGTTAACGATGTAAATCGAGCTAGAAATAGAGTGAGACCGAGAAAAACGTGGCACTATCTAATAAATCAAATATTAAATGTCGGCCAGGTGAGAAGTCAGAGAAATTGACTGTATGAATATTGAGAAAGCGAGAGAAATGTGTCAGAAAAGAAAAGTGTGGCAGTCTATTCTTTCTGCCTATCCCTTCGTAGAGACGGCGTGATGGTTAGGTTTCTCACATCTCGGATTGCAAATAAGCTTTCGTTTTAAAAAGTTAACCGTTTTCTTTTTCTGTTATTTCAAACGCCTTAATAAGAAATAAATCAAATTAATCGTTTGTGAAAATAACCGATTTTCATTGCAAATTTTCATCAGCAAAACAAAACAAGTTTAATTACTTTTCTTTTAATTCCGAATAATAAAATCAAATTCTGTAGGCGGCACAAGTTGGTTAGGTTAGGTAAGGTTAGGTTGAACCGTGGTTTATCATAACCAGCGATATCACAACTTAAGGCAATTAAATAAATGAAAAATTCACGTATTACAATAAATTGAGTTTAATATTGCAGAAATATAAATGTGATTATTTTTTAACTAACTAACTAACTAACTTACCATCACGCCGTCTCCCCGGAGGGGTAGGCAGAAAGAATGGAACGCCACCCTGTTCTGTCCTGACATACATCTCTCGCTTCCTCTACATTCATACATCTTGTCATGCACGCACGTCGATTTTTCCGACTCCTCACGTGACCGACATTCAATATTTGATTGATTTGATCGTGCCACGTTTTCCTCGGCCTTCCTCTATTTCTAGCTCCGTTCACGCCGTTTACATATACCTTCTTTACTATTCTGTCTTCACTCATTCTTTCCATGTGTCCAAACCATCTTAATGACCCTTTCCTTATTTTGTTCATAACACTTTCATTCGCACCACATTCACTTCTTATACTTGCATTTGTCACTCTATCATAAACAGATTTGCCACATTCGTCTTAGAGATCTCATTTCTACTGCATTTATTCTACTTTCATCCTTCTTTTGCCAGTTCCATGCTTCACTTCCATACATAAGGGTCGGCACAAGAACACCATTGTGCACTGCCATCTTAGCTTTTTTGGATAGGCTTTTGTTTGCGATGACAACTTTAAGTGCACCATTTATTCTGTTGCCTGCCCCAACCCTTCTTCTGGCTGTCTTCTTTTAAATTTCAAAAAAAATTATAATTTTACAAATATGATATAATTTCAAAACATTTTCAGTGTGACATTAGACCAGCGTTTCATACAAATAATATTCTAACGGTAGATGCGAGAAAATACCACCTCCTTTGACTGATATTAATGGGTAAAGTGGAGGGAGTTGGTAGAAGGCAGCTGTCCTGGCTGCGGAACATCAAAGAGTGGACAGGAATAACTAGAGTTCAGAACCTGTTCCAAGTGGCGCAGGATAGAGATGCCTTTGCTGCAGTGATTGCAAACGTTGCAAGGACCTGACACGGCACCAAAAGAAGAAGAAGATGCGATTAATATGAATTAAATAAACACAAAAGTCAGGATCGTCCAGCTGACAACATGTGCGCCATCAAAAATAAATTTGTTTTTTTTATTTCGTATCATTGTATTTTATATTACTTGTTATAGATTTACTTTGTGAGGTTGGACGATTAAAATGTGCGCGGGAGATGCCTATTGGTGGCGATAAGGTTCGCAACCCATCACATCGCGTCTCCCGCAGGGGCGAAAAGAAAAAGGGTGGAGTGCTGCAGTGTGGCAGTCCAATCTTTCTTTTTACCTTTCAAGGATTAATTGTATCTCAATAGAGACGAAGATGCAAGTTGTTTTCTGGGAACAGAAGGTGGTGGCCGAGGCGCTTACAGGACTTATGACCTGTCATTGGTTGGGTTGAGCGATCGCTTCACGTTTAACAATATTCCCCATTCCGCCGTTATGACCACCACGTCTGACAAACTTTTTGGAACTTGTATATATAGTAGGTTTCTACACCTATTTTCACATTTTTATGTTCACTCTACACTAGAGTCATCTATATTAAGATTAGAAAGCATTAAGCAGAAAACCTTTATTAAATGTACTGTGAAAGTCTATGCAAATCATACAGTACTAGATTTCGCCTGGAGATGTCTCTCCAATTTTTTGCCTGCATGTACCAGTTATATTTATACAACAACATTTTGAATGTATACAAATTCTTGTAGACAAATACATTTTGAATGTATACAAATTCTTGTAGTAAAATAAAAATAATTTATCCGTAATGGGTGAAATCCAGTATTTGTCTACAAGAATTTGTATACATTCAAAATGTTGTTTCTTTTTACCGTTCGGGGAGACGGCGTGATGGTTAGTAAGTTAGTTAGTTAGAAATGAGACCTCTTAGACAAATGTGTGAAAAACCCAAAGTAAATTCAGTGCGAATGACAGTGTTTTGAACGAAATAATAAAAGGAACATTAACATGGTCTGAAAACATGGAAAGAATGAATGAAGAAAGAATGGTGCAAAAGGCATGTGTAAACAATGTAAATGAAACTAGATACAGGCCGAGGAAAACGTGGCACGATCTTATAAATCAAATATTTAATGTCGGCCACATCGGAGAAATCGACGTGCGTGCATGACACGATGTATGAATGTTAAGGAAGTGAGAGAAATGTATCACGAAAGAAAAGTTTGGCAGTCCATTCTCTATGTTGGTTTGTGAGTAGTTAGTTCAACATTATGAAAATGCAATAAAGTAAAAACGATAACAATATTGTTTCTACATTATGGTTTTGACAATTATGAAAACTGATTATTTGAAGTGGCGCCGATCAAATAGGTTTGGGAGCCTGTGGGTTAGATCATCCCTTTCGAATTTAATTAACGAATGAATGATCGAAGGAATAATGTCAAATAATTGCTTCTGCCGCTTTAATTTACTTTTTATTTTCTGTAATAAACTTGAGGCTTAATTAGTAAGTAAACGAATTCTCATAGATCTCTTTTTAAGGCGGAAAATTCTGTAGGCTGCTATATTTAAACGAAAGAAGTCATCTTTTTGGAGATTGGTAGGAGTTTGATTACTTTCTCTTGTGAAGATGCAGATCTCTTAACGAAATAATGCATTTTAACTACTCAATCATTTAGTTTTATATTTAAAAAGATATTCTACTTAATGCTTAAAATACAATCTTCATAGATGGCGTTCGTGTGTTGATTGAATAAACTACCATGCAAAGGGTGGTGTTGCAGATTGACATATGTATATACAACTTCCAAAAATTTCTCAGACATGGTGGTCATAAGAAAAAAGGTAGAATGGGGAATGTTGTATTACATAAAACGTGCGCTTAACCCAACCAATGACAGGTCATAAGTCCTGTAAACACCTCGATCAACCATATTCTGTTTCCAATTTGCATCTTCGTCTCTATTGAGATACAATTAATTCTTGATTTAGTTTTATGATAATTAATACGAATTAAAATTTCTGCTTTCTAGTTTTATTATATTATATAGGAATGACATGTTTCTCCGTACTAAATCATTATCAAATGTGATATGATCCGAATGACATGAATATCAAATGTGATAATGATCAAAAATTATACCCTTTTCTTCTATATTCGCCTTCACTTCATATTTGAATAAATATCTTTAAATGTGGTATTACCACACTTTATTTCACTTAATACAGATATATTTAGGTTAAAAGATAACCTGTATCAATGTACACAATTTTGAAAAAGTGTGTTAGCTGATAAAGGTTATTTTATAATCGATACATGTGTGTGTTAAATGAAATAAAGTGTTGTAACACCAAATTGTCTCAAAAGAAAGGTCTACGATATGTGTATACTGCCCATGATGACATACGGACTAGAGACAACAACTCTTACAGCAAAAAGTGTCCACAGGCTCAAGTGTACACAGAGGTCCATGGAAAGCCAGATACTTGGTGTGAACTTGCGTGACGTCATGGACCGAGTGGCAAAATTGAAATAGCAATGGGCTGGACACTTGGCTAGACAGGGTGGCAACAAATGGGCGCCCAGGATACTCAGTTGGAGACCATGGGCAAATAAGTGTTGGAAGGCCACCGACGAGATGGACTGATGACATTGTCAAAAGGGTTGGAAAATCTTGGATACGAAGGGGGCAGGATAGAGACGAGTGGAGGAAATTGGAAGAGGCCTATATCCAGCAGTGGAGGGAAGAAGGCTAGCAAAGAAGAGGAAGAAGAATAACAAATGCTAAAATGACAGTACACAATGGATTTTTAATTCCAAACCTTATGGTATATAATGAAGCGAAGCATGTAAATGTCAGAAGACGGATGAGAGCAGAGTAAATGCGATAGATATGAGAACTCTTAGACGTATCTGCGTTAAAACGATGTACGGTAGAGTTTCAAATGCCGATAGGAAGGAACATAGATTAGAATAAAGTATTACGATCGAAATTGTCTACTTCTAGATGTTCCACCTTGAATGCATAGCTTCTCTAGCTCTAGCTTCCTCCACATCCCGACAACAACAAATTTTTTTAATTTGATCGTGCCAAATTATCCTCGTTCTCTCACGACTCCCTACTCCATTCACATCTTTAACGTATATTTTTAACCATTCTTTCTTCATCCATACGTTCCATATGTATGCACCCAACTAAGTAATGCTTTCACAATTTTGTTCATATCACTATCTTCCGCTCAACATCCCTTCCTTATAAAAGCATTTTAAATTCTGTCGTAAATCGTTTTATTAAACACATACGTCTAAGGGATCTCGTTTGTATCGCATGTATTCTGCTTTAATCCTTCTTCTGCTAGTTTCATTTGTCACTTATATACATCAGGGTTGGTTCTAAAACTCCATTTTGAAAAGTCAATTATGCTTCCATTGTTTCCAATAATATTTTTTTAAGCTCCATTCACCTGGTTACCTGTAATTTGTCATTTTACTGTAAAATAAATTCTGTTAGACAACATTTTAAATATGTTCTGTAAGTTCTGCAAAGTGACACACATGTTCTTTATTTAAATTTAGAGGATAAACTTGAACCCGTTAAGTAAGTACTATCAACTAGCTGTATTCCAGATGTGAAAACATCGAGAAATGCTTTGAATACAAATAAACGAATAAAATGTCCCCTAGTACTTATTTAGAGCCCTAGAAAGGACAAGTAGTTTTTGACTTTGAAAAAGATAAATTTGTTAAAAATAATTTATAACACTTATCACTTTAAATTTTCGTATGAAGACATTTACATTTTGTGGTAAGACATTTACATTTTTTTTATTTTTTACATTTAAAATAAAATTAAAATAAAAACACTGCACTTTGATTTTCACCAATATGCGGTAATTTTAATTGCTGACTTTTTCTAATATGCCTGTCCCTGTTTTCTCCCCCCTCCCTCTCTTTCTATCTACTATATATACATGTAAATCTGTGTTGTTGTTCAGTTATTACGAAGTCCTGAGGAAGCTTGGGTACAGCGAAACTAGTCGGCAATTAAAATAACCGCAGAATGGTGAAAAACAAAGTCCAGTGTTTTTATTTCTATTTTATTTTAAATATATAATTAAAAAAATACTTATAACTTTGTTTTAACCCCACATTATTTTTTTGCGCGGTGCCCTTTCATCAGCTTTACTTAACCTTTAACGTACCGTGTTCAAAACAAAACGCTCGCTCCCATGTGGTCAATTCAGTTTACCGCTAACTTTATCTAAATATCAAGCATATGACTCGATGAATCAAAATTTAATTTATGTTATCTTGTAGGGAATTTCATTAGAAATAGATCGATATCTATAACATACACGGATTATTTGAAAAACATATCATTATTAATTTTTTTCTGGAACCATGCGATTTCTGATATGGAATGCGTCACAGCATATGAGCAACTGACACCAAGTATGAACTTGTCTCGCGCCGCGCCGCGGCCGTGGCGCTATAATTTTACGTATGATAAAGGCACCTAGGCAAAATGTATAGTACGTTCAAGACAACGAGTACGTATTAATATTTGTCCCTTTTGGTAAAGTGTTAATATTTTCACAGTTCTGATATTATTAAGTTGCGTGCTGCGTTTCCGTCCACAGTCCGTATTATTACGTACCTATGAGAAAAGGCCAAACATATAATTTATAATACGTTCAAAACAGCGAGTAAGTGTTTGTCACTTTTGATAAAGTTGTAAATATTAGCAAAACAAATTCTACCTTAACACAAATGAAGGTGAGGGCAGTCTTAAAAAAATTTTTTTTTGGGATGAAGGAAGTAATTTTTTGCTTTTTTTTTATTACGAAATATTGAGAACACTTCAATGGAGGATTACAATTTTTTTATAATATTAGGGTCCATAGGTTTTAAGAAAATCAACTTTAAATTGGCAGTGGAAACTCAATTGACCACATGGCAACGCGACGGTTAAACAGTTAAGGTCTGTTCCCCGTCCATTCGGGATTTACGTTAGATGTAATTTTCGCATGATAATAATTAATTTAAAGATACCTGTATTATTCTCTTAATTTGCAACCCCTCGAAGCTGAGGGTCGTGTCCATCCAATACACTATCCACCATGGCTCGCTATGCGCTTCTGTCACCGATCAGTCTCCAGGTTGCAGCTATTGAGAAGCCAGTCAGCGTCAGAATTAGATCGGACGGTCGTCCTTCTGATATTTTTTCCTACAATACACTCAAGATTAGTTTAAGGATATAATAGGTTAGTTATCTTAATGACTATTATATGGTTAAGTCATTTACATAATTGACCGATCCTACGTTTATGGGGGAAATTTATCTTTTTTTCTCTACTTATTATTTTTTATTTATATAATCCATTTAATTATTATTACATCTATATATGGACAAGTTAATGAAAGAGCTGAAAGGCTTGGATGTAGGTGCCAAAATGAGCGGAGTGTCAGGAAGCTGTCTCTTGTATGCGTATGACGCTGTTCTACTTGCAGACAAAGAGCATGAACTACAAATCCTGGTGAATAGTATGTATGAGGTATGCATGCGAAATGATCTGTTGAAGTATGTTCCAGTGGTGAAAGTCCAAGGTAATGATTTTTGAAAAAGAAGAAATCATGACAGTCTGCAACATTAACGTGAATGGTGAAAATTTGGAGAAAGTAGATGAGTTTGTGTATCTAAATAGTATGTTTACAAGAGATGGCCGAATGGATAGGGATATTGAAAGAAGGGTTGGGGTAGGCAACAAGTGAATGGTGCACTTAAAGTTGTCATCGCAAACAAAAACCTATCCAAAATAGCTAGAATGGCAGTGCACAATGGTGTTCTTCTACCGACCCTTATGTATGGAAGCGAAGCATGGAACTGGCAAAAGAAGGATGAAAGTAGAAGAAATGCAGTAGAAATGAGATCTCTTAGACGAATGTGTGGATACTCTGTGTATGATAGAGTGTCGAATGAAAATATAAGAAGTGAATGCGGTGTGAATGATGGTGTTATGAACAAAATAATGAAAGGATCATTAAAATAGTATGGAAAGAATGAAAGAAGGAAGAATGATAATAAAATTATAAGTTAACGATTTAAATGGAACCAGAAATAGGAAAGACCGAGGAAAACGTGGCACGATCAAATAAATCAAATATTGAATGTCGGCCATATGAGGAGAATTCGACGCACGTGCATGACGCTATGTATGAGTGTTGAGGAATCAAGTTAAATATGTCAGGAAAGAAAAATGCGGCAGTACATTTTTTCTGCCTATCCATTCGGCGTGACGGCGTGATGGTTAGTTAGTTAGTTTGTTTGTTTATTTTTGTTTTGTCGCGTTTAGTGGTGGGTAAAATTGAGAGCTACGCGCCCCCCCGCGAACGACTTGGATGCAGATGGGACAAGATATAGACGAGTGGAACAAACTAGATGAGGGTTTATCTAGCAGTGGAGAGAAAAAGGCTGAAGAAAAAGATTTTAAAGTTGATAAAGTATAAAAAGAAATTTCCACGAGTATAGAGTATTATCATGCGGCATAATTGTTTTTTGTTTTATTACGCCAAAAGAGTATAACTTCATACATGCGTACATAAATATATTTTTTATTTGTATTATTTTGAAATTTTTCATATTACCTCTGCTGTAATTGTTAGAGGAATTTTCATATTATAGTTATACGTAAATCATCCCCCAACATCCCCGAGAATGTGAGAAGTATTCCAAGAATGGTGTGTAGAAATAATTAGCCTTATTTTACCCACACCTCAACTACGTACAGTCTGAGTAAACTTGGAGATTCTTGGAGAGGATACGCTATAAAGTTAATCTATGGAAAACTAAGTATGGAGTGATACATACTTGAAATAGAAATATATATTTTTTGGTTCTGATTTTGAAAATTAGTTTTGGTTGATGTGGTTCTCCCGTAAATTTGGAGATATTTCGTGAACGAACTCGTAACTCGTATAAGTAATTGTTTCGGGCAATTTGATTGTTACCGCACTTTATGATAGTTAAGGTAGTTGTGACACGTGTAAAAATATTTTTTCATTTGTTCCAATGACAATTTGAATAATTTCTTAAATAATATTTTTAAATTCTTGCTTAAAAAAATGGTGTTATATTGTTTTAAGTACCTTATAACAGTTAATTAAAAAAACAGTGGATACGTGGAATATAAATTAAATAAACACAATAGTCCGGATCGTCCAGCAGACAACAAGCACACCATCTAAAAAATTATTATGTGTTAAATTATTTTTATTTTGTTATTTTATTTTATATCATTGTATTTTATATTATTTGTTTTAGATTTATTTTGTGGATGTTGGACGGTGCAAGTATGCGCGGGAGATGCCTATTGGTGGCGATGAGGTTCGCAACCCATCACACCGCGTCTCTCACGGTGGCGAAAAGAGAAGGATGGAGTGCCGCATCGGTTAAAGTGTGGCGGTCCATTCTCTCTGCCAACACCTTCGGGCAGACGGCGTGATGGTTAGTTAGTTAGTTATTTAGAAATATATATAAAAACGAAACAAACAATATGTAATTTTATAATGATCAAATCAAATCAGTTTATTTACTCAAAAGACATTCCAAACAGCATAAATGTTTAAGGCATCTATTAAGTAAAGGTAAAATATTACACACATACAACATAATACCAGGAACGCATTAGAGATGGTTTGACATTAGGAAGACAAAATACTTTCTAAAGTCGAGAGTATTTGTCCCCTGGACGTACCTTCACTAATATGAAAAACGTCGATCTCCGAGGAGGCCGCGTTCAGCAGACTAATTGCTCTTCCCACCGATGTCACCAGAGGCAGATTGGTTCTGGCGGCCGGTAGGTAAAACAATCTGTGCTGTCGCTGTTGGAGACAGGAACAAAAATACCAACACCCTCCAACACGACTGAGTTCTCGAAATATCCCATGATTAAGGCGTTAATGTGAAATTCCATAATGATGAATTTTTATAAATGAAAACACTATTTTTTCCACTTTCAAAAAAGGAAAAAATTGTGTTTTAATTCATAAAAAGTTTATTTACATCTTCGCTGGTTCTTGATGTGTCAATAAAAAAAAATATGTTCTTTTTTCTGTTTTTTACGCATTTTTTTAATTTAAAAGGTTTTTTAAATTACTGAGTAGAACTTTTTAACTAATGATTCTCATGACATCTAGAAGGTAGTTAGTCTATTTCCATTTTTATTGTGAGAGACTCTTAGGGAAACAGGGTGATGGTTAGTAAATAAGTTGATTACATTCACTGCTGGATCTAGACCTCTTCAAACGTTCTCCATTTTTCCCCATCCTGTGCTACTCTCATTCATCTTCTTCCCCCGACTGGAATTATCGACATCTTTTTTAGGATCGAAAGATGCTCCTTTTTTCCTCCCGTGGTCTCCACGTCAAGATTCTGGGTGCCCATCTATCTGTTTCCTGTCAACACGGCAATACGGTCCATTATATCTACAAGTTTTGTTCATTATCTGTTAATTACAATATTAATGTCAAATTTAAACTATCAAGTATCTGCCATCCTGTATTTCGAATGGTATTTTTGTATCTTCGTGAACAATGTCGTTTTTCATGTTAAGCTCATGACATCGTAGAAATAACCCATTGTCTGTATTTATTTTAAGAATTATTTTAGAATATATCGATTTAGAAAATAACAGGTATAACGGACCAGATTTTAGCTTTAAGAAAACAGTAACCCTTATTTTTTACCATTAATTTAAACTAACTAACCATCAAAAAACCTGCAAATACTTTTAAATGCATTTCATCTCGCTAGTCAAAAATACAATATCATATCAGTAGCAAAGACCAAGAGTATAGTATTCTCTCGAGCTCAGGTGGATGTAGCGTGTTTGTGGGGGGGTGTCTCAGTGAAACAGGTGGGAAAATTTTGATATCTGGGTGTGGACTTGTGTGGGAAAACCGATCAACCATGTGAAGTGATGGGGCAAATAAACAAGACTGCGGTCATTTCAGGATGCTTGAAAAATTCAATTTGGAAAAACCCTGACGTGAATATCAGCAGCAAAGTGAGAATCTATTAGACTTGTGTGCGACCTATCATGACATATGGGATTGAGTCCAGGGCGGACACCACAATCACAAAAAAATGCGCTCAGAGTGTCAGAAATTAAGACGCTCAGATATATATCTGGCAAGATACTGCAAGAGAGGATAAGGAATACACGGATAAGGGAGATATGCGAGGTTGAGGGTGTCATTAGGTGGGGAAGGCAAAGGAGAGATTATATCACTATCATCACCATTACACCGTCTCCCCGAAGGGGTGGATAGAAAGAATGAACAACCACACTTTTATTTTCTTACTTTCCTACTTCTTTCGCTTCTTCAACATTCATACATCGTGTCTTGCACTAATGTCGATTTCTCGCACACATAAGAAACATTTTAAAAATATTATAAAATTGTTTACATGATCTGACAGATATTACAAAGATTTATTTTGGAAACATGTTTGTCCGAAACATGTCTATATATATTTTTTAATATAAGTTTTGTGTGTACAAAGTATATAAAAAAGAAAAAGAGAAATAAAGCATCATAACAGCACAAAGTATGGCGTATATAGAAGAATTGTTTGATTTATTTGATCGTGCCCCGTTTCCCTCGGTGTTCCTCTAGTTCTAGTTCCATTAAAATCGTTAACATACTTTTTAACCAACCTTTCTTCATTCATTATTTTCAAGTGTCCAAACCATCTTCATGTTACTTTCATTATTTTGTACGTAACACTTTCATTCGCACTGCATTCACTTCTTATATTTTCATTCGGCACTTTATTATACACAGATTTTTCAGAACAGACCACGTCAATTACCCTACTTACCTTACTATATTCCATTGACGTCATCGGGAGCACATAAACAGCGGCGCGTTTTATTTTCGCTACAATTGATAATGCCTTAGATACGCGAAATACGTCATTTACATAAAATGTAATAAAACTTATAGAAAACTCTGTGAATGATAGAGTATCGAATGAAAATATAATAAGTGAATGCGGTGCGAATGATGATGTCATGAACAAAATAATGAAATGATCATTAAGAAGGTTTGGACATATGGAATGAATGAATGAAGAAAGAATGATAAAAAAATATATTTAAATGATGTAAATGGAACCAGAAATAGAGGAAGACCAAGGAAAACGTGGCACGATCAAATAAATCAAATATTGAATGTCAGCCATGTGAGGAGTCAGAGAAACCGACGCGCGTGCATGACACGATGTATGAATGTTGAGGAAGCGAGAGAAATATGTTAGGAAAGAAGTGTGTAGCAGTTCATTCTTTCTGCCTACCCCTTCGGGGAGACACTCTATCATACACAGAGTATCCACACATTCGTCTAAGAGATCTCATTTCTACTGCATTTATTCTACTTTCATCCTTCTTTTGCCAGTTCCATGCTTCGTTTCCATACATAAGGGTCGGTAGAAGAACACCATTGTGCACTGCCATTCTAGCATTTTTGGATAGTTTTTTTGTTTGCGATGACAACTTTAAGTGCACCATTCACTTTGTTGCCTGCCCCAACCCTTCTTTCAATATCCCTCTCCACTCGCCCATCTCGAACTCAACTACTTGCTCCAAATTTTCACCTTTCACGCTAATGTTGCAGACTGTCATGGTTTCTTCCTTTTCAAAAATCATTACCTTGGACCTATTTACATTCATCATCAGATCATTTCGCATGCATACCTCATACATACAATTCACCAGGACTTGTAGTTCATGCTCAAATATAGAAATATGTAATACTCGTTTCGAGTTGCGGATATTCTTTGTTATATTTCACTATTCCAATTGTGGAAGAAATAAATGATATTATATAATAAATCAATTTCATTTGTATTGCCATCAGCGTGACGATTGTCAAAAGTTTTAGTGGAATTAAGACAGCGCAAACTAATCAAACTATTGTGTAGCTGTACTGAAAAACTGTAGAACAAACTGTAATTAGTAAATCCAATCTACGATGAATCCAACTAATAAAGTTTTTGGGTCGAAAACCCGCTTTGCCGCCAAAATAAAATAATTCTGAATTCGTATTAAAATGCCTTCGAAATTCTTGCATTTTATTTATAATAAAAAAACTACTTTGATTTCTTTTTAATCTAAACACAAATTGTTTTTTTTATTTATTTACTTACTTCATCCCACTAATAAAGTTTTTCAAAATGCAACTGGCAAAAGAAGGATGAAAGTGGAATAAATGCAGTAGAAATGAGATCTCTTAGACGAATGTGTGGATATTCTGTGTATGATAGAGTGTCGAATGAAAATATAAGAAGTGAATGCGGTGCGAATGATGGTGTCATGAACAAAATAATGAAAGGAGCATTAAGATGGAAAGATAAGTGTGGCAGTCCATTATTTCTGCCAACCCCTTACCTAACTAACCAACACGCCATTTCCCCGGAAGGGTAGGCAGAGAGGATGGATTGCCACAATGCTCTGTCCTGGCCATCGTTCCATGCACGCACGTCGATTATTCCGACTTCGAATGTGACCGCTTTCTAGTAATTGATTAATTTTGTCACGCAATGTTTTCCTCGGTCGTTCTCAGCTTCTTTTTCCACTCACGCTGCTTGTGTACAACTTTTAACCATTCTACTTTCATCCATTCGTTCCATATGTCCAAACCATCTCAGGGATCCTTTTTTTATTTTATCCATGATGCAGTTCATCTGCCTTACATTTTTGGTGAAGTGCCTTGCTGGCAAAAGAAGGATGAAAGCAGGATGAACGCCGTAAAAATGAGATCTCTAAGAAGAATTTGCAGGAAAACGTTGTATGATAGAATACCGAACGATGAAATAAGAAAGTTAAAAAATAACTTTACAAATTTGAATATAGAAAACACACATTCCATTTTTCAATGTAACCTCCTGAGAATGTTTACTCGCGCTTAAAGAAACGATGCGCCGAAGTATGACATAAAGCTTATTCAGTGATGACAAAGTATTCAAAGGAAGCTTATTCAAGTAGTAAAACTTCTCAAAGCTTCTCTTTAAGTTATAGTATACAATCGCATACATCTAGTAGAGAAGCTTGTTTAAGAAACATTGCACGTTTTCAAAGAATAGAATAATGATGCATTCAATATTTTTTACAAACAAAGCAGTATACTTATATCAAATATATAAAATAACAAACTAACATCACGCCGTCTCCCCGAAGAGGTAGGCAGAAAGAATGGACTGCTACACTTTTCTTTCCTGACATATTTCTCTCGCTTCCTCAACATTCATTCATCGTGTCATGCACGCGCGTCGATTTCTCTGACTTCTCACATGGCCCACATTCAATATTCGATTTATTTGATCGTGTTATCACGAAAAAAGATACAAGATACCCGCCTGAAAGAGACCGATGTGTTGTCTCTCTCCCTCATAAATTATCTGTTTTTCACTTTAAAAATACCATGTTTTTGTAGAACTCGGCGGATTTGATTTTCGAAATGTCACGTTATTCTTGCAAAGAGGCAATGTAATGGTGAAAAAAACTTTACTAAGTAATTTAGTTTTGAGGTATGTACCTAGTAACGAATAGGTGAGGTTACTATAATAGGTACATAAGTTTTCGCGGACAAAAATTCACTTAGGTCTTTATGGCTCCCTTGTGCTCCCAGAAATATTTACGTTAAAATATTAGATGATAGCTAATGTCCTCGTAAAAGGGCGAATCGTACGCCTTATACCTTCTTACATTCATTGGGCATAATAAAACAGTGATTTTTCATACCTAAGGTTAATGGCTCTGGGTCTACCTTTATCGGAAATCCATTACAATTGTGCGGCAATAATTATTTTATATCTCTCGGTCCATTATGCCCTGTAATCCGAAAGGGAATTTACGGCGATGGAATACCGATAAAATTAGCAATAATGATATTTGCAGGACCCATAAAGAATCTATCATATATCATTGATAATATTTTTCACTGTAATTTGTTACTTCAATCTATCCCTATTATTTAACTGAATGTAGTTTGTGGTTTAGTTGACCAAGTAGATTATAGTTATAAAATAATAATAATACTAGTAATTCTAACTTTTAAAGCGCCGTTTTCGTGATATAATCACCTCAAGGGCGCATTGTTTTCAAAATCAAATTTTAGATAAACAAGGCGTTAAACAAATATTTGTGAATGTATACTTATACCTGTATACGAAATCCTGGATTTACACCAAAGGGTGGTTAATTCAAATTTTAGTTGTATCTCAATAGAGACGAAGACGCAAACTGGAAACTGAACATGGATGATCAAGGTGTTTACAGGACTTATGACCTGTCATTGGTTGGGTTAAGCGCACGCTTTATGTAATTACAACATACCCCATTCCACCTTTGTTATTGTGATCATGCATGACAAATTTTTGGAAGATGTATATATACTTCAAAATCCATATTTATCTTCACGTGTCAGTTTCAGTCAGCCATCTATGTAGATTTGTTGCACTTGTGAATTTTTTCAAGAATTAACCTATACAACCGACCCACTAACGCCATCTATGGAGAATGATTTTCGGCATTTAGCAAACTACCTTATTAACACAATGTGAAGGCTGTTGACCAACGTATTGTTAGCTGGAATTCCATGAATCTGTTTTTTCCACTTTTGAGTTTATTTTTCTCAACATGTAAACACTTTCATTCACGTTACATTCACTTTTGATATTTGTTTTATGTTTTATTTAATATTGAATTTTTTTTAACTAAAAATCACACCGTCCTTTCGAAGAGGTAGGCAGAAAAAAATGGACTTCCACAGCTAACTTTCTTGGCATACTACCTCAATATTTATACATCGTGTCATGGACGCACGTTGATTTTTCCGACACCTCACGTGTCTGCAATTCAATATTTGATTTATTTGATTGTATCATATTTTCCTCAGTCTTAGTGCATTTCTAATTACATTTACATTGTTTACATATTATTTTTTACTATGATTTCTTCATTCATTATATACATTTGTCCAAACTATCTTAATGACCCTTTCATTATTTTGTTCATAATACTTTCATTAGCAGTGCATTCACTTCTAATATTTTCATTCGACACTCTATCATACACAGATTTTATACAAATTTGTCTAATAGATCTCATTTCTACTGCATTTATTCTACTACCATCCTTTTTTGCCAGTTCCATGCTTCGCTTCCATATATAAGGGTCGGTACAAGAACATCATTGTGCACTGCCTTTTTAGCTTTTTTGGATAGGTTTTTGTTTGCGATGACAACTTTAAGTGCACCATTCACTTTGTTGCCTGCCATATATCATACACAGATTTTCTACATATTCGTCTAAGAGATCTCATTCTACTGCATTTATTCTATTACCATTCTTCTTTCACCAGTACCATGCTACGCTTCTATACATAAGGGTCGTTAAGTTGTTTGCTGCCATTTAAGCTTTTTTTTTAATGAAATAGTGTAACATAAATTAAATAAACACAAAAGTCCGGATCGTCCATGTCAACATGTGCAACATCGAAAAAAACATAATGTTTTATTACATTATTTGCTAAAATTAAAAAACAGTGGATACGTGGAACATAAATAAAATAGACAATATGTGCACCATCTAAAAATAACATGTTATGTAAAATTATTTTTATTTTGTTATTTTATTTTATATCATTGTATTTTATTTTATTTGTTTGAGATTTATTTTGTGGGTGTTGGACGATTGAAGTGTGCGCGGGAGATGCCTATTGGTGGCGATGGGGTTCGCAACCCATCACACCGCGTCTCCCGCGGGGCGAAAAGAGAAGGATGGAGTGCCGCATCAGTAAAAGTGTGACAGTCCATTCTTTGACTACCCTTTCGGGGAGACGGCGTGATGGTTAGTTAGTTAGTTTAAATGAACTTTTTAATAAATCACAATTTATTCTTCTAACTCCAAGATGACCGATCACAAACCAATCAACAGCTTTTCGTTATACCAATGGCAGAATAAATAGTATCAGTTGAAATAAAAGGTATTTGACTATTACTGGCAACTCCGAGTCGCGAAATTGGTTTTACTTGCAAATAATAAATCCTTATCTTTTGTACTGTAAAAAAGTGATTCCGGAAAAACGGAGTTTCCTGTTTAAAGGAAATTTCTTAACGAACCCTTTTCTTTTTTTAAATTATCGGTTTTCTGATTCTACCAACTCCGTTTTCCAGTGACGGCTAACAGTAATTAATCTAATTAAATTTTTATGTATAATGATGTTCTTGTGTCGACCCTTATGTATGAAAGTAAAGTACGGAACTGGCAAAAGAAGGATGAAAGCAGAATAAATTTAGTAGAAATTAGATCTCAAAGACGAATGTGCAGCAGAATTTTTTGCAAATGTCGACATTTTAAGGAGCGATAAAACAAATGTTGTTGTGAGCATGACAAACTCTTACGAACTGAACTTAATTCACAGATGCCCAGGCTTACTTAAAGCATGCCAGAATCGTCTGTTGTAAAACGGACCGCGTTTTCTGAAACAGCTAATATGGTTTCATGATTATAAAATTATAAAATTAAAAAGTTATTGTGTCGACCCTTATGTAGCATGGCAAAAGAAGGGTGAAAGTAAAATAAATGCAGTAGAACTTAGATCTCTTAGAGTGTGATAAATCTGTATATGATAGAGTGTCAAATGCAAGTATAATAAGTGAATGCGGTGCGAATGAAAATGTTATAAACAAAATAATGAAAGGGTCGTTAAGATGGTTTGGACATGTGGAAAGAATGAGTGAAAAGAGAATGGTGAAGAGGGTATTTGTAAACAACTTGAATGGAGCTAGAAATAGAGGACGGCCGAGAAAAATTTGTGAGAAAAGTGGCACGATCAAATCAATCAAATATTGAATGTCGGTCACGTGAAGAGTCGGAGAAATCGACGTGCGTGCATGACAAAATGTATAAATGTAGAGTAAGCGAGAGAAGTATGTCAGGACAGAACAGTGTAGCAGTCCATTCATTCTGCCTACTCTGCCGGGGAGACGGCGTGATGGTTAGTTAGTTAGTTATGTATAATAAAAACATCTTAAAATAATACTTACATACTTAAACAGCCGTTGTTGTCCACTGCTGGACAAAGATCTTCCTCATACTTCTCCACGTATGCCTGTCGTGTGCTTTCGCATCCAATCGCCAGCAATTCTTCGAATGTCATCGGACCATCGTGTGGGGGGTCTCCTTTTGTTTATTTTGTCTTCGCAGGTCCTCTTCCCCATCACCCTTCTGGTCCATCTAAAAAAATAACATATGAAATTATTTATTGTTTCTTTACCGTTTAACCCTTAACGTACCGTGTTCAAAACAAAACGCTCGCTCCCATGTGGTCAATTCAGTTTACCGCTAACTTTATCTAAATATCAAGCATATGACTCGATGAATCAAAATTTTATTTATGTCATCTTGTAGGGAATTTCATTATAAATAGATCGATATCTATAACATACATGGATTATTTGAAAAACATATCATTATTAATTTTTTTCTGGAACCATGCGATTTCTGATATAGAATGCGAGACAGCATATGAGCAACTGACACCAAGTATGAACTTGTCTCGCCCCGTCGCGCCGTGGCGCTATAATTTTACGTATGATAAAGGCACCTAGGCAAAATGTATACTACGTTCAAGACAACGAGTACGTATTAATATTTGTCCCTTTTGGTAAGGTGTTAATATTTTCACAGTTCTGATATTATTAAGTTGCGTGCTGCGTTTCCGTCCACAGTCGGTATTATTACGTACCTATGAGAAAAGGCCAAACATATAATTTATAATACGTTCAAAGCAGCGAGTAAGTATTTGTCACTTTTGATAAAGTTGTAAATATTAGCAAAACAAATTCTACCTTAACACGAATGAAGGTGAGGGCAGTCTTAAATTTTTTTTTTTTTGTGATGAAGGAAGTAATTTTTTCGTTTTTTTTATTACGAAATATTGAGAACACTTCAATGGAGGATAACAATTTTTTTTATAATATTAGGGTCCATAGGTTTTAAGAAAATCAACTTTAAATTGGCAGTGGAAACTCAATTGACCACATGGCAACGCGACGGTGTATCGTGATGTTTTATGCTTCGGAACACTCACATACCGCATGTTTTTAATTATTTTAAAAAAATAGGGCTTATCGATTTTATGTATTATTTTAAAAATTTACCTGTAAAATGACATATCAAGTTTAATTTTTCAAGTTGCATTATCGAAATTTTGTATATTTGATTTTCTTTCAGGGTTGTCATAAGCATAAATAAATATAATTTTTACATTTTTATAAAAAAAAGTATTTATTTTCAATAAATACTTTTTAAACATTGCAAACATTGAAAAATAAAAGTTTTTTGCATCGTTGTAAGACCTTCGCCTTCGAAAGATGTCGAGAAAAATAAACTCAAAAGTGGAAAAAACAATGTTTTAATTCATAAAAAATTCGTCACTATTGAATTTCACGTTTATCTAAAATTAAAATAAGAGTTTAAATAATTTAATTTATTTTAGGATGACTATTTTTTTCTTGCTTGATACCCGCCACTGGATTAAAGGGAGACTCCTATTTGATCTCAAACTCGCAATGTACAAAAATGAGATTCATTCTTCCGAATAAACCAACTTTTTTCAGGCGGTCACTCCTAATAGCCAAGAAACGAAACGCCCAATTTGAATAGTCCAATCTGACGGTGCGGAAAGAGAGATAGTCAGAAATTCAATGTTTCAAAAAAATAATATAACGATAAGACTTGAATAATTAGGTAAATTGAATAATTGGGTAAAGAAATATCCAATATCCGTATTTTTTCGCTATATTAAACAATTATTGATTGGTATTTTATCATTGGGCCTAACTTTGGAACTATTTTAAAGTAACATAATTTCGAAAATATTCAAGAATATACATACCTGGGACACAATATTCGATTGGGCTGAGATAATAAAACCGCAGGTCTCGAGAGAAGGATTGGACTACGCTGGACAGCTTTAAAAAAAATGGGTTACATCCTTCACGGAAAATACCGATCAACCTGAAACGAAAAGTCTACGAAGCCTGCGTTCTGCCAGTTGGTACTTATGGTCTTGAAACTGTAACATTGTCCAAACAAAGTGCCGAGGAACTACGAGTGACCCAAAGAGCCATGTTAGGAATAAGCCTAAGAGACAGAGTTAGAAACGATACGGTGAGAGAAAAAACAAAGGTCATTGACATCATCCACCGGGTGGCGACTTTAAAATGGTAATGGGCAGGTCAAGTAGCCAAAAGCTCAGACGAAAAATGGACAAGAAGACTGCTGACTTGGAGACCGTGGACGGCAAAGAGAAGTGCAGGGCGACCGCAACTACGGTGGAAGGATGATCTGAACAGACTGTGTCGGAATAACCTGGATGCAGTCTGCACAAGACAGCGACATGGAAGCGAATGGAGGAGGCCTTTGTCTTGAAGTGGACGGGAATAGGCTGAGAAGGAAGAAAAAGAAAAATAATATCCAACATTGGTCCATTTAATTTATTTATAAGATCCGATTGTTTATATGGTCCGATATATTTGAAGTTATCATTGGCAACAGTTGCTTACTTCCTAAAACGTGGGAATACTAGATTCCTGTACGCCTATCAAGAAAAGAGTTTTAATTGGTTAATAAAGTTGTAACACTTGATGATGTCAACTTAGGTTAAAAAACGGTTGTCGCGAAAAATAAAAATACAACTGTGATTTAATTGTATCTCAATTGAGACGAAGATGCAAATTGGAAACTGAATATGGTTGATCAAGGTGTTTACAGGACTTATTGGTTGGGTTAAGTGCACACTTTATGTAATTACAATATTCCCCATTCCACATTTCTTATGACCATGTCACACAAATTTTTGGAAGTTGTATATATGTTTAAGTCCAACGCCAGAATTCACATGTCAGTTTCAATGCGCCAACTATGAAGATTTTGATTATATATGTTAATCTCTATGATTAATCCATATAATCCACATACTAACGCCATCTATGAAGATTTATGTTTATTTAGCATTAAGCAGAACATCTTTTTAACACAATGTGAAAGGCTACCCCGCCATTAGCGCATTGTTAGAAGCCGCCTGGAGATGTCACTCCTATCTATATGCCAAACTTAAACCAGATATGTATTACAATATTGTAATACAATTGTGATACTCAAAACAAAGTTTTTTAATTTCAAAGTTTATAATATAAGAGTAGAGTGTTTCGGTCATAACAACAAACAAACAAACAAACCATCACGCCGTTTTTCCGCAGCGGTAGGCAAAGAGAATGGACCACCTCACTACTCTATCCTGGCACACATCTCTAGCGTCCTCTACATTCAAACAGCGAGTCATACACGCACGTTGATTCTTCCGACTTCTAATATGACCAACCGTTAAAATTTGAATAATTTGGTCCAACGTCTCTGGTTTATCAGCATAGGCTAGTGACGTCACATACCCTTAAAGAAAATAATATAATGGTGTGAAATCACACAATCGTGGAGGCCAGTTCACAGGTCCATTACGTGAAATTATGCGCTCACCAAATGTTCACCGCAATAAATTGATGGTGGCACCCTCCGTGTGATATATGTGTGTATATAATAAATGAAGAAAAAAAATCTTGGTGTATAACTTTTCGAGAACTCGGCCGTACTGGAGGGTGTTCGGCTTTTTGTCCCCGATAGATATCTCCGACAGCGACAGCACAGATTGTTTTACCTACCGGCCGCCAGAACCAATCTGCTTCAGGTGACACCGGTGGGAAGAGCAATTAGTCTGCTGAACGCGGTCTCCTCGGAGATCGACGTCTTTCATGTTAGTGAAAGTACGTTCAGAAGGCAAATACTCTTAATTCTGGATAGTATCCTGTCTTCCTAATGTTGAACCATCTCTTATGCGTTTCTGGTAGTATACTATACATAATATATTATTTTACCTGTTCTCAATAGATGCCTTAAAAATAAAATTTGTAATGTCTGTTGATGAAATAAACTGATTTGATTTGATTTGATTTGATTTCTGCGACTGACTTCAGTCAGATTAATAAGTCGTGCGCATCGGGATCTTGAATGTGTGTTTATTGATCCTTCGATATTCAAGGATATACAGGTACAATCAATAATTGGGTCTAAGGGCTAATTATATTTTACGGAAGTAACATACTTCACCTAAATATTGCTAAATCGTTTGTGGTAAAAATCAAACACTTTACCGTATATAAACCTAAGTAAATGGAGCTGAATAGGGTAAGGTAATTAAAATGCCTTAAACATTATAACCAATAATCAAAAAGCGAGAATTAAGCCTAAAAATTAAAAAGCGTAAATACATTGTGACAATGTTTAATTTCTTTGAACAATGGTGTAAAATTTAACAACAACAAACCATCACGCCGTTCCCCGTAGAGGTAGGCAGAGAGAATGGACCGTCACACTACTCTATCCTGACATACCTCTCTAGCTTCCTCCATACAGCGAGGCATACACGCATGTCGATTCTTCCGGCTTCTGACATGACCAACCTTTAAAATTGGATTAATTTGGTCATGCCATGTTTTCCATGGTCTACCTCGACTCCGTACTCTATTTACATCGTTATCGTATACTTTTTTTAACCATTCTTTCTTCACCCATGCGCTCCATATATCCGAACGGTGTGAAAATCCATTAAATATAATAATTAATACGAACGAAAACGTATATTTTTTCTTCTGTCAGAAGTTTTATTATATTTTATGATTTGATTATTATATCTGGCAAGACACTGCAAGAGAGGTTAAGGAATACACGGATAAGGGAGATAATTTTTCACTATTAACTGTTATATAAAGTTTATTTGTTACAATTAATATTTATTTTATTTTATATGTTTCGCCTATGTTGACATCATCAGGTGTTACAATAATCTATCAACTATAATTTAACACTCAATAATGTTGAAGTATCATAGTATTTCGGCCAAAACAATGGACTATTTAAAAAAAAATTGTTATAACAGAATTTCCACAAGAAAACCTTTGAGTTTAAGTTTCTTTAGAAATATAAGCTTCAAAATAAAGCAACTTTTGTAACGTGATGTGATTGCTAAAGCATCCGAGATCGTTAGAAGATTCTACGGGAGCTTAATTTATGAGTTTACCTGAAGTTATTTGGCATTTCATAGATGCTGTTCATAGATAACGAAAGAATAATATCCTCAAGCGCTAGAATATTATGGGCGTTTCTTTTATCTCGATTCAATGCCATACTTATAAAAATTTAACGATTTTTTTTATAAACAAAATTTACTATTTGAATACATTCAGCAAAAGAAATATTGTAAACTAACTTACCTACCATTATGCGGTCTCTACAAGGAGGTAACAAAAAGAATGGACTGGTACACTTTTCTTTCCTGTCATACTTCTCTCGATCCCTCATTATTCATAAATCGTGTCATGCACGTACGTCAATTTCTCCGACTCCTCAAATGGCCGATATAAAATACGAGTAATAATCAAATAAGTTCTTGCTAGAGTTGGATTTTTTTTTAAGGAACATAGCGGTAGCCGGTCCATCAGCTTGGAACAATCTCCCTTCACACCTTAGATGCATAAATGATCCGACAGATTTCAGATCTAAATTGAAAACCCATCTTTTTCATATTTCATACCCAATTTAAACATTTACGAGGTCTGTTCAAAAAGTATCGCGAATTTTGAATTTCCGCTGGCTACGTATATTTGATTTTTGATTTTTTTGTAGCGTTATGTTGGTACTCATGTCCCTTACTTATGCTGACAAGGTCGGTCATTTTGAATGTTTAGTAAATTTTTGACAGCTGTTTTGCTTGGATGTGTTTTGGCTCGTCTTCGATTTTTGCCTATTCCAAAAAATGGATCAAAGAATCTGTATCAAATTTTGTGTGAAAAACAAAATAAAGTGCGCGGACGCATTTCGAATGTTGACTGTGGCATATGGTGAAGCTACCTTGGACCAAAGCAACGTTTATCGGTGGTACAAAATGTTCTCAGAGGGCCGAGAAGATATGAACGACGAAGAGCGTGCCGGACGCCCGAGCACGTCAACAACAGACGAAAACATTGATAAAGTGAAGAAAATAGTATTAGCCAATCGTCGAATCACCGTTAGAGAAGTTGCTGAGGACCTAAACATATCGATTGGCTCGTGCCATTCGATTTTAACCAATGATTTGGGCATGAGTCAGGTCGCCGCGAAATTCGTGCCAAAATTGCTCAATTTCGACCAAAAACAGCATCGCGTTAACATTGCTCAGGAGATGTTGGACTCGGTCCGTGACGACCCAAATGTGCTCAGAGGGTCATAACTGGTGACGAATCATGGGTTTATGGTTATGACGTGGAAACCAAAGCTCAATCATCCCAATGGAAGCTGCCGCATGAGCCAAGACCAAAAAAAGCGCGCCAAGTTCGGTCGAACGTGAAGGGTTTGCTCACAGTTTTCTTCGATTGCAGGGGCGTGGTGCATCATGAGTTCTTGCCACAGGGTAGTACGGTCAATAAGGAATATTACCTGCAAGTTATGCGCAATTTGCGCGAAGCAATCACCAGAAACGCCCGGATTTGTGGAAGAACAAAAACTGGCTTTTGCACCATGATAACGCCCCTGCTCACACATCGTTGCTTGTGCGCGAATATTTGGCCAAAAACAACACAGTAATGGTGCCGCAGCCACCGTATTCCCCATACCTGGCCCCCTGTGACTTTTTCCTGTTTCCAAAACTGAAGAGGCCCATGAAAGGACGACGCTACGCCACGATTGAGGAGATAAAGACGGCATCGAAGGAGGAGCTGAACAAGATCACAAAAATGATTTTTTTAAGTGCTTCGAGGATTGGAAAAAACGTTGGCATAAATGTATTATATCCGAGGGGAATTACTTTGAAGGGGACAAAATAGATATTCATGAATAAATAAATACTTTTTGAAAAAATATAAAATTCACGATACTTTTTGAACAGACCTCGTATTCTTTGTTCTACTATACTTTTAAACCGATCGTTTTTTAAGCAGTCACATTTAGATTTTTAAGATGTAAAACACGTCTTAATGCGCCCTTGAGGTGATTACATCACAAAAACGGCGCTTTAAAAGTTAGCATATTATTATTATTATTATAGAAGTTCCCGCCACATACCCGAGGCTGTTATAGGGCGTAGCGGCGCCCTTTTATCAGCCTCGCTCGTACACTCCCTTGGCCTGTCCCCGGTCCATTCGGGACTTATATTTAAATACGGCAACAACAAGGGGGTGCCAGACCACATTTAATCTACCCCATCTTACTTCTATGCTCCGCTGTACTTTATTGAATAAAGTATGATTTATATAATATATTGAATAAGCTAGAGTTGGATTGTTTTAATTGCCTAATTACAGTTATTTAAAGAATGGTGGATACATGGAATTTAAATAAAATAAATAAAAAAACGTCCGGATCGTCCAGCTGACAACATGTGTACCATCTAAAAGAACATTATGTGTTATATTATTTTATTTTTTATCATTGTATTTTATAATTTAGTAGGTGAATAAGCTAACGTTGGGTAGACCTGATATGGCACATGTCATAAGAATAAGATAATTGTCTAACAAACTAACTAACTAACCATCACGCCGTCTTCCCGAAGGGGTAGGCAAAAAGAATAGACCGCCAAACTGTTCTGTCTTGACGTACATCTCTCACTTCCTCTACACTCATACATCGTATCATGCACGCACGTCGATTTCTTAGACTCCTCACGTGACCGACATTCAATATTTGAATGATTTGATCGTGCCACGTTTTTCTCGGCCTTTCTCCATTTCTAGCTCCGTTCACGTCGTTTACATATACCTTCTTCACCATTCTGTCTTCACCCATTCTTTCCATGTGGTCAAACCATCTTAACGACCCTTTCATTATTTTGTTTATAACGCTTTCATTCGCACTCCATTCACTTCAGGTGACACTCTATCATATACAGATTTACCTGACATTCGTTTAAGAGATCTTACTTCTACTGCATTTATTCTACTTTTATCCTTCTTTTGCCAGTTCCATGCTTCACTTCCTTACATAAGGGTCGGCACAAGAACACCATTGTGCACTGCCATCTTAGTTTTTTGGAGAGGCTTTTGTTTGCGATGACAACTTTAAGTGCACCATTTACTCTGTTGCCTGCTCCAACCCTTCTTCTAGTATCCTTCTCCACTCTCCCATCCTTTTTTAACACACTTCCCAATTAAACAAATTCATCCACTTGTTCCAGATTTTCCGTTCACACCGTTCACACTATAACGTTACAGACTGTTTTCTTAGATAATTATCAAATATATAATACATAGGTTGTTATTTTAGAGTTTTGATTTTTTAGCTGGCAACATTGATACTACAGACTGTCAATTTGTCAGTTAACAGTTGAGTAAGTACGTTTTGCTATTTTACCATGAATAGACTGACGTCAGAACAGCGCTTGCAAATTGTGCAATTTTATTATGTAAATCATGGTTCAGATCGCCAAACTTATCGTGCACTACGTCCGTTTTACGGTCGACATAATCGTCCATCCGAGAAAGTTATTCGGAAGACCATGATAATACGCATCCACAAAGACGACCATTATCGAAAATTGGACTTCACGATTGCGCTTCATTCGAGCTAGCCGTGGCGCTCATATGCCCGCAATCATATTTAAACAATAATGGCATAAAATTATCTATTAAATAAAGCCAATATCATAGAAATTAACATTATTTTAACGTGTTTTTTTTTCATTTTGAATATGTATTGTATACCTCTAAAAAAACAACCTTTATATAGTCTGAACTATTTGATGGCTTAAGGCATACCATGATTTCATCTTTTGTCTTCATTTTATTCTCTGATCGCAAAGTAAACATCAATATCTAAGGCTTTTGTTTCTTCATTAATTCGTTGTTCTAGCTTATTCAATTCAGTAAATCTTTTGTGAATTTGATCGAGAGCGCTTTAGCGAAAGCTCGTACGATTTTTTTCTTAACATTCGGATAGCTGTGTACGTAATAACAATAAAAACACAATTACCCGAACAAATATATTTCTAAAACTCGATAAATTTAAAATGAATTCGGCAGTCTATTCTTGTAACTCATTTTGAGTGTTTACTTTCAGACGACAAATCGAATAAGGGGATATTTTTTTACTGAAATTATTCTGGATGAATGGAAACTTATTCTGATATTTTTGGAAAGTTTACGTTTTTCACGGTCGATTCATTTTTCTTGGATAACACTCTACGTCTCTGTATTGAAATCGTCCTTAAGTACACAAACTTTCAGATCGAAAATGTGAAATTTCTCTAGGCACGATAGATGGGAATCTGTTATCTTTGAAAGATTAAACCTTTTTACATTTAAAATGTCACGTTCTTACAAACTAAAGCAAAACGTGGAACTTTTATTTTTTTCGTTAACATAATTACACTTAGTATTGCAACATTTAATTTCACTTGACACAGACACGTTTCGATTAAAGCATAACCTATATCAATGTACACAATTTTAACAATAAAATAAAACAGAGTGATAGCTTATATACTAAAAAGGATGGAGTTATGTATAAATCTGTAGAAGGTATAATTAGGATTGAGGAGAGGGGAGATGTAACGGGAAAATTTCGCATTTTTACATGGGAATTGAATTTAAATTTAACCGGTTGTTAATTATTTTTTCATTATTTATGAAGGCTGTTTTAATTTCTAAAATTTCTAAATTATTATATGTTAGGTTTTAATTATAAATATGCAAAATTTCGATTATACCTTCACCACCATTATACATAACTCCACCATTTTTAGTGTAGAAGGAATCACACTGTTTTATTTTATTGTTAAAATTGTGTACATAAATAAAGGTTTTGTTAAAACCGAAACATGTCTATTTTAAGTGAAATAAAAATTTGTAATAACTATTTTTATTACGTTATTCAAATTTTAATCCACAGCACAAAGTGAAGGCGAATATAGAAGTAACTAACTAACTAACTAACCATCACGCCGTCTCCCCGAAAGGGTAGGCAGAAAGAATGGACTGTCACACTTTTACTGATGCGGAACTCCATCCTTCTCTTTTCGCCCCGCGGGAGACGCGGTGTGATGTGTTGCGAACCTCATCGCCACCAATAGGCATCTCCCGCGCACAGTTAGAAACTAAAACGTCCACAAAATACATCTAAAATATATTCAATGATATCAAATAAAAATAATTTAACACAAAATGTTCTTTTTAGATGGTCCACATATTGACTATTTAATTTATGGTCCACGAATCCACCGTTTTTTTAATTTAGCACATAATGTAATAACACATAATGTTGTTTTCGATGTTGCACGTGTTGATATGGACGATCCGGACTTATGTGTTAATTTAATTTATGTTACACGTATCCACCGTTTTTTAAATTAGCTGTAATTAGGCACTTAACCAAGAAGTATATTTTTGGGATGCCGCTTGGGTCTTTTATTGTGTATGTTTGCCGTTGCTTTCCACATCTGTATACGTCAGGTTATTTGAACCCAATTACTGTACACAAGTTCAAGCTATTGATTTTCATGACATATAATAGGTAGTTAATTTATCGTTATTTTATTGTCAGGTGAATTGTACCCCAAATCAAAGACAATGTGACAATCACACTGCCATCGCCAGGAATCAAACCCAGAACTTTCGGTGTAGTAGTCATAGCTCTTGACACTTTGCCGGGTCAGGTCGTCGTATTTTTAAGAACTAATTACTTATTTATTATCACGCCGTCTCTCCGAAGAGGTAGGCAGATATAATGGACTGCCACACTTTAACCGATGCGGCACTCCATTCTTCTGTTTTCTTTAAGAACTTTTTACACTAAAATAATATATTTTTATTAACAAGGAAAAGAGTTACAGAAAATAATACAGAAAACATCTATTTAACCACTAAATAATAAATATTTGAACGACCAGTGTACGTGCGCGGCGAATTATAAATTAATTTTTAAATTTGGATTATTGTATCGAATTTTAAATGAGTTTTAAATTAGTCTTTCTTAACTAACTAACTAACTAACCACACGCCGTCTCCCCGAAGGAGTAGGCAGAAATGATAGACTGCCACACATGAACCGATGCGGCACTCCATTCTTCTCGTTTCGCCCCCGCGAGAGACGCGGTGTGATAGGTTGCGAACCTCATCGCCACCAATAGGCCATCTCCCGCCCTTCGATCGTCCAACCTCCACAAAATAAATTTAAAACAAATTTTATAAAATACAATGATATTAAATAAAACAACAAATAATGTCCTTTTAGATGGCGCAAATGTTGTAAACGTTCACGTTTCCACTGATATTTACTAATGGAATAATAATAATTATATATTATAAATGATTTTTTATTTTAAAATATATTTTTTCAGTTTTTACAATGTACTTCTGTCAAGAAATTTAAATTAATATACTCCATTGTTTGTATATAGTATGTAGTCTTTCTTTGTTTGGTTTTTATTATATTTTTACACCTGAAGATGGAGGTATCCTCCGAAACATGTCATGTTTTTTAATATTTATTTTAATAATTAGTGGATTAACCAAAGTTGTTTTAAATTTTCTAAGTATTTCACTATGGAATTCTACAGTGTTATTCCTAATGCCTTAGCGTTCAACGAGTTGGTTAATTAAGTAATTGCTTAATACAACTTTTCATAAGTAGCATCTATCGCCATTTACCGAACACTACAAAACAGAACGAAATATCTCCTTAGAATATCGGAAATGAAAACATTGCTACATATCTTAGGTGGAACCTTCAGAGATAGAATACCAAACGAAAAGATTCGTCGAACCTGCAAAATTGATGACATTGTGAGGTGGAGTAGGCAGAAAAGACGATGACCCAGCGAGGATCCCCAATATTGTGATGCGAGAGATTCCAGTGGCTGTTGACCACCAGGAAGACCACCAAAGAGATGCAAAGACAGCTGGGTGTCTTCTTCACAGGTCGCAAGATCTACGCTAAAAGGGAGAAGAAGAAAAAGAATATTAGTCGTGTCATATTTTTTTCTTGTATCATTATATACCTCAGAAGGAAGTAATAATTAAATGGAATAAATCCGAAATCCACACGGGAAGTGAACCGTATTCAAATCTGCGAAGTCATGCGAATAAATTGAAAAGCTTTCATATCAAATTTGCACCCTGAAAACCTTACTTCCAAGAACGCGTTCAATGTGCAAAATTTAGGTTATTAACCTCTCAATTTATATTGAGTTACCCGGGTAACAATTTTTTAAAAATATTTTTCAAAAAATTTGTTTACAAAAAAAATTATAAATTTAATTTCAATAACAAGTTGCAACCTATAAATTATTGACAGAAGTAAACTATTTTCTATACTTAGGAAATTAAAAACAAATTAGCTTAATCCACTAATTATTAAAAAAATATTTTTACATCTGAAGATGGAGGTATCCTCCGAAACATGTCGATTACTCTCACACAATAACAATCCAAAACGTTTTCAGGTATGCGCATCGAGTGCATTTCGAATTACTTTCGGAAAGAATCGAACTATTCCTCTCTTGCTCTTTTGTATTCAAAATATTATCGGTACGATTTTTTTAGACATCCAGGTTTCCAGATACATTATCAAATCAATCAATTTATTAACTCAAAAGACATTACAAACAGGAAAATGTTTAAGGCATCTATTGAGTAAAGGTAAAATATTATAAAAATACAACATAGTACCAGGAACGCATTAGAGATGGTTCGACATTAGGAAGACAAGATACTTTCTAAAGTCAAGAGTGTGTGTCTCCTGAAGTACCTTCACTAATATGATAGACGTCGAACTCCGAGGAGACCGCGTTCAGCAGACTTCAGTTTATGATATGCAATTGTTCATATTTGTTATCATTGTTCAAGAAACAATATATTATTTATGCACATGTTATGAACATTTTTTCTATAAAAATACGCACTTTTCATAAATAAAGAAAAGGTGTAGTAATAAAAAAAATACAGGAAAAATCAATTTTCTCTCTCCGCGTTTCAACATAACGATTTTTCGTACCTCAAGGGAATTTTAGAGGGTGTAAGAAATTTCAAAGGTAGCAGAATACAAGTGGATCTTACTTAGGAAGCATAAAATGAAAATGTAGAATATAATATGAATAAAATATAGCACAGATAATTTTTCTGGTATTATATCTAAAACAAAGATTTCACACATCATACAGTCAAGCTTTTATTGTTACGGATAATCCTTGGGGTCTTAAATGATGGTGGTACGTAGAAAATGAGGTTAAATGAGAAGCTGTACCATATCTATGAAGCATCCTAGCTCTCGACACATATTAGACTGGGTAGGCTGACATAGGCTGGACATGTGGAGAGAATGCCGTCAACTCGGGCATCAAAGAGAACCCTTAAGGGACATCTGGGTGGATGAAGAAAGGTTCTTAGGCCTAGACTCCGATGGTAGGATGAGGTAAGAAAGGACGCAGCATAGCAATATAACAAACTTGTGAAATACTGGATGGATAATAATCTTTTGAGGATTAATTGTATCTCAATAGAGACGAAGATGTATATTGTTTTCTGGAAACAGAATATGGTGGTCGAGGCGCTTACAGGACTTATGACCTGTCATTGGTTAGGTTAAGCGATCACTTTATGTTTACAACATTCCCCATTGCGCCCTTCTTATGACCACCAATATATATACTACTTTGTTAAGAACACTTCACATTTGTTAGGTCAATCCACACTAGCGCCATCTATTAAGATTAAATGTAAGCATTAAGTCTCGACTCCCATATTCTGTTTCCAAAAAAATAATTTACATCTTGTCTCTATTGAGATACAATTAATCCTTAAAAATTATTATCCCGCAATGGGTAAAATCCAGTATTTGCATACATTCAAAAAAACAAATTAAATAAATAACTCTTGCAAATGAGAGAATGGAAAGCCACAGCAAATGACAAAAGGCTTAAAGACAGCGACTGAAGGATGCCAAGACTCGATATGAGCTATATAGAGAAATCGAAGAAGAAAAATAAGACATTCAAACAGGTATTTTACATTAACTTTAGCATGCTATCGGAAGTGTATTCGACTTATTGTCTATTAAGCTTTATGCTTTTAAAAGCGTTCTAAAGCCATTGAACTATTTGCTTTCAATACATTATTCTACAAACAAGACCATCCATCAATGTACTAAATAGAACACAATGTCCAAGAGCCAAATACCATTTGTAATAAAGATAATGGCTTTAGAATTATTCACAATAACAATTAATTCGAATGAAAAAAAATATTTTTATACAGGATTCGGCAGCATAACTGCCTTTTTCAAAACTTAATAAAACCCATTTTATGAATCCGAATTATTTTATCTGTTTTTTATAATGTAGGCACATACCTAAAGTTATGATTTACTTAGTTTTTGAAGATCAAATCAGGTAGGTGACGTCCCCCATTCTCTATGGCAACTTCTTCCTCTCGTGTTTATGTGAATCGTCCAGGAACCCTAAAAGATTTGAAGACCAACATCCAGGAAGAAATTGCCAAGATAACGCCTGATATGCTGGCAAGAGTCATGACAAACGCCAGAAATCGGTTTACTCAGTGTATGGAGAATGAGGGACGTCACCTACCTGATTTGATCTTCAAAAACATAGTAAAACAAAACTTGAGGTATGTGCCTACATTATAAAATACAAATAAAATTTTCGGATTCATACAAGTGGTTTTATTAAGTTTTGAAAAAAGGAAGTTATGCTGCCGCACCCTGAATATGTTTTTATTCGTAACATCTATTTTTTTATCCTTCTATTTATTGCCAATTCCATTTAGTATTTATCGCCGTACACTCTTGGATGAAAGCCTCCTCCATGTCCCACTATATCGATCTCTCCTGCGCAGTCTGCATCCATAACACCTCAGCGTATCGTTCCAGGTAACCCTCCACCTCATTTGTTGTCTTCCTACTCTTCTTCTCGTGTCTCTCGGTCTCCAATTCAGCAGTATTTTGGTCCATCTTTCGTCTGCAGCTCTAGCGACATGCCCTGCCCATTTTCATGTTAAAGTCGTCACCCAGTGGATCACG